>AP025048.1:10835830-11122470 GCA_036186865.1 Eustoma russellianum | reverse complement strand
ATTCACGTGAAGCAGTAACGAATCGAAGTATTGAGCAGTTGAGGTGATGATTGGTTGTGTGCTATGCTGCAATTGTCACGTGGGGTAGCAAAAAGGTGAGAATTGGTTGCTGATCACTGGGGTTGCGGAAGAAAGAATAAAGGAGGAAGAAGAAGGAGTTGGAGCCCGCGGGAAGGATTTAAAATGTGTGAAATGACATTTATGCCCTTTCTGTATAATGTAGTGAGTAGCGGTTATTAAGGGTAATCTTGTCATTTCAATGCTTATTTTCTTCTTCTTCTGCAATGTATAAAAATGGGATTCTGCAGATGAATTCCATCAGATTTTTTTGATGAATAAAATTCTTCCAAATTCAGTTTTCTCTCCATAACCGTCTTCTTCTCCCTGATCTTTGATTCTTATTCTCAATTGTCAATTTTGCTGTTTGTTCGTAACAATTTGACATGGTATCAGAGAGTGTGATTCTGATCACCGTAGAGTACGAATTCTGAAGTTGTGTTACGATAATTGATTCCTAGCTTTTGCAATTTTAGCTGAGATTGTGATTGGCAGAAATGGCGTCTACGTCTGGTAGTGGAAGATCCATTGGATCGCAAGCTATGGAGAATCCTAGTAGTAATCCGTACTATCTCCATCCCAACGATAGTCCGGCTATAATTCTCGCTCAACCTCCGTTGAATGCTAACAACTATCACTCATGGAGTAGGATGTTTCAAATGGTACTCATCGTCAAAAACAAAATAGGATTTGTTGACGGATCAATTCAGCCACCAGCAGTGAATGATCCACAGTATAGCAACTGGAGGCAGGTAAATTCTATGGTGCATTCTGTGATTATGAACAGTGTGTCACCTTCCATTGCACAAAGTATTATGTGGTATGATAGTGCAGTAGAGGTATGATCTGATTTAAAAAGGAGATATGGAAGTGGAGACGCATTTAGACTATCGGATTTACTTGAAAATTTCTATGGAGTTAAACAAGAAGGAGACTCTGTAAATGATTATTTTACTAAGGTGAAGGTGTTGTGGAAAGAAATATTGGCATTAAGGCCAATTCCTAGCTGTACGTGTCATGGATGTAGATGTGATGTAGGTGCGTGGATTTGTTGATAGTGAATACATCATTAAATTCTTAAAAGGCTTGAATGAAGAATTTGATCCGGTAAAATCACAAGTGTTTGTGATGTCTCCTATGCCTAATATTGATGCTGTGTTTGCTATGGCGTTGAAGTATGAGAGGAAATTGAATGGTTTAAACACTGGAGTTAGTGCTGCTAGCAATCCTACTGTGTTCATGGTGGATAATGATGATGGTACCAAAGTAATTGCTAACGCTAATGCGTATGCTGTAAGAGGTGGTAACACCTATAGGAGAGGAAATGAGAGATTTTGTTAGGAAATCAACCGAGATCACTGCCAAACGCGCAGCGGAAAACAAAACTTGATCTCCGATTTCCTACCAAGGATCCATGTTGTTCGTTTAATTCGACAAAAGAAATCAAAAATTACCTCCGTAGATTCGAAATCTGTAGATGGAAGAGGTGCGAAATCACGAACACCCTCTGCCGGTATCCACACGAATACTTCCGCCCGGAGTGCTAGCTCTTCAAACGGCGCGGCTGAAGAACTCGTTTTTCACAAAATTGATTCTAGGATTTCTGTTGTTTTCGTGTCTATTTCGTATGTCTCTATGTACGAGATACATAGATATATATACGCATTTATGGATATTAAAAACCGAGTCCTAATCGGTTTCGTTGATGCCAATCAAAATCCATATCAGATATGAATTCTGTCAGGATATTCAAAATCCATATCAGATATGGATTCTCTAATTATTATCTGACAGCATATATATATATATATATATATATATGTATATATATATATATATATGTATATATATATATATATATATATATATATATATATATATACACATATAACCACAAAAATGAAAATAATAATATTAATAATAATTAATATCCAATATTAATATTATTAATATTAAAACGATAATAATAATAATAATTAATATCCAATATTAATATTATTAATATTATTAATCTCAGCCTTACGTATTCTTGTGTGTGACCCGATAGGCCCATATTAATTGGCAGTTGATTAAATCTCTATTAAACCAACAAGTCATAATTGGCCTCTATCAAGGCATTACAACTACCCAATTAATACGAGTAAAGTCCAACTAGCCTAATAATAGTACATGCATTAATCCCTTTGTCACACGATATCTAGTTTGAACATAAGTCATGGTCAGCGTCATACTTATATAGTTCAAACATATGATTACTCGATCTCTAAGTAGACTGATAAAACAAATGATATTGATCACACTATCAATTCATTTGAGCACGGCCATGCATTTCACAGTCTCACTAATCGAGGAGCCCAAAGATATCTCTCTCAAAAGAGAGAGACAAATTCTATCTTGATTGTTCAATATCCTCTACATAATTTCTATCACATTCAATCATGACCTTTATTATTATCCAGTTACGAATAACGTTTGATCATGTCAAAATATAATAGTCCTTATGTTGGAAACTATGACAATCTCAAGTCAAAGGATTAAAACATGACTATCATGAGATTTACTTATGACGCTAATCCATGTAGCAATCTCATGATGGGTCTATCCAATACACTGTTCTCTAACAAGTATCTATGAGATTGATTCGTATCACCATATACATAATCATCTCATGATTATCAAATCAATACTCATACTGATTATAAATTATTTTATCTCCATAACCATAATAAATCAGGAACATATATCAAAATTGTGTAACATACTAACCAACAATAATGATAATAAAACCTCTTTTATTAATAATAAATGCATAACATAAATATCCAAATCATGGCCTAGGGCACATACACTAACAGATTCTTCCCTGATGGAGCGAAAAGACCAGTTTGTACCCATTGTGGCATGATTGGACATGTTGAACAAAGATGCTATCGGAAACATGGATTTCCACCTGGTTTTAAAGCTAAGAATCAAGCTAATTTTGTAGAGGTATGTGCTAAGGAGAATGAAAACAGTCAGGTGCAGACTGGTCCGTGTCAAACACCAATGCTCACGTAAGAGCAGATGCAGAGGTTGATGACAATCTTGAATGTTAGCGATGGAAAGGATGTTTCAGGGCAGGGGGCAGTCATGTCTGCACGTCTTGACAAAGATGAAGGTAAGCGTCCTTCTAATAATATGAACATATGGATTCTAGATTCAGGTGCAACTTATCATATATTGTGTAACTTCAATTTGTTCGTATCTTGCAAACCAATCCAACATATTTCCATCAAACTGCCAAATAGTTTATCAGCTTCAGCCACACACGTTGGTTCAGTCATGCTAAATTCCTCCTTTGTTGTTCATGATGTCTTGTATGTCCCGTCATTTAGCTTTAACCTTTTGTCAGTCAGCAAATTGCTGTCAACTTCTTCTTTACTCATTCAATTTCTGGGAAATGCTTGTGTCATTCAGGATTGTATGTCCCTGAAGACGATTGGTTCAGCTGAGCAGTACAAAGGCCTGTATAACCTCTGTGGATTTCCTAAGCAGACATGTCTTCCTTCCAGTTGCCTATCAGCTGTGTTTCATTCTTCAGTCCCTTCTTCTTTGTTATGGCATTATAGACTTGGTCATGCTTCAATACCTAGAATAAAGGACATTCAAAAGTTTGATCAATCTGTACATTCTCATGAGAATTCACAACAGTGTACCATATGTCCTTTGGCCAAAATGAGAAGAATGTCTTTTCCTGTGTCTAATTCTGTTTCCGTTGCTTCTTTTGATCTTATTCACATTGATATTTGGGGTCCATACAAACATCCAACAATCTATGGACAACGCTATTTCCTTACCATAGTTGATGATCATACCAGATACACTTGGGTGTATTTACTTAAGCAAAAATCAGAAATGCGCAATGCTGTTCAAAGTTTTCATCAGTATGTCTTGACTCAGTTTGATAAAAACATTAAGTGCATAAGAACTGATAATGGTCAGGAGTTCAAGATGGACCATTTCTTTATGACAAAGGGTATTATCCATCAAACCAGTTGTGTCAACACACCACAACAAAATGGTGTGGTTGAACGCAAGCACCAACATATGCTCAATGTTGCAAGAGCTTTAAAGTTTCAAGCCAAGATTCCTGATTGCTATTGGGGCTTTTGTATCCAATATGCAGTGTATATTATTAATGTCTTGCCCACTCCTTTACTGCGTCATCTTACACCACATGAATGTCTTTTTGGAAACACACCTGTTTACAACAACCTCAAGGTCTTTGGGTGTCTGGCGTATGCCAGCACCAACAAATCTCACCGTGCCAAGTTTGATCCTAGAGCTACTGCATGCGTTTACCTTGGCATACCCTTCCATACGAAAGGCTACTTACTACTGAACCTTGACACCAAGGACATTTTTGTTTCCAGAGATGTTCAGTTCAGTGAACATGTCTTCCCGTTTGTCCCTGTCGAATCTCAGCCAAACCAATCCGACTATTCTGTTATGCCAGACAATTCACCAAATCCTAACAACCACAATAATCTCCAACTTATACCTGAATCCTCATCAAACACATCTAATTCCAATCAACAACTTCCAGCATCGTCTGCACAATCTGCCATTCCACCCAACTCAGATCTCCATTCTGAAGCTGATTCTGTAGAAAGCACACCCCCTTCTTATGAAATTCCTGTTTCAACGTCAGTTCCTCAGCCCATGTACTGGCCTTGAAGTACATCTACCTATACAGCCTCATACCTCCTCTGAAATCTCTCGACCCATTAGAAATAAACATCCTCCTGGTTATTTGCAAGACTATTACTGCAGCCTTTTATCATCATCTGCAAACTCTTCCAAGCCTGAAAAATTCTCTGTTCACACTCCTTACCCAATTGAAAGCTACATGTCATATGATCACTTGACACCCAAATATAGGTCCTATGCTCTTAATATTAGCTTGGTACAGGAACCAACATCTTTTCAGGAGGCAGTCATTTCTGCTCACTGGGTGGAGGAAATGCAACTAGAACTAGCAGCGCTTGAAGCAAATCACACGTGGTCTGTGGTTACACTTCCTCATGGCAAGAGGCCTATTGGGTGTAAATAGGTGTATAAGGTGAAGTACAACCCCGATGGAAGTGTGGAGCGTTATAAAGCCAGGCTTGTGGCAAATGGATTCACCCAGCAGTTGGGAATAGATTATATTGACACTTTTTTCCCAGTTGCCAAGTTGACCACTGTGCGCTTGTTGTTGGCTGTGGTGGCTCAGAAGCAATGGTATGTACACCAATTAGACGTAAATAATGCATTCTTGCATGGTGACCTAAGCCAAGAGATATACATGGATCTGCCTGAAGGGATTTCTGCACCAAGACCTAACACCGTGTGTAAGCTTCACAAATCACTATATGGACTAAAACAAGCTAGTAGAGAATGGAACTTAAAGCTGACTAAATTCCTGGTTGATCATGGATTTACACAGTCTAAAAATGATTATACTATGTTTACCAAGCATACGGCAGGAGCTTTCTTGGTTCTGTTGATATACGTTGATGACATTATCGTGGCTGACAACTCCATGCTTCAGATCAACCAGATTAAACAGTCTCTCCATCAAGCATTTAAAATCAAGGATTTGGGAGACTTGAGGTACTTTCTTGGCATTGAAGTGGCTAGGTCACAGGGGGGATTGTGATATCCCAAAGGAAGTATGCGTTGGCATTGGTAGAACATACGGGATTCTTAGGTGCCAAGCCTGCTCTTAGTCCTATGGAGCAGAATTTGAAGTTGGCTCATGGTGATTCCAAGCCTGTGGAGGATATTTCTGCTTATAGAAGGCTTATAGGACGTCTCATTTATCTCACGATAACTAGACCTGACATTTCGTTTGTTGTCCAACAATTAAGCCAATTTCTTGACTCATCAACGGAGTTGCACTTGAAAACTGCAAACAGGCTATTGAGATACTTGAAAGGGACAGCTGGCCAAGGGGTATATTATTTAAGCCAGGGTAAATTGGAGATGAAGGCGTTTGCAGACTCTGATTGGGCAGGTTGCATTGGGACAAGGAAGTCAGTCACTGGGTATTGTGTTTTCCTTGGAAATTCCTTGGTGTCCTGGAAAGCGAAGAAGCAAAGCACTGTATCTAAGTCCTCGTCTGAGGCTGAGTACAGAGCACTAGCGATGGTTACATGTGAAATACAGTGGCTTTTATACCTGTTGCAGGATTTGGGAGTGAAGCATCCAGGTCCGGCTGAGTTGTATTGTGATAACAAGAGTGCAATTTACATCGTTGAGAATCCCGTATTCCATGAGAGAACAAAACACATCGAAATTGACTGCCACATCGTAAGAGAAAAATACCAGCAAGGTGTAATACACCTTATGCCTGTCAAGTCGGAGTTTCAGCTTGCAGATGTCTTTACGAAGGCACTTGATTCGTGCAGATTGCGGAACATGACTTCTGCAATGGGTTTGTGTAATATTTTCACCAAGTCAGGTTCGAGGGGGGTTGTTACAACTAGAATTGAAGTGGAGGAGCAGGAAGGAGAAGGTTCTGGAGCTGGTGAGCTGCGATATTCACGTGAAGCAGTAACGGATCGAAGTATTGAGCAGTTGAGGTGATGATTAGTTGTGTGCTGCGCTGCAATTGTCACGTGGGGTAGCAAAAAGGTGAGAATTGGTTGCTGATCACTGGGGTTGCGGAAGAAAGAATAAAGGAGGAAGAAGAAGGAGTTGGAGCCCGCGGGAAGGATTTAAAATGTGTGAAATGACATTTATGCCCTTTCTGTATAATGTAGTGAGTAGCGGTTATTAAGGGTAATCTTGTCATTTCAATGCTTATTTTCTTCTTCTTCTGCAATGTATAAAAACGGGATTCTGCAGATGAATTCCATCAGATTTTTTTGATGAATAAAATTATTCCAAATTCAGTTTTCTCTCCATAACCGTCTTCTTCTCCTTGATCTTTGATTCTTATTCTCAATTGTCAATTTTGCTGTTTGTTCGTAACAATTTGACACATACTGTATGTAGTCGTAGTTGATAGTCATGGTATAATCAAGATGATGTTTTTGAATAAAAATTTTAAAACATGTATACTTACTTTCAGTCAAAGACACATTCTTTTGTTAACTTTAGAATATGATGGAATAAAGCAAATGTCTCTTTAAATTGGCTACGTTTCTTATATTGTGAATAGCAGTTGATCGACACAGTTTGACACAATTTTCATTATAGGTCATTGGGAAACAACCTCTGTGTGTTTCTAACACATCAGTATGGTTGCATATATCCGACTCCCTCCATACCTTACCATAAACAGAAGCTTCTAAAGCAATGAGGTAATGTTGTTGTTGTATACTTACTTTCAGTCAGACAGTCTTTATATGTTGGCATTTTTAACAAGGTCATTTTCGGTTTTTCATGATTTGAGATTAATGACTTTATTTTTCTAAAAGTTCAAAAAATCTATTTGTCTACATCGTAAGTCAGTTCCGATGTTTACAACTATTTTTAAGATTGCCAATTCAGAGGGGTTGATCCAAATGATTAATTGATTGGCTTGACAAATAAAAGACCAAGTGTTTAAGTAAAAAAAGACTCAACATGCTTCGATTTAAAACTCGATCTAACATGTTCCAAAATTATATAATTTTTTTTACCTAATCAGGTACTTGCTATCTTAGACATGGCATAAGCTTAAATTTTAAACAAATTCATATGTTCCACTGCTTCCCTTTAAGCCTTTTTCATTTGAAAAAAAATCATATTTTATAAACTAGACAGGAAGTTGAGATTGTTATTTCCTCGAAGCAATTCTATTAAGTTAGTGTTCACATTGACTTTTATGTTAGCATTGGTTGAGAATCCCGCATTGGATAATTTGAGAAAAAATACATGTCTTATATGAGTATGGAGTACCACCACTCATTGCCTTAAGGTTTTGAATGGATATGAGTCTCACCTCATGTAAGCCCAAGTTTCAACATGGTATCAGAGCAGGTTTAGAATGTGGACTCACCCCTTGCATGGCCCATGGTTGGCCACTTAATGTTTCCCCTCACCTAAGTCCAGATGTTCATGTCTTGCTTGTGGTTTGTGATTTTGTGATTGAGGGCGGGTTGTAAGGCGCGTGTGTATGTCAAGCCACGTTGCCACGTGAGGGCGGGTGGTTTGTGATTTTGTGATTGAGGGCGGGTTATAAGGCGCGTGTATGTCAAGCCACGTTGCCACGTGAGAGTGGGTGTTGAGAATTCCGCATTGGCTAATTTGAGAAAAAATGCATGGCTTATATGAGGATGAGATACCACCACCCATTACCTTAAGGTTTTAAGTGGATATGGGTCTCACGTCATGTAAGCCCAAGTTTCAATAGCATTTCTATTTTTAATCTCATTCATGCTATTTTCAAAACAGTTGAAAGATCTTTTGGATTTCACTTTCTTTATCTTAGTCTCGTCTAAGATTAACATATGTACATATGTGTTTATATATATATATATATGTGTATATATATATATATATGTATGTATGTATATATATGTATGTATGTATATATATATATATGTATATATATATATATATATATATAATCCTTTTGTATTTAACATCAAATACTGAGTTTATTCGAACTTCATTAACGGACCAACCTTGTACTATATATACACCATGAGCTTTACTTCGTAGCCATAAGTTTACCAATACTCAGCTCATAGATCCGTCAAATCAATACCTCATGACCGTTCTCTATTAAGGATACAAATGATCTAAGCGTTCATGAGTAGTTTGTCACTCGGTTTCGTAAATAGATTGTTCATATTGAACTTAAACAAGCTCGAGTCTGCCTGACCAAGGATACGAACTGGGTTCGACCGATTTAATACTTGACTCGAATATTCATAAGTTTTATCGAGTCTAATAAAAAAAATAAAAGTAATATGAAATATATATAAAAATATATTTGCTTAAATGATCCAATATAAAACATATTTAAGTGAGCTTCGAGTATTTTTAAAACTAATTCGAGCGTCTTTGATTCCTGTTCAAATGAGCTCAAGCCGAATTTGAACAAGCTCAAACAAGCTCGAACATATCCAATTTTTTAATTCGATGAAAAATGCTTGATCGGTGCGAACCGTTTGCACTTGGAAAACATACAAACAAAGTAGAAATAAAACTTCTATTCTAATTCATAAAAGCGGTCATAAAATCAAAATCGAAAAGAAAAACTCAAAGTCATAAAAGCTGCCACATTTTCCAAGATTGGGGCGGATAAGCTTGCACGCACTTCTATGGTGCTCAAACTTGTGTCTTACTTCACTCTCGGCACCACTTTCTGGATGTGATCAACTCACACCCAATTTCTTCATCTCCTTATCAACATCCAACAGATAACAATAAGAGGGGTTAGTGAAACTAAAAGAAAAATGACTAGCAAAAAGTGTGTGAGGAGAGTGGAAGACACGTGACCAGTGAAAAAAAGAGTAAGAGAATTGGGGATGAGGTGATCCCACCCGCTTCCTGATCCCTTCTCCGCTACTTCAACCTAAAGACGCCATGTAATCTATTTTATAAGGGAAATCATAACACCCTTATTTTGACAAATGAGAAGTCTTATTGTTCAAATAAATAAATAAAAATAAACTAATAAGAACCAATCAATGAAGTAAGAATAAAAAGTGTTTTTATTAAATTAATGTATTTGTTTACCAATCACCTTCCACAAAAATTTACACATTGCAAATAAAATTCACTACTCAACTTATAGAATTTTATTAAAAATGTAATCGATATATCGTTTTAGTAGAAAAAGTCTTGTAAAACTTGACTTCTTCAGCAGAATTTTGAAGGGTTCGAATTCAAACCAATTCTAGCATTAGAATTTGAAATTCGATATTTTATCTTATAGTATATCGAACGTGATTATGTTTAGACATCAGCTTTCATCCAATTGAGTTATGCATAAACGGGTAACTAATCATAATTTAAATTTTATATTTTGCATGTTCATCTAAGCATTATTTATATAATTTTTTTAATATGATTAACTTTGTGTTTACGCTTTTGATACAAAACTATAACAATAACGGAAATCCGTCAAATTATTTAATTTCATTTTAATAAAAGTTGTAAAGAAGAAGTCCTGTATATAGAATTATAGATAATGGTTATGAGTAAATATAAAAAGGGTCTTCCTGATCTATTAGGTTTCCGGTTTGCACATAGTCTAGAAAGGGACCATATCGCTTCGCGATCTGATATATGCAGTTTTATCCTATGTTTTCTGCAACAAGATGTTTCCTCAGCTCGGACCCGTAAACAAATATATACTATAGCATTTACGATAATATATAATAGATGCGTAGCAAATGTGATAAAGTGTAAATCAAACATTTGGCTCAGTTGTTCCGTGTCTGCCCCGTCAGATACGAAAAGTCGCGTGGCAAAGACGGTGTTGGTGGCAAAATACATCAATTATCCTTGTGAAATAACGACAAAAAAGTTAATTGTTTCACTAATACATCAAAAGGAAGGGGTGCTTTTTTTTTTGAAGGAAGGGGTGCTTTTGCAGGGAACGCATGTACTCCACATTAAATAAAAATTTTCTAGTTTCTTACAGTATTTTATATGTACAAAATAAAACAATCTATAACATTTAGTACACTCTACAAAATTTGATATATCATCATCGGAGACATTTTACGATCCATCAAAAGGTTAGATTCAACAACATATTATTTTCTTTGATTCATTTCAACAACATATTAAAATCGTATTGTCTCAGTCAATACATTAAATAAGATATTGCTTTCATAGTACAATTTAGTTGATACCCTAATAATAAATTATATACAATTACATATTTGAATATTGACAGTCGTTATATGAGAATTTGAGTTTTGATGTCTGTTCGATATACTAAAGTGCTTTTGGTCTTGACCACCAATCATGTTTTTACTAGAACAAAATGTCATATTCTGATTCTGAAAGATCCACTGTTGCAGCTTTAAGAAGTTTTGTGAAAGATTTAAATCAGGTCGCTTTTATAAGAGCAATAGGACTTGATGTCTACATGGTATTTAAGCATAATCTGCTCTGGTATTAAGAGGCAACGACAGAGCACAAAAAACTATATTGTCGCTACTAAGATCCGAACATACAATTTATCATCCGAATAATAAAGTCATAATCCACCAACCCCCCCCCCCTCCCCCTCACCTACATCGTGTTGTCGCTGGTGACATAGGGTACGAAGATAGTGACCAGACCCACATTTTTATAGCTGGAAGAATCGTTCTATTAAATTGAACGCTATATAACATCACGTTCTTACCGTTCCAACTCTAAACCATTTTTCTTGATCTTATAAAGAAATGGATCCTGCATCTTCATTTCCATCAGCGTCACCGGATTCTATGGAAAAGATTAATTTTCGAACAAAAATTCTCAGCAGACACCTCCAACCCACCACCCCCATCAATCCTTCATCTCTAACTTCTTCACCATGCTTGAATTACACCCCACCAGAGCTCACAGAAGAAGCAGCAACCAGTTTTGATGTGAAATTAATGAGAAAACTAATGGATGGTCATCACGTAGAGGATAGGGACTGGCTGTTTGGGCTAATTATACAGAGCAAGCTGTTTAACCCTAGAGAAAAAGGGGGGAAAGTGTTTGTATTGCCTGATTATAATCAATCTATGGAGCAGCAAAGGGAGATGACCATGAAAAGAATTGAGTATCTTTTGGGTCACGGGGTGTTTCAAGGTTGGCTTACTGGCAAAGGGCCCGAATCAGAATTAAGAAAATTGGCTTTGTTGGATGTTGTTGGAATTTTTGATCATTCCCTTGCTATTAAGATTGGTGTCCACTTTTTTCTGTGGTATGTTGACTTTCATTCTTGAAGTGTTTTTGTTTGTTTAATTGTTTTTGTAATTTTCTTCCTCTATTTTTGCTTGTTTTGATTTATTGAGATCGAATTCTGATGAAATTTTGGGGATTCTTGGGCCTAAGATCAATGAAATGAAGTTACTTCTTTCTAGTTATTACGACTAAGTTTTATTTGCTTGTGATTTTTCACGAGAAGTCTTTCAATCAGTCCCTTTTATATTCACGTGTAGAATTCTTGTGCTTTTGTACCTCAGTTTGCCCTGGTGAGCCCTTAGCTCAGTAGAAATCTTGTGCTCTAGTGCCATAGTTTGCCCTGATGAGGCCTTAGCTCAACGAAAAATGGGCTTAGGTTTGATTTTCTGGATCATGAGTCGTATTCGAGTCTCATTACGGGTGTCTATACTGTGGGGAAGTAATCAAGTTTGTTGTTAGTACTTTCGTTATTGACAGAAAAGAGGATCAGAGCATGATGTTTTGAAAATGCTGAAGGATGGTTTCCCTTACAATATTTCACCTTCAAAAGTCTTTATTTCTGTACTTGAGTTTCTGTGACTGTAACGAGTATAGTCTATAGGATCCTTGTCTTTAATCTCTTTTTGAGTTGGGATTTAAGTTCAACGGTTTCTGATGGATCCAAATTCCAAAATACTATTTAGTTTGAGGTCCATAGAGTTAAATTCCCTTGTTGTTGATGACACATAGTGATGATTTCCTCCTATTAATGATCTTAGGGGAGGGGCAATCCAGTTTTTTGGAACAAAGCGTCATCATGATAAGTGGTTGAAGGAAACAGAAGAATACCGAGTGAAAGGTTGCTTTGCAATGACAGAATTGGGGCACGGAAGCAATGTATGTGGAGGCCGTTGAGTGATTAATCAAATATTGATGATCTTACTATAGAAAACTTAACTGGTATGTTGCCTATTTATTTCTATAATCTTATTGTTAGCCCTTGGGAACTTTCTTTTACAGGTACGAGGAATCGAGACCATCACCACCTATGATTCCAACACTGGAGAGTTCGTCATCAACACTCCTTGTCAATCAGCTCAGAAATACTGGATTGGTGGTGCATCCAATGTAATTTTTCATTCCAATCATAAGCTAAAGCTGATTTCGATCAGTTGAAATCAGTAGACAAGTTGCAAAGTTTGGAGCCTACTTCCAACTTTTTCACTCGCTAATATTTTCTTTATGAATCTTTCGCAGCATGCAACACATACCATAGTTTTTTCACAGCTCAAGGTTAATGGAATCAACCAGGGAGTGCATGCTTTTGTTTGCCAGATAAGAGATATAAATGGAAATGTATGTGATAACATTCGTGTGGCTGACTGTGGCCACAAAATTGGTCTAAATGGCGTGGACAATGGTAGAATATGGTGAGTGATAATAATTCTACTAGCAAGTAATTGCATTATTCATTCATAGGCATTTTAGTCTTTGATATTACGCAATGCTGACGAATTGTTTTTCCAGGTTTGATAATGTCCGTATCCCTAGAGAGAATTTGCTAAATTCAGTGGCAGATGTTACTCAAGATGGACGGTATGTGAGTGCTATCAAGGATCCAGATCAGGTATTGTTCATTACTGATCATGAAGTGGGAGAATCTACTTAACATACCATTAGCCGCACTTATTTTGTCTGAAAAACAAAGAGATGCACAACTTCACCCTCCTCACCCCTCAACCACAGACAAGGAAAAAGGGGAAAAAGGGAAAGAAAACAAGGAAAGGGAAAAAAGGACCCTGTTTGAACTGTAAAATTGGTGTGGGGTGGAGATAGAGCAAAGGGAGAGAAGATGGGTTAGGAGGGATGATGGTTAGGGTGGATAAAGAACCGGAGGAACAAGGGGTATGTCTCGGGGAGGAAGAAGGGGAAGTATGGTCCATTATTTTTTCAATTCTTAAAGGATTATGCTACATATTGAACTTGATAGAATTGCCATAGCTTTTACTAATCAACAGGCTATGCAAATTTCCTTCAATTTCTGCATACAGTTATTTCGTTCTCCGCAAAATTGACTGCTGGACTGTTAAAGAATCATTTTGTTTAATGGAATTGGCGTTATGTTTGTGCCCAGAGATTTGCTGCATTTTTGGCCCCTTTGACTTCGGGACGTGTGACTATTGCTGTGAGTGCAGTTTATCAATCAAAGGTACATGACCTATTTCTTCATCTCATCTGAGCAGATGACTTGTCTGACTGAATCTGTATTAAGCTTTCAGTGACATACGTTGTTCTACTTATCAGATTAGCCTAGCAATAGCTATAAGATACTCGTTGACAAGAAGAGCATTTTCAGTCACACCCAATGAGCCTGAAGTGCTTCTGCTTGATTATCCAAGTCATCAACGAAGGCTTCTTCCACTTCTTGCAAAGACGTAAGTTTCCTGTGTTGGATTTTCTCCACCTTACTTGTTTTGTGTTGTCCTTTTTTACCTCTTGTATCCTCTGTAAAATAAACTTAATATTTTCAACATAAGAAATATTTTACTTGCCCTTGGTCTCTTTTCAGTCCCCCCCCCCCCCCCCTCCTTCTTTTCAAAAGAAAAAGTTGTTTCAACTTGTGGGGCGTAGGAATGTTTGCTTGCTTATAGGGCAAAGGTGCATGAATTATGATTTACAAGTGTATGATGGCTGGTAGTGTTTTTCACTTCAAGTGTACGATTATTGGCTTTTCTTTATTTTCCTTCTCAAATTGCATCCAATTGTTCTTTTACTTGGAAACTTAATTTAAGAGTTATAGCCCTTCTAGACGTCTGTCTATGGCAATCCTTGATATGTCCTAATAACACTGAAATCTTTGTATGCAGATACGCCATGAGCTTTGCAGGCAACTATTTGAAAATGTTGTATGTAAGGAGGACACCTGAATTGATTAAAACTATTCATGTTGTATCTAGTGCCTTCAAGGCTACTTTGACTTGGCATAACATGAGAACTCTTCAGGTAGGAAGCAAAATTCAGATTAGGAATAACAGTTTTCCAAGAAGTTTTCTTTCTAAAAGTCCATTCACTTTTATATTAGGAATGTCGTGAAGCTTGTGGTGGTCAAGGTATGAAGACTGAAAATCGGGTTGGTCACCTAAAGGCCGAGTATGATGTGCAGTCTACTTTTGAGGGAGACAACAATGTTCTGATGCAGCAGGTATGTTCATAGTGTGTTGGCGGTGTAACTTAATATAAATGATTTATCTTAAAGTTTATAGTTGTTATATTTGGAGGGGTCTAGCTTTGTGCATGCTGTCTTCTTGACGTCGCACTTGCACTGCTTGGAGTCTACCAAATGTTGTATTCCTATCTGATGGCATATGGTGCACGGGCTTGGGTAGGAACTCTGATGAAGTAATTATGAACCCTGCCATGATGACGGCAATTTTTCGTTAAGTCCTTGTTGAGCTTGGATATTAAGATAAAAACCTGTAAATTGTGTAAAATGGTAATTCTTTTGCACATAAATAGAGAAGCTGATAGATAGGGTATTCCACTAATTTTGTTGATTTTATTGGCATATATTGCCGCTGACAAAATGATGCATGATGGCAGGTAAGCAAGGCTCTCTTTGCAGAATATATGGGGGCAAAGAAGCATAACAAGCCATTTAAAGGGTTAGGTTTAGAGCACATGAACAAGCCTTGTCCTGTCATACCTTCTCAACTCACAAGTTCTGTCACAAGGAGTCTTGACTTTCAGGTAAATAATTATATCGTTTTCTCATTAACTGAGAAGTGTTCTAGTCGATCCCCTTATTGAGCCTTAACATATGTATCTGGTGCAGAATGACATTTTCTGTCTTAAAGAACGAGATTTGTTGAATCGCTTTGCTGCTGAAATTTCATTGCTCCAATCACAAGGACAAAGCAAAGAACATGCTTTTATGATGGTGAGCCACTCTGCCAGTGCCTTGTTTCACTTTAGGAATTTTCTGTCTGTATCTCTCAAAGGGTATTGCTTCTTTTAATCCTCCCAGAGTTATCAGCTTGCCGAAGACTTGGGCAAAGCGTATTCTGATCGAGCAATTTTACAAACTTTTATTGATGCTGAGACATCCACAACAGATAAGGCAGTAAAGGTAATTATAAGTAATATTTAACTGGCATCTTCTTGTTTCCATTTCCAATGGAGTCAAAAACATACGCTTCCTTGGTTTTGGAATATGATGGAATAAAGCAAAATGACTCACTAAATTGGCTGCGCTTCTTATATTGTGAAGTCGCAGTTGATCGACATAGCTTGACGCATCATTATGGGTTATCGAGAAACAACCTATATGTGTTTCTAACTCATGAGTATGGTTACGTACATCGGACCCTCCATACCCCGTCCTAGGCGGGAGGCTCTAAAGCAATGGGGTAATGTTGTTGTAGTATTTAACTGGCATCTTCTGTTCTTTTAATTTGGTGAAGCTATCTAACATCATTGCAAATATCGTCATTTCTAATGACTTAGAAAACCAAAACTGAATTTGCCTTCCATTTCATTTGTTGCCCAAGGCGAAGCCGTGAAAGTATAAAGTATTGCCGTGATGTTTCTAGATCAATGTACAACATTAACATGGGACACCAATTTTATTAAGGTTGTCTAGGCATGCTCTGGTTGAAGATGGAAACTCTGTTGTTGGCTTTGTTGAATACATTTGCTACCATGAAAATTTTGTTTCAAGCGCAGCAAAATAGTGAAAAATAGACATCATTAAGTATTGTAACTGTTCCTTTACATTAATTACAGACTATACTTGGCCTTTTGAGGTCCCTGTTTGTGTTGGTCACTCTGGAAGAAGATGCCTCGTTCCTTCGCTATGGATACTTATCAGTTGACAATGCTGCATCAATCAGAAAAGAGGTCACAGAGCTTTGCAGCGAAGTGAGACCGCATGTGCTTCCCCTGATCAGCTCCTTTGGTATTCCTGATGCTTTCTTGGCCCCTATCGCTTTCAATTGGATCGACGCCAATGCTTGGTCTAGCGTTCAGAGCTAACTTGTCACTAATGCAGTTTGTATGCTGTAATCCAAGAATTTGAGCCTTTCCAATGAGTTAAAGAATAAGAAGCATCATTGCTGATAGTTTATATGGCAAAGGGTAAGGGTTGTGTCTGTGATCCCATCTGCGGGATCGTGTGCTCTGTCTCCTTTCGCATTTGTTTCCATATCATTATGAAACTGCAAGTGCGTTTTGTTGTTTGAATTATACTGGAGAATTCAGCTTAGTGAGTTGAAGCTCTGCTACTTGAAAATCCATTTCTCTTGCTCGACATTCTTGATGAATCTCTGGCCTAATTGATAAGGAGATGCTTATGCAGTATAGAGTAGAAAGGATGGATACACAATATACACGTGTTCTTATTACAAGAGATGCAATATCGTATTGTAAGACCCTGCTTTCTAAAAGTAAACCAATATTGATATAATGTTCTTCATGAACTTAACATACTGTCATATATGCTTCAGCTCCTGCCTTTGCGCCAGCATCAGAACTTAAATTTGGTTGTTCTTGAAGAGGAAGTCTGAGAAATGTATGATAAAAAACGCATCACTCATTTTCCAGATTCGTCATCACGATTTTTTTTTGGGTTATATATTACGTGTTAACGAATCGAGTTAGCTCGTTTCATTTACTGTAACAAACTTCAAATTTTGTTCGAGTTCTGTTCGATAACACTATATCTGTTTAAAGGAGCCAAATAATTCGCAAACAGTTCGGTTTTTTTAATAAATGAACCTAATTCGATGTTCGAATTTGGCTCGTTTAAGTAAATTAACGAATAAACTCGAATCAAATACGAATAAAACTTGAACTGTTCGCTAACTGTTTGGTTCGCTTAACACCCTGTGTACGTGCACACACAACATAGATTCTCTTCAATCCTAGATTCACCTCCTCATG
Source organism: Eustoma russellianum (assembly GCA_036186865.1). Lineage (NCBI taxonomy): Eukaryota > Viridiplantae > Streptophyta > Magnoliopsida > Gentianales > Gentianaceae > Eustoma > Eustoma russellianum. The sequence continues at coordinate 11,104,647 of AP025048.1, read as the reverse complement.
GTTGACTTTTTCATGTCACTAGCATGACCTATGTTAATGATATAATATGCATTTGTAACAAGTCTATACACCCCAAAGTATTGAGAAATAAGACTTTTGACTTTGTAATGGTAGTGTGTTAAGAGGAAGGCAATCAACCGATGCCATATATCAGTTTTAGAAAGAAACACAATCTATCTTGATTTAAGTAGCGGACCCCTACTTGAAAAGCAAAGAGTGAGATCATGCAAAAATGTATTTTCTACAATAGTCAATCCCCTTCATCTTTCAATAAACAAAGGTTGAAGAAGGAATGAGCTCAAACGATGAAACCAGGATTTCAGGTGTTGTATCCTATTTTTTTTAAAAGGGGCAAAAGAGTCATTAAGACCTAATTAATTATTAAACCTAATTTGATTAGGAAATTTTCCCTAAACCCTAATCAAATTTCTATTTAATCACGTGAAATCTCTTCCTCCCCACATTAAACAAACGGCGGCCTTCTCCACAGAAAAGAAAAACGCTTCTTGTCTCCAAAAGCTTCAAGGCCGCCGGTTCCGGGAGAGCACCACCAACCCGATCAACCCTTCAAAAGCGTAGCAATTATCAGGTAGGTGCCCCCTTAACATCCGTTGAATGTAAAAGTGAAAATCTTTAATTTCTTTACGAAATCGAGATCGTGCATTAGTAATTGTGATTGTATAGATGACTGTTTATTTGATTATATGTGTATATGATGAATTGTATATCCGTATATATGTGTGGTATTATTTTCGTATGAATAGCATGAAAAGATTTCATTTTTGATTTGTATATGAATAACGAAATCGGTTTGGAGGCGTGGTGATGGCGGCGCGTGGCCGATGGTGGGGGGAGAGGGAGTGCTGAGGGTGCGTGGAGGGGCCGAGGGGTGGGAGAGATGACGGCTGGGGGGAATTGGTGATGGCGCTGGAAACCAAATAGAAAAGGAAGAAATTGGAATTGCAGGAAGAAAAACAGTAATGGAAAAGAATAAAGAAAAAGAAAAAGGAAAAAAAATAACGGGAAAGAAAAAGGAAAAAGAATAAAGGAACAAAAGAAAAAAGGAAAAAGAATAAAGAATAAGAGGAAAAGAAAAGGAAAAGTAAATGAAGGATTCCGTATGTGATTTCTGTGCATTCATGCATCACGACACTGCATTAGGGTATGCGAGACCTAAGTTGCATATATGTTCCGTTAGGATATGCGAGACCTAAGTCGCATATCTGCTCTGTTAGGGTATGCGAGACCTAAGTCGCATATCTGTTCTGTTCCGTAAGGTATGCGAGACCTAAGTCGCATATCTGTTCCGTTAGGGTATGCGAGACCTAAGTCGTATATCTGTTCTGTTCTGTTAGGATATGCGAGACTTAAGTCGCATATCTGTTCTGTTAGGGTATGCGAGACCTAAGTCGCATATCTGTTATGTTATGTTCTGTTAAGATATGCGAGATCTAAGTCGCATTTCGGTTCCGTTCTGTTTTGTTAGGATATGCGAGACGTAAGTCGCATATCTGATATGTTCCGCTCTGCTCCGTTCCGTTCTGTTAGGTCCCAGGATCATGCATTGCACGATAGTATGTATGTTTTCCGGGAATGTAGGCTTATCATGCATCATGTATGTGACATTGCATTTCACGCTCATTTCGCATGATTATGTGTTTTGATTGGTTTAAGGAGTTATGACCGTTCTACGTATTTGTGAAAACGTGGACAGTTTATTTTCGTATTACCGTACTTATATGTATTTCACTACTGTCCTAGCATGTATGATCTCACAAGGCCGATGCAGGCAGGGTACCTACTGAGTGACGTTTTTGTCGCTCACACCGTCCGTTTTGTTTTCTTGCAGACGATTCAGGGTATGACTACATATGAGTTGGAGAGGACTCTGAATGGGCACATTGGGACTCGTAGAGACTAATGTGAGATTGATGATCAAGAATTAGAGAAGTTTTATTTTATTTATTATTTCATTTGAGGACTTAGCTTAGGAATTTATAGTCTAGGGTTAAGATATTGAATGTAGGGTAATCAAAATAGGTCGACGATATTAGTCTTAGTAGAGGTATTGCACAAGAGCGACATGCGAGAATCGACTATAGTATGTGCCTTGGAATACTATATCATTACAAAATTGTGGGTTAAGTGTCAAAATCGGAACATTTGGGTTGAATCTAATAGGCTTGAATTGAAATAGAGTAAGCATGAACCAGTAGTGGTTGTTTGTTTAGGTAAGATTTAACTAGGATAATTAGCGGTTCAAATAACCAAGTAAAGAAATACAGTGGATCAGTATGGCGCGCGGAAGCATGGTGAATTAAAACATCTTAAGTCGATAAATATTTAGTGTGCTATGCCAGGATTGAACAATCTAAGATAGAAATTTTATCATAGTAGGTGAAGGTTAGACTTACAAGAAACGATACATAGACGGATTGTTCTTTTGAAAATAAGATGGATTATAAAAATCATACGAAATATTAGATTATTATTTCGATAGCAGATAAATATTTTATATAAGCACGTACACCGAGTTATACCTATATTTTACAGAGACTTCGAAAGACATTTTATTTTCTAAAATACCTTGTAAAGTCACATTTATTTATATAGTCTACTAAACTTTACGAGGCTAAATTTTGTTTCCGTACTTGTAAATCAGCATAATAAAAAAAAATTCAATTCTTTTGACGATCTTGAAAAAGAAAAAAAAACTTTTTTTAAAAAAAATATTGGTGTTCTTGCAAAAATGATGTGTATATATATATATTTCTTACATAATATTTCAAATTTCTGTTTTTGATACATCTATTTTTTTAGTCAAAATTAATTTAATTTGACGACTATTGATATCGCAAGCAGTTTAACCGTTTAAATGTTTTTGAAGTTATTTATCCGCTTGCGATGAACTTAGCTAACTTTGATGAAGGCAAAAGAAAACAAAAAGTAGCTTTCAAAATATATACCTGTTTTTGAAAACGGAAGGTACTGTATTCAAATCGTTTCATAAAACCTTATATTATTAAGTTTTCAACTGTTTTGACCCAATTTTACCAATGCCTTGCGAACAAGTTATATCATCGTTTTTAAAATGGTCATTTGAGATATCGCGTTGCGAAAAGAGATCTATGATACTTTGGATTTTGTGTTTACAAAAATTAGAAGGTTTATTATTTTAAACAGTTAAATCTATATTCAAAATTATAGCTACGTAAGCTACTTTTCTTTTAACTTAAAGAAAGATATGCCCATACACATATTTCGTATACTAGGCTGCTGACGATATCTCTGAGAAATTAAGAACATGATCATAGAGCTATTTCGTAAGTGTATAAGAACTGTTTATGAAGACTTGGCTGTTTTAAAGAAGGGTAACGGTTACCATATTGGCATACACAAAGGATGTTCGTGTGGTTAATTATCTAGGGAATGAATCTTATGTGATAAGTTTAAGAATCCAGTATTGTAGATTGCAATAAGTTGAATGATACACGTCAAGTGGTATAAGTGGATGTTTGTAAGCACTAATTATAGAGAATTAAGTAAGGACTGAACCTTATAAGGACTAGATCATCTTGTGAGATGCTAGTGATGGCTAAATTAAATCGTACTAGAGTACAACGTATTCCGAAAAATACATACAACTTCAGGGATGAGTCTTGTGAACAAGGCGTTAAGTTAAAGATTGTATTATACCTAAGAACTGATTTTAGAGGGTTGCTCATGAGAGCAAATATAAGTACGATATAGACCGATGATTAAGTGATGAGGCCAGTATATAGTGACGATACTCTTAAGGTTGATTCGAGAACGATAGAAAGAATATGTTAAGATCTATGAGGGGGAGGACAATGGATTTAAAGATTACATTGTATATATATACACTGAATAATTTGAGGACTTAGTCCTGTATCGAGGAAGTGGAATGGGTAATATATCGGAATACTCAAGGGATACTAAGCTCGGTCATGATCTAGGTAAATGAATTATGTAGAACTATACTAAGTTACCGATTACGTAACACGCAAGTTTCGAGGACAAAACTTTTTGTAAGGGAGGGAGAATGTTGTATCCTATTTTTTTAAGAAGGGGCAAAAGAGTCATCAAGACCTAATTAATTATTAAACCTAATTTGATTAGGAAATTTTCCCTAAACCCTAATCAAATTTCTATTTAATCACGTGAAATCTCTTCCTCCCCACATTAAACAAACGGCGGCCTTCTCCATAGAAAAGAAAAACGCTTCTTGTCTCCAAAAACTTCAAGGCCGCCGGTTCCGGGAGAGCACCACCAACCCGATCAACCCTTCAAAAGCGTAGCAATTATCAGGTAGGTGCCCCCTTAACATCGGTTGAATGTAAAAGCGAAAATATTTAATTTCTTTACGAAACCGAGATCGTGCATTAGTAATTGTGATTGTATAGATGACTGTTTATTTGATTATATGTGTATATGATGAATTGTATATCCGTATATATGTATGGTATTATTTTCGTATGAATAGCATGAAAAGATTTCATTTTTGATTTGTATATGAATAACGAAATCGGTTTGGAGGCGTGGTGATGGCGGCGCGTAGCCGATGGTGGGGGGGGGGAGAGGGAGTGCTGAGGGTGCATGGAGGGGCCGAGGGGTGGGAGAGATGACGGCTGGGGGGAATTGGTGATGGCGCTGGAAACCAAATAGAAAAGGAAGAAATTGGAATTGCAGGAAGAAAAACAGTAATGGAAAAGAATAAAGAAAAAGAAAAAGGAAAAAAATAACGGGAAAGAAAAAGGAAAAAGAATAAAGGAACAAAAGAAAAAAGGAAAAAGAATAAAGAATAAGAGGAAAAGAAAAGGAAAAGTAAAAGTAAATGAAGGATTCCGTATGTGATTTCTGTGCATTCATGCATCACGACATTGCATTAGGGTATGCGAGACCTAAGTCGCGTATCTGTTCCGTTAGGATATGCGAGACCTAAGTCGCACATCTGCTCTGTTAGGGTATGCGAGACCTAAGTCGCATATCTGTTCTGTTCCGTTAGGATATGCGAGACCTAAGTCGCATATCTGTTCTGTTCCGTTAGGGTATGCGAGACCTAAGTCGCATATCTGTTCCGTTAGGGTATGCGAGACATAAGTCGTATATCTGTTCTGTTCTGTTAGGATATGCGAGACCTAAGTCGCATATCTGTTCTGTTAGGGTATGCGAGACCTAAGTCGCATATCTGTTATGTTATGTTATGTTAAGATATGCGAGATCTAAGTCGCATTTCGGTTCCGTTCTGTTTTGTTAGGATATGCGAGACGTAAGTCGCATATCTGATATGTTCCGCTCTGCTCCGTTCCGTTCTGTTAGGTCCCGGGATCATGCATTGCACGATAGTATGTATGTTTTCCGGGAACGTAGGCTTATCATGCATCATGTATGTGACATTGCATTTCACGCTCATTTCGCATGATTGTGTTTTGATTGGTTTAAGGAGTTATGACCGTTCTACGTATTTGTGAAAACGTGGACAATTTATTTTCGTATTACCGTACTTATATGTATTTCACTACTGTCCTAGCATGTATGATCTCACAAGGCCGATGCAGACAGGGTACCTACTGAGTGACGTTTTTGTCGCTCACACCGTCCGTTTTGTTTTCTTGCAGACGATTCGGGGTATGACTACATATGAGTTGGAGAGGACTCTGAATGGGCATATTGGGACTCGTAGAGACTGATGTGAGATTGATGATCAAGAATTAGAGAAGTTTTATTTTATTTATTATTTCATTTGAGGACTTAGCTTAGGGAATTTCATTTTACGCATTTACGATGTCGTTTAGAGGATTTTGACTTGAGGTTGACTATAAATGATTTTGGGAATTTTACTTATGATTTAGGGTTCTGAGTTGAGTTATTTCGCTTCCGCAATCGAATACTCTGTCGTTTTGATAAGTGCAGGGATTCGTACAGACGCCTTGTATATCCCTTAGTGGAATACGGCGGGCGTACCGGTTCTGACCCTAGGGTTCGGGACGGGGCGCTACATCAGGTCCCATGAAGAAAAGCTGCATTCAGGCAGCCACTAGGAAGGGGATCTTCAGCACGATGCCCAGAATATGAAATATACATATACTTACAGATATACAAGTTTTACACGTGAGATACCTCACTAAATGTGCATTGCCAAGGGCAGGTGGGACTTGAGATCATTTGACCCAGAAGGAGTTTTCACTCGATACAAAACTACCTTTATATTTAAGAATTGCCAGAGGACAATGCCAGTGCTATTTGGCACTCGTCATAAGTGACACCATACTGCAAAGTGATGCCTTTGCAATGGAACCCATAGGACAAGCAAAAAAAATGATTAACTTCTGCTATGATATAACAATGCTCACTGAAACCGCAGTGGAGAAATTACATCATAGTTTCAACTGACTTCCAATTAGTGATCTTCCGTTCTGTTGTTAAAGCTCTCTTTTGCTTGAATTTCGACGATCCCGAATCAAGGACACTTCACTATATCATCTTGACCACCCTGAGACTGCTTGTTGGGAACAATAGCTCCATGATTTTTGACAAATTGTTCTAGTACTACAACTCGTCCCTTAAGCAACTCGACCTCTTTGGCTAAATATTCATCATGCTGCCTCATGGCCTAGAGTGAAAAACAGAAATCAATCATTTCAGAGAAAAAAATGCAGTGTTAAAAGTGATACAGGCCAAACACTTTCTCACACTAAAAAGTGTGAGGGATCGGGGGAAGCAAGAAGATAAAGTGCACATGAACAAAAGTATAAACAGTCAATTGGATAGTGCACAAGGCAAATAAAGCAAGCCTTTCCGATAAAGGCAAATGAAGTGAGAAAGCAATTGAAGATTATTTGAAATAAAGTTAATTCTTTAATACTCCAAAGGGCGTTCCCGGTACACTAGTCTCCCGTGTTTGCGCAGGGTCCGAAGAGGGGCAGGATCGCTTCGCGATCTGATATATGCAGCCTTACCCTACACTTTTTGTAAGAGGCTGTTTCTGTGGAAAACTAAATCCAATTAACCTAAATCCAAAACGGAAAACTATGTACACAATGATAAACAAGGAATGCGGGTTCCAACACAACAAAAACGCCTATGACCTGTATTTAAACATAGTTCAGAAAAGGTCAAAGAAATACAATAATTGAGACACGTTATGCGGGAGTGCAAAAGAACTTAAAACTGCTTACCTCTTTTTCATAAGGAGTTGTTAAATTTGTTCAAACAAATCCATGATTAAAGCAACAATTGAGGAATCAGACGGAACCTTGAAACTACACAAGTATAATCCAGAAAATTTCACCAGAATAAGATCACTAGGCTACATTTACTATTACAAGGTTTATCTTCTATATAGCTTGGTCCTTTTCACAATTTTATTTTTTTTTTGTAAATCATGCAGGACTAATAAAGTCAGGTATCTATTTCACACACAGAGATACACACACATCACACAAAAAAAGAAAGATCAGGTGTCTCTATTAAGAAGGATCTATATACACATCACTTGCAATAGAGGTAAAGGAAAACAACTAATATGAACCTCAAGTTCCTGCTTCCTCTTTTCCTCCTTCTTAGCTTCAGATCTGGAACTTCTTTGGACTTCCAAGATAACAGCAACTCCAGCAACCTGGGCAAAAAGCCAGGAAATTTGAAAATAGACGAAGAAATTATGGTAAAGAAAGAGAGTATTTAAATTTTTACAATTTACGACCATATACATTATATTTGACCGGTCACTGGAAGTAGAGAGGAAACTATGATCCCAGCAGCAACAGTCTGCCGCAGTTATTTGAAAGAAAAACTGAAGTTACCTTCCCCCCCCCCCCCCCCTCTTAACCCCTTCCCCTTTTTGTTTGTAATAGAAAGGAGTTGCGAAATTTGCATATTCTTCTTTCAGTTTCAGGACATTGAAACTAATGATGTAAGGAATGGACACGCAAGTGTTAGCTTCACTACATTCAGATCCTATTGCACTCTTGTGACCAGGGTCAACTGAACTCATGAATAGTTCAAATGATTACTTGTCTCTGCTTTGGCAGACCTTTACTCAAAAGTTTAACCAGGAGAAGAGGTTTAACTCATACCATAGAAAGTAAAAACCTACATATAAGATGTGGAGGATCTACGTGAGAAAAAGCTTAATTGCTCTCATGGTTGCTCGTGTAAAGTTCAGTTATCATGTCACGGAGAGCATAAGCTACAAAATAGCTCATAAAAAGCCCTACCAAGAATTGTATGCCAAATTGTCCTTACTGTAAAATATTCATTCTGAGCTTTCTCAGGCATGACAGGAGATCATTTCAGCTCTGGAATAGCTACACTTGATTGCAGAAAAAACCATGAGAAAAAAGGAACCAAAATCTCTCTCTCTCTCAGCAGACTTCTAAAACTTCAAAAATAAAGGTGTCTGATACTCATGGAGGTGCTTCCTAGATAATCATCCATCACATGCAGCAAACAGTTAGCAATAACCGTTCTGACACCATAATTGGAAAATGATGCGCACCTTAGGGCCGACCGAATTCAAAGCCGACCTCTTTTGTATTTTGGCGGTCAAAATTTCCTCCTACAAAATTTTTTTAATATCTCTTATGTATTATTTTTTTAATCTTTTAGGTTATTTTTTCTAAGAAAAATTAGATATGAATTTATAAGAAAAAATTAGATAGGATATTCTTTTTCTTGTTACTAGTTTAGGAGTTTTTGGAGCCTATAAATAGACCCCGTTGTACACTATTTTGATCATCCCTTTCATTAATAAAACTTGAGAAATTTGAGACTTTTGCTTTTGTGAGTTTCCGGAGTTTGTCAACTAAAATTTCGTCTTTTTAATTCAATCAACTCTGTAAACAAGAATTATGGTCTGAATTCATCCATATGTTGTTCAAGAAGCTTGCTAAGGGTCTACCAAGGTTCTTGACAAGAAGGTTATTGGTCAAGCAAGGGTTGCTCAGCATGGATAAACGTATCTAACAAGGTTCGTTGAGAAGATTCGTTTATACAGAGGGTCTAACAAGGTTCTTCGTTATTATATTCGTCATCTTGAAAATCTTGCATCCTCTCTTGTTTCTTTGCATGCAATTTAGACTTGCATTAAATTAGGGTTTATTCTTCATCAATAAAATATGCGGCTTGGTTTTTCTTTATAAAAGTCATCTTAGTTTAATTCTTACTGCATTTAGCACTTTAAGTTGTTTGGTTATTATGCTTATTAATTGTCGCTAATTTTTCTTGAAAGTTTAGATGTAATTCCTTGATTGTTGCTAACATCTTTATCCAAATCTTAGGCAGCTTAAAAAAGCCTCCAACCTAAAAAGAAATTCCTAATGCTATTTCTTTTGATTTTTGATCCCAAAAAAAGAAAAGAAAAAAGACGCACCTGAGCCAAATAAAACAGGTCATTTTCCTTTTAAAAAAAGTTTCGGTAAAAAAAAAGAAAAATAAAGATAGAAAGAAAGAGAACTTTCGACCAACATTCCTTTTTTTTAGCCGATTTCTTGTGACTCAAAACTTGCCCGCTTCAGAGAAGTCATGAAACAACCGTTTTGATCCTAACCTAAGCTACACATAATCATCCTAAACATTTTGCACTCATTTCTTGGGTATATTTTCGTGATAAATTAGCTTAGCACTCGTCCATTACAAATAAGAGTTGTCAAGACAACCTCTTAGTGTTGAATTTAGCTATATTGCATACTATTCTTATTTTTTTGATTCCATTCTTGCATATATACTTATGTCTCCTATGATTAACCTTATTGCAACTTGAGACCCTTCAAAAAAAGAAGACGTTAAAACACCATTGGAATCAGACTCACATCTTGTTTGGCCTTGATTAATTCAAACGATTTGAACATTTAAGGACAAACTGAGAGGTAAAAGGCATTGAGTGGTGAAATTATTTAAAGAGGAGCTAAAAGATCAATTTTTGAATGAATCTATCCACGAGAGTTGAAATGTAGAAAATAAAGTTTTTTTATTTTGGCAAGCGTAACTTTTCTTTTGTCTGTTAATTTTTTTTCTTTGTTACGTGTTTAATGTTAGGATGATCGACCAAACAAGAAATCGTCCCCAAGATGATCACAAAGTAGTTAAACGATTGGGGAGTTAAGTGCTTCAAAAGTAACATTGAGGAGCTGAGAGAGCTCATGAATCAGTTTGGTCTATTTCAAGATCTATGGGTATTCATTGGCATTACAAAGTACCCAGGTATCAACCTTTTCTTCAATAACATCGAAGTGTATGGAATATTATAATGAGATGTTATATAGTTTATATGATGCTTATGTTGAAGAACATAGAGGAATTGACAATGATAAGATTTATGGCCGAATGGAATAAGAATGCTGACCAAATGCACCACATGAGAATTAAGAATCTTGACCACATAATTTATCGTGCAAACCAAAAGGAAAATGCACATAATTTATCACTTTACACGTGATAAAGTGAAAGACATATAAGAACTCTGACTTTGACTTCATTTTCAAGAACTTAGAAAACAAATGGTTGTTTTAAACTCTAACATAAAAATTTTGCAGAATGAGCATGAACTGTCTGATAACTCACATTATTCTTATTCATGATTTGCGTGCTAGTAATATTGATGTGGTGTGCATAAGATTGAACCTAATTAACGAAAAAAAGAGGATGATGAATTGCATGAAGCTCTTGTCGAGAGCTTACATGATAATGGGTCCAAAACTGAATATGAGAGTGCAAACAAAATCTGAGTAAAGATGAAAGGCAAGATATTAAAAAAAAATTTATTGCCACCTTTATTAGGCTATGAGCTTCTATTATTACAGATTGAAGAGGTTCACAGGAAAGTGCTAAACAACAACGATACACAACTAACGATTTTGCCTAACGCAATACATCATTTTGTTTTATAGTTGCTTGTTCATCATCATCATCATCATCATCATTCGTACCCAGTATATCCCAACGACAGTATAAGCTACCGTTAGGGTCTGGGGAGGGTAAGTGGTAGGCAGACAATGCCTCTGTCCCAGGGGATAGAGAGTCTGTATACGTGCGTGTCTAAGCATTCTGAGAGTTTTTGACTTTATTTGAGTTATCTATGTGTTTGATCCGTGAGCTTGGATATACATGTATAAGGTTTTGAGTCATGGATTAGTTACTAAAGTAAAAGTTGGATTTCAATGCTTCTTACAAGAAAGTATTCATAATAGAAATTTTTCTTGGATTGAGAATTTCTCTTTGATGGAGAATAATTTGGTGATCATTGACCTAACATTGGAAAACGACATAGAAATGTTGGATGCTGGTTTCATGAGTGTTTACAGTCACATGACATGCTGTCATATTTTTGCATACTAACATTTTGGTGCAGGTCTTGACGCTTTTAAAACATATTAAAAAGACACAAAACAAGTTCATGAATAGGTTGGAGTTTAAGGAAAATTTATGCATTGAGTTTAAAGTTTTTTTTTCAATCTTACTATTCGTGTTCTTTATCATATTGATATTTGATCTTGGTGGGATTGGGAGTAATCTAACTTTATTTTAACTAACTTAGCTTTATCATTTCTTTTTATGTTCCAAGTGGTCATGGCTAAATTTTCTTCTTCCAGTGCAGATTTAGATTTCAAGAGTATTGTCGGTGATCCTAACAGATTCGAACCACGTCCAACCAATATGGCAGAAGAGACACGTGTTTTTGACGATGGACCTGAAACCCAAGTTAATCATGATAGAGTTCCAGTCACTCGCACTAGAGCCAAGAACATTCAAGTATCACTGGGTTGATTTTCGCTGAACTCAAGGTGAAAAGGGCCGAGCCTTTACAAGTCCATGAAGGCCCTCATTGGGTTTATATAATTGAAGTCTAAAAAACTAGCAAGATTTAAATTCAAGGACGAATTCTTGGTGGGGGGGAGGGGGGGAGGGAATAATGTGCACCTTAAGACTAGCCAACCTTTTTGTATTTTGACGGTTAAAATTTTCTTATACCTCTTTTTGATTTTTTTTTATAATTCTTCTAGGTTATTTTTTTTCTAAGGAAAATTAGATAGGATATTTATAAGAAAAATTAGCTTTTTCTTGTTCCTAAGTTTTAGAAGTTTTTGGAGCCTATATATAACCCCCTTGTACACTGTTTTGATCATCTTTTTATCAAATTTTGAGAAATTTGAGTCTTTTGCTCTTGTGAGTTTTTGGAGTTTGTCAACTCAAGCTTCGACTTTTGAATTCAATCAATTTTGTGAACAAATGGTCTGAATTTCATCTCTAAGTTGTTCAAGAAGCTTTCCAATGGTAGACAAAGGTTCTTGACAAGAAGGTTGTTGATCAAGCAATGGTTGCTCAGCGTGGATAAACAGCAGGTCTAACAAGGTTCGTTGCGAAACTACGTTCATATGGAGAGTCTAACAAGACTCTTCGTTATTATCTTTGTTCTTCATATTTTTCGTACTCTTTGTGTTCTTTGTTGTTCTTCATTTCTTTTTGCAAGTCATTAAATTTCTTGTTATCAAGAGGTCTGTTGGGAGCGTGTGATTCCGCTAAGCACGCATGAGAAAAACTCACCATGGAAAGCACGCAGCAAAATTACACAAAGACAGGAGATCATGTCAGATTGACAACATGTGATAATAGCTAAAAATCAACCATACCGTAAACACAAAGAGTTCTCCTACAAGATCAGCAGCAACCTGAACTGCTTTTTCTTCATTTAGAGGGCGAATTGCCACATTAGTTGCACGACCGTAAATTCTCCTTTGAAGAGTCGTTGTAAGTCGATGGTTGGCCTAAAGAAAACCAGCAATACACACTATCAAGTTTTCAACATAGTGCGCAGAACATGAACCCTACCCGGTAAAAAGACATCAAACATACCCATTTTATTTTTATTAGACAAATTCTTATCTCCCTAAGAGAACATGCAAAAGCTTCCTACTCAAAGAAATCATAGTTGACATACCAATGTAACAGCTTGAGACCTCAAAGCTCAAAAGTTTGATCTACTTAAGATACAACCAAATAGTTCTTAATCAGAATACATTTACTGCATTATTTATCTCAAATAAGTTAATTGTCAACACAATAACCAGCAAGAAGTTAATCACTCCCCACCGCCCACCCCCTTCTTTATTTGCAATGAAATCATACTGTTGCCCACATGTTTATTTGCTGAGCTGCAGAAATAAACTGAGGTATTCATTAAGAAGTTAAGCATTTCATGTCCTAACAGGTCATGTAAACAGGACAGGCATCATCAACCAGAACAAATGCTTCCTTTAAGTGGCCAATCAAAGTTACTACAACGACTATTTGTTCCCACGAAACTAGTATTTCCGAACTAAACGCTTCTTTTAACACGATTAGCAAGCGTAGAGTTTCAGAAATTTGCACCGCACATGTTAAAAATGCATAAAAGGGGGAGGGGGAGTACGATAGCCAAAGAATGGTTAATCAACTTAACATCATGATCATAAAATATGGAGAAGAGGTGAAAAAAATCAGAAGAACAGAAAAAAATAGACCTGAGCCACGTTGATGATGAGTTCTCTGAACTGTGGGTGCAAGCCAGCCTCTTTCTTGAGGCGCTTGCCAATGGGTTTGCAAAAACTCTTTAAAGCGAGTGTACCTAGTTTTGCCAGCGGCAATATCATCACGACTAGCAAGAAAAAGGAGAATTTGGCAAGGATTGAAGAGAAACCATCAACACCCACCAGATGTTTGATAGTTGGTCTACCGAAAAAGGAAGCCCAGAGGTAGTGGTCCGTATGAACTGTGTTCAGGAGACGCTCGGCAATCCATAACACTCTTATGGTACTCTACAAACCGGTCATAAGCAAAAACATAAAAGCAAGTTTATTTATTTAACATAATACTTCCCCCTTCTCAAAATAATTTCTTTAGTTGATTTTTAAAGGTTATGTGAAAAAATCAATTGAAATTACATAATTAGGACAGAGAATGTATACTTTTTTGAAGATAAATGTCAACTAACATAGTGATTTATCATAGCAAGAGATCTACCTTTGGTTTATGCATTTTATTAATTAAACAGCAATTAGTAATATTTGGTGTAAAAGGCATAAATTGAACCCGACATCCATGATTTAGCACATGTGGTTTCCAAACTTAGACATGACCAATTAGTTCAGTGCATAATGAGATAACATGAAGCTAGATTTAGTCCCCAACAATTTTATCTCATAAGTATGCAAACTCTCTATCGATTGGGATGAAGGTATTGTTTAACTGCCTCTTACTTTTTTCAGACCTTAGCGATAGCTTTTGCTGTCAGACACTGACGATAGCCTTTACCTTTACAAATTTTCTTAACTAGTCCTACCATCCAATTGAATCGTTTTTAACAAGTAATTTTTCAGTCTTTAACTAAAATAACTAAATAATTTCTCGTAATCGTCAAGGATGAAATCCCAATATTAGTTCTTACCCAATCCGTTGGAACAAAAACCCTAATACAATTTGATGATCTTGATATCACTGTGTAAATTTTAACCAAATCAAATTGAATGAACCGCCTACGAAATTCTTTATTTTTCAATAATCTTTAATTATCTAATTATAGAATGTTAGAAAAGTACGTTAAAGTACTCTTTCTAGATGCTCCAAACTTATATAATACTTATATGAGTTTGTTTGGGAGTTTGGAGTGTTTTGATGGACGTGAATCGATCTATGTGAGCTACATCGACCGATCGATGTATGCTTCGATCGATCAATGTAACGTGGTGCAATCCCTGGAAGATTCTGTCCAACTTCGATCGATCACATCGATTGATCGAAGTGACATCTATCGATCGATGTCATCGTTCGATGTTGGGCAGAATAGAAGCTGATGGTTCTGTCCTACTTCGATCGATCACATCGATCGATCGAAGTGACATCGATCGATCGATGTGATCGATCGATGTGCCAACGGACAGACCTGTTCAGTTTGAGCTGCACCTTTTGGTCCAAGGTTCATCTCCCTTCGGCCTTGAACTGTATTAAACTGCTACAGGAGGTTAAAAAAAGGCTGAGACATGTTTCAAAATGGGTTTTAAATACACCCAAGATCTATATATAGTAGATCTTGGTACTTTCAAGAGATATAATTGATTTTTGCAAAAACTAAGGGAAAAACTCTCAGCACCTTCTTCATCTCCTTCTTCTCTTTCAATACCTTCAACAAACAAGTTCAATCTTCCTCCCCTAGAGCAAAGGGAAGTAAGATAGCCGTTATATCCTGGGAAGCATTTGCTTGAAGACTACCTTGCTCTTTGGTAGGAGCAAAATTGCTTTAAGGACAGTGACAATCCGTCACGTCTCGGCTGTATTTTCTGTTGGTTTCCATATTCCTACATCATTTTTCTAACAATCTTAAAGCAATTTTAGAATATGGCAACAAGACAAGCACCAGTTCCCGATATGTCAAAGATGGAGCCATTCGATGGCAAGTTCTTCAAGCGATGGGCGGCTAAGGTGCAGTTTTTCTTGGATATGATTTCTGTTTCATATGTGTTGACACGAGATAAACCAACAGATGAAACAAAAAAAGTCAAATACGAGGCTGACAACACAAGTTGTAGAGGACACATTCTGCACTTCCTCTCAAATTCTTTATTTGACATTTATGTCAAATTCACGCCAGCAAGGGATATCTGGACAGCACTTCAGAACAAATATGGTTTTGAAGATGATGGTAGAAGAAAGTATGTGGTCAGTGAATTTCTGAAATTCCAAATGGTGGACCACATATCGATCAATGATCAAATCCACCAATATCAACAATTGGTGGATAACATGGAGCAAGAAGGCATCAAAGTTGATGAAACATTCCAAGCAGCCTCCTTGTTGGAAAAGCTTCCTTCTTCTTGGAGTAAGTACAAGAAGAGAGGTAAGCATGACGATGCCAAACTTACTCTGGATGGGGTCATCAAGCACATCAGAATTGAAGAGAACAACAGACATGATGACAGAGGACATGATGAAGCTCAGTCTCGAGCCAATGTGGTAGAACACAAGCCCAAAAGGCAAAAGGTTCAACACAATGGCAAAGGTAAGTCTTTCACGCAGGGACAAGGACAAAAGAAGATGAAAGGAGCCTGCTGGGTGTGCAGAAAGCTTGGACACAGAGCAGCCAAATGCAACCAACGGAAAGGCCAGCCAAGCAGTCAAGCACATTTGGTAGAATCTTCAAAGACGAATGAGGAGGTCATCGCTGCAGTCATCTTATCTAAGGTAAACCTTGTCAGTGGTGCTTCAGAATGGGTGGTAGACACTGGGGCTACCAAGCACATTGCCACCAGTAAGGATCTATTTTTTGAATATCAAGAAATAGGTGATGGCGAGCAAGTCTTCTTGGGAGATGCACATGGTATCAAAGTTCTTGGTAAAGGAAAGGTGCTCCTCAAGTTGACTTCTGGCAAGAGACTGGAGTTAAACAATGTGCTGCATGTTCCTACGATGCGTAGGAACTTGATTTCCGGAGTACTACTGAACAAGGCTAATATTAAACTTGTTCTTGAGTCTGATAAGCTTATTCTTTCTAGGAACGGAGAGTTTGTCGGAAAAGGTTATTGCTCTGGGGGTTTACTTGTTTTGGATGCTGTTTGTATTATGAATAATAAGGATGCATCTAGTTCTGCTTATGTCGTTGACTCTTTTGATATTTGGCATGCAAGATTAGGACATGTTAACAAAGATGCATTAAAGAGATTAAAGTTCACCATCTTAATTTCCTATGTATGTGAAGATGACTTTGGAAAGTGTGAGTTTTGTGTAGAAGCAAAATATCACAAGAAGTCATTTAAGTCTATTGAAAGAACAACTGATAAGTTGGAACTCATACATAGTGATCTTGGTGACTTTAGAGGCTATATAAGTAAAGGTGGTAAAAAGTACTACATAACTTTTATTGACGACTTTTCTAGATTCAGTAGAGATTACTTGTTAGCACATAAAGATGAATCTGAAAGCATGTTCATCAGGTATAAAAATGAAGTTGAAAATCAATTAGATCGGAAAATTAAAAGATTGAGGACAGATAGAGGAGGTGAGTATAATGTGTTATCTTTACAAAGGTTTTGTGAAGATAATGGAATTATACATGAGTTCACACCGCCTTATACTCCTCAATCAAACGGAGTCGCTGAAAGGAAAAATAGAACACTTAAGGATATGATAAATGCCATGCTTATAAGTTCAGGCTTGCCTAACAATATGTGAGGAGAGGCAATCCTTTCGGTATGTCATATCTTGAATAGAATACCACATAAGAAGACCAATAAAACTCCTTATGAACTTTGGAGAGGTTATGCACCCAACTTGAATTATTTCAAAGTGTGGGGGTGCTTAGCCAAGGTCGGTATCCCAGAGTTCAAAAGGAGTAAAATCGGTCCTAAGACTAATGATTGCGTTTTCATAGGATATGCTCAAAATAGTGCTGCATATAGATTCATGTTGTTGGATAATGGTTCTATCATCAAATCTAAGAATGCTGAGTTTTTGGAGCATATTTTTCCTATGAAGAAAGAGTCATTAGTTAGTTCGGGTTATGAAAAAGGTGAGTCTAGCAAAATATCTAATAATGATACTTCACCTAGAAGAAGTAAGAGGAAAAGAGTAGAAAAGTCCTTTGGAAATGACTTTGTCACTGCATTTATTTTAGAAAATGACCCTGCTACGTATCAAGAAGCGATAATGTCTATAGACTCTAAGTTTTGGAAATAAGCTATCAATAGTGAACTTGAGTCTATACTTAGCAACAATACTTGGGAACTCGTAGACTTGCCTAGAGGTTGTAAACCTATCAGTTGCAAGTGGGTCTTTAGAAAGAAACTAAAGGCGGACGGTACAATTGATAAGTTTAATGCTAGGCTTGTGGCTAAAGGGTTTACCCAACAGGAAGGAATAGATTTCTTTGATACCTATTCACCTGTTGCTAGGATTACGTCCATTAGAGTGTTAATAGCGTTAGCTTCCATTTATAAGTTAGTTGTACATCAAATGGATGTTAAAACAGCATTTCTAAATGGAGATTTAGAAGAATAAATTTACATGAAGCAACCCGAAGGGATGATAGCTAAAGGACAAGGCATAAGGTTTGTAGGTTGAAGAAGTCTTTATATGGTTTAAAACAAGCGCCTAAGCAATGGCAAGAGAAATTTGATAGTGCCATGTTGTCTAATGGATATGTTGTAAATGAAAGTGATAGATGCATTTACAGTAAGTTTGAAAATCTTGATGGCGTTATTGTTTGTTTATATGTGGATGATTTGTTAAACTTTGGCACAAGTCTTGATGTTGTGAATGGCACTAAGTTATTCTTATCCTCTGTTTTTGAAATGAAGGACATGGGAAAAGCGGATTTAATACTTGGTCTTAAATTGATAGTAAAATATGGGGGATATATGCTTTCTCAATCTCATTATGTTGAAAAGATTTTGAGAAAGTTTAATCATTTTGATGTCAAACCCGTTAGTACTCCGTATGATGCATCCATAAGGTTGGAAAAGAATAAAAATGATGGTGTTTCACAATGTGAGTATGCTAAGATCATTGGTAGTGTCATGTACCTCATGAATTGCACTATGCCAGATATTGCATATTCGGTAAATCGGTTAGCTAGGTATACTCATAGTCCGAGTAAAGAGCATTGGGATGCTTTGAAACGACTATTGAGATATCTAAGGGGAACTATGGACTTAGGACTTACCTTTACCGGAAGTCCTGCTGTCTTAGAAGGTTATTGTGACGCTAATTGAGTCACAGATAACGATGAAATAAACTCCACCAGTGGATATGTATTTACTTTGGGTGGTGGTGCCATTTCGTGGAAATCATCTAAATAGACTTGTAAAGCTAAATCAACAATGGAATCTGAGTTTGTTGCTTTAGAACTTGCTTGTTCAGAGGCGGAATGGTTAAGGAATTTACTTATTGATATTCCTTTGTGGACTAAGCCTATGCCTTCTGTGTTTGTTCATTGTGACTCACAGGCAGCAATTGCTCGAGCAAAGAACAAAATATACAATGGGAAGAGCCGGCACATCCGTTTGAGGCACAACATTGCGCGTGACTTGATTAATTCTGGGGTGGTTAACTTGGAATACATAAAGACCGAGTTAAACCTTGCAGATCCCTTAACTAAAGGTTTGAACCGGAAAATGGTTCTGAGAACATCAAGAGGAATGGGACTTATTCCGTTGGATGTGAATTCTCTATGACAGGAACACAACTCACAATTAGTAGAGATCCTACAAACGGAGTTCAATGTGGTAAGAACACGTCATAGAAGAATTCTATGAAGTACTATTGTTTTTGTCCTTTCCTATGTTGATGTATGTGGATAGTACTTACTGCATATTTGAGGGTGAGATTTAAGTCTCTTAATGGATGATTCATAGCCATTATAAATGGTAGTATGTTGCAGTACATACTTGATGAATATCACCTATATAAGTGTGGAAGTGGGGCCGCTTCCTGTGAGAGCCTGGAAAACTCTCTAAAGCGTTTATGAATTCTGGGATTGGGTGCAGGGCCATAAATGCACCACATCGTGAACTTGTATGAAGTTAGATAATGACATATCATTTGTATGACTATATAAACAGTATTGAAATATGTGGTTCAAGACGGTTGTCACCCTATTTCCGTTTATATATCTTCAAATGTACTACCGGATAGTTCAAGACATTTGTCACTACTCCGTTATGTGTCATCATCTTAATTTGATAGAGAAGAAATCAATTGATTATCATATGGAAGGCTCATATATAAGTTTGGATCATGTGTTGGAAAAGTACGTTAAAGTACTCTTTCTAGATGCTCCAAACTTATATAAGACTTATATGAGGTTGTTTGGGAGTTTGAAGTGTTCTGATGGACGTGGATCGGTCTATGTGAGCTACATCGATCGATCGATGTATGCTTCTATCGATCAATGTAACGTGGTGCAATCCCTGGAAGATTCAGTCCAACTTCGATCGATCACATCGATCAAAGTGACATCTATCGATCGATGTCATCGTTCGATGTTGGGCAGAATAGAAGCTGATGGTTCTGTCCTACTTCGATCGATCACATCAATCGACCGAAGTGACATCGATTGATCGATGCCAACGGACAGACCTGTTCAGTTTGAGCTGCACCTTTTGGTCCAAGGTTCATCTTCCTTCGGCCTTGAACGGTATTAAAATGCTACAGGAGGTTAAGAAAAGGCTGAGACATGTTTCAAAAAGGGTTTTAAACACACCCAAGATCTATATATAGTAGATCTTGGTACTTTCAAGAGATAGAATTGATTTTTGCAAAAACTAATGGAAAAACTCTCAACACCTTCTTCATCTCCTTCTTCTCTTTCAATACCTTCAACAAACAAGTTCGATCTTCCTCCCCTAGAGCAAAGGGAAGTAAGATAGCCGTTATATCCTGGGAAGCATTTGCTTGAAGACTACCTTGCTCTTTGGTAGGAACAAAATTGCTTTAAGGACAGTGACAATCCGTCACGTCTCGGCTGTATTTTCTGTTGGTTTCCATATTCCTACATCGTTTTTCTAACATAGAATTCTAACTATAAAAATCGAATATATACCTAGTTAAATTTAGTATATGTTTATTGCTGACACAAATTCTAATTAACTCTTCACTCCCATTTCTCCGAATTAAATTAGAAAACATATGAATACTGATTAATCTATTGATGCAGTAAGAAGACCAACAATAATTAATGATTGAAATAAAACTAATCAATCAAATTAGTTAAAACGAAAAACTAATAAGTTAAAATACTAAAAGAATTCAACTTTCACATAAAACTAATCAACAATAGAACACCTAGCCTGTTCTAGCCAAAGAATGACGGACGGGGATCTCCTCACCGCCCAATATCGTCTCCCATCTAGCCTCACGTCTCATATTGGCCACCGGTCGCTCAGCTTTACCATCTCCCTTACTGCAACGTGTTGTCGGGTCACGCATCACCACTCCCTTATGATGAGGGGATCCGTATCCAAAGAACGAGTAAATAGCATCCATCGACTTCATGTCTAAATATGATTAAAAAACAACATAAAAAACCCGTAGACGAAACACTGACCTTTTCAATTTTTGTTTGCCTCTGCTTCCTTTTGATCTTCTCCTCGGTAACTCCTAGGCTAGGGAAAAGGGTCAAACCCCAGCTCCTTTGTAATGAACATAGAGACTTAATGTGGTTCCACATATTTTCAACATTTTTAATATGAAGAACATTACAAAGCATACACAAAACCTTACCTAATCTATATATTTAAGACAACAACATTACCTCATTGTCTTCAGCTTGACAAATGCTGCTCAAGTTCAACTTGAGATCTGATTTTGAACTCAGTTCAAGATGATTGTACAATCCAGGTTCTCGGCTTGATATTCCGGGAATAAAGAGACTTGTGTAAAGTTGAAACTAATGAGATCAATATCGTACTTGTAACATAGTACTTGATATACGAACAAGTCCACAACAAGCAACGATCGAACTGTTTTTCAATGTGAACTCTGTTTTGGAATGGTTGATCCATGATCCTTCTTGACATATTTTCAGAGCTTAAATAATTTATCAAGAATATCCTCAAAGTCTAACAATGCGCATCTGCAATGACTCCACAAATCAGAAAGCATTTGGACATTCAAGGCTCAAATCAATCATCTTCGTTCTGAGCCTCAAGCTGATTAATTGCCCATAAAGTTACACTACTCTCACTGTGGGAACTGATCAACCAGAGTTTTAATATGAGAATGAGATATATATTTCTGTTTTTGGAAATAGAACAAGGGCCAAACCAAAGTGGAAATCAGAACAATACTTATGATGGAGGGAGTATATATATATATATATATATATATATATATATATATATATATGTGTGTGTGTGTGTGTGTGTGTGTGTCTGAAAATTCAATACAATCCGAATTGAATCAAAAGAAAGTTTATCACCCAAACAAGAAACATAATCAAAAAGGAAACTATCAAGCCAAACATTCAAATGAAGAATTCCAAGAATGAGGCAAAACAAACGGAGAGCTAGAGAGAAAATGAGAGGATTCGCTATTGATTCAATCCAAGAATCCAAAGAATGAATTACAACAGCGGTTATGGTCCCGTTTAAAAAGAAGAAGAAAACAAACTGTGAAATGACTAAAAGGTCCCTCACTAACGTCTCCCTACATTATTAAACATAAGGGTAAAATAGTCATTTCATTCATTTAAATCTACGCGCGCGTTCCCTTTCTTCTTCCTCCTAGCTCTCTTCCTTGCAACAGAGCCACCTCCGTCAATTCCTGCGGGTCCACCTACTAACCACCTTCCTTGCTCCGTTCCAACTGATCCACGTGACACATAATCCTCCTAATCTCTGATTGGTTCTCTTCTCTCAATCAATTATACCCAAAACTGCTCCTGATCAATGCAATACATCACATGCTTCAACACCCAGAATCACAAGGAAAAATTTGCAGCCAAAGCACAGAGAAGTGTGTTCTTGGGACTCTCATATACCAAAAAAGGATATATATTGCAAGATCTCAGTACCAAGGCTATATATATCTCAAGAGATGTGTCATCCTTTGAATCCATATTTCTATTCTCCTCTCATAATCACATCAGCTCTTCTTCTCCTGTCTCAGAACCTACTATTCCCAGCCATCCCTCTTTCTGTCACACTGACACAGCTTATTCCTCAGTAATGTTATATTGCAGAATCCACTGATCCTGCTCCCAGTACCTCTAACGAAGTTGAGCCTATATTGGACCCTCAGCATAGTCAGTCTTCATCTCTAATGTCAAATGAAACCACTCCTACTCATAATTCCCCAGTTCCAGCTCCACAATATGGAAGTATTGTTATTGACATGCCCATTGCCAAAGAAGATATGCCTAATATGAGACCTCAGCGTGCCAGACAACCCCCTACATACCTTCAAGATTATCATTGCTACTCTCTAATCTCTACACAAGACACTAAATCTTCTGTCCATACCTCACCACTCTCCATTCAAAATTACATGTCATATGCATCACTAGCTCCAAAGTACAAGGCATACATCTTGAGTTTAAATGTACATACAGAACCTAATAGCCATGCAAAAGCTGCTGGCTCTGTTTTCTAGCAAGCAGCCATGGCAACTGAGTTGGCAGCGCTGGAGGCAAACCATACCTGGAGCTTGGTAGCTTTGCCTGAAGGTAAGCACCCAATAGGCTGCAGGTGGATGTATAAGGTGAAGCTGAAAGCTGATGGGACAGTGGAGAGACATAAAGCAAGACTTGTGGCAAAAGGATACACGCAGCAGTATGTCATAGACTATCAGGACACTTTTTCCCTAGTTGCCAAAATGACTACGTTGAGAGTAATTCTGGCTATGGCAGCAAGATTACAGTGGCCAATCCATCAATTAGACATTAATAATACATTCCTACATGGTGATCTTCATGAAGATATATATATGCTACCTCCTCCAGGGCTAACCACTACAGGATCCAAGTTGGTTTGTAAACTGCATAAGTCCACTCTATGGACTCAAGCAAGCAAGTAGAGAGTGGAATGCTATACTAACAAAATTTTCGATTTCAAATGGATTTCAGCAGTCTAAATGTGACTACACCATGTTTACTAAATCAATTGGCCAATCACTTTTGATTCTTCTGGTTTACGTGGATGACATCATTGTCACTTGTGACAATGAGGGGGCCATCACAGAGATTAAGCAGTCCCTACATATTGAATTCAAGATCAAGGACATGGGACAGCTAAAAGTTTTTCTTGGGAATAGAGGTAGCCCAAGCAAGAGGAGGAATTCATATTAATCAAAGGAAATACACCCTAGAATTGTTGGAATAGGCAGGATTTGTGGATGCTAAGCCCGCTAAGACTCCAATGGAAACACATCTCAGTCTTACACATCAAGATTCATCATCATTAAAGGACACCACTCAATACAGAAGGTTGGTAGGGAAGTTAATCTATCTAACCATCACTAGACCTGACATTGCCTTTGTTGTACAACAACTTAGTCAGTTTATGGACTGTCACACCGACAACCACTTGAAAGAAGCGCATAGGGTGCTCAGATATCTGAAAAGAACAGTTGGCAGGGAATTCTATTTCCTAGAACTGGTGAAATGAAGTTGAAAGCATTTGTAGATGCGGATTGGGGAGGATGCCATGAGACGAGAAGGTCCATTACTGGGTATTGTGTTTTTCTTGGAGATGCATTAATTTCCTGGAGATCCAAGAAACAAACAACAGTATCTAGATCATCTGCGGAAGCAGAATACAAGGCTATGGCTATGGTGGCGTGTGAAGTGCAATGCCTCTTGTACCTAATGAGGGACCTACGACTAGGGGATTAGAGGCCTGTAGAGATATTTTGCGACTGTAAAAGTGCAATCTACATTGCAGAGAACCCGGTGTTTCACGAAAGGACCAAACACATAGAGATAGATTGCCATGTGTTAAGGGACAAGGTGCAAGATGGTATGCTGAAGCTTATGCCCATACGAACTGAGATGCAACTTGCGGAATTATTTACTAAAGCGCTAGATTTCAGAAGATCAATGCAGTTGATTGGTGCACTTGGAGTTCAAAACTTATATGCCACAGCAAGCTCGACTGCCTGAGCTTGAGGGGGTGTTGAAGCATGTGATGTATTGCACTGATCAGGAGCAGTTTCGGGTATAATTGATTGAGAGAAAACCAATCAGAGATTAAGAGGATTATGTGTCACGTGGATCAGTTGGAATGGAACAAGGAAGGTGGTTAATAGGTCGACCCGCAGGAATTGACGGAGGTGGCTCTGTTGCGAGGAAGAGAGCCAGGAGGAAGAAGAGAGGGAACGTGCGCGTAGATTTAAATGAATGAAATGACTATTTTACCCGTATGTTTAATAATGTAGGGAGACATTAGTGAGGGACTATTATTAAACTGTCCATGGCCCCCTGAGTAATTCATCTTCCTCTCCAACTTCACTGCCATAGCAAAGGCAGTTTTCAAATTCGGTAATGGGGTGGACAACAACACTTGAGATTTCACTGCCTCAAATTCATCATTTAGACATTTCAAAAATTTGATCACACAATCATTCTCTGCAAAATTGTTAATCTCCACTGTGAGGTTACATGTACACCTATGATATGTACATGTGGGGACATATCTCAACACCATTAACTCCTCCCAAACACTTTTTAACTTCGTGTAGTATTCAGTCACACTATTAGTATTCTGCTTAATCGAATAAAATTTTTCCTGCAAGTCTAATAGTCTAAAGGAATCAGCATTACCATACCTGAATTTAAGATCATTCCAGATCTTAGCAGCAGAATCCAACCAGATGACGCTTTGGCCAATGCTGGGGCTCAGGGAATTAACCAACCAAGAGGCAACCATGTTGTTGGCCTTTATCCAAGAATTATATCGCCTTGCCCTCTCCGTAGGTTTCTCAATTGATCCATCCACAAAACCTAATTTGTCCTTGGATTCCAACGCTCTCCTTACAGACCTGCTCCAACCATGATAATTATTTCCATCCATCAACGGTTGCACCAGTATCATGGAAGGATTATCACTAGGATGAATATAAAATGGGTCATTAGAAGGATCAAACGGAGTAGAAGGAGATGCACCAGATGAGGATGAGACGGTATTATTGTTTGATGCCATGAATGTACCAAAATACATCAACTAGGCTCTGATACCATGTGAAAATTCAATACAATCCGAATTGAATCAAAAGAAAGTTCATCACTCAAACAAGAAACATAATCAAGAAGGAAACTATCAAGCCAAACATTCAAATGAAGAATTCCAAGAATGAGGCAAAACAAAGAGAGAGCTAGAGAGAAAATGAGAGGATTCACTATTGATTCAATCCAAGAATCCAAAGAATGAATTGCAGCAGTGGTTATGGTCCCGTTTAAAAAGAAGAAGAAAACAAACTGCGAAATGACTAAAAGGTTCCTCACTAACGTCTCCCTACATTATTAAACATAAGGGTAAAATAGTCATTTCATTCATTTAAATCTACGCGTGCGTTCCCTCTCTTCGTCCTCCTGGCTCTCTTCCTTGCAACAGAGCCACCTCCGTCAATTCTTGTGGGTCCACCTACTAACCACCTTCCTTGCTTCGTTCCAACTGATCCACGTGACACCTAATCTTCCTAATCTCTGATTGGTTCTCTTCTCTCAATCAATTATACCCAAAGCTACTCCTGATCAATGCAATGCATCACATGCTTCAACAGTGTGTGTGTGTATATATATTGTATGTACACACACATATATGTATATATAAATATATGTGTATCGAAATGTATATGCACATATCGATACATATATATACACATGTATATATATGTGTGTGTGTATATATATGTATATGTATGTATAAACACACACATACATATGTGTGTGTATGTATATATATGTATGTATATATACACACATATATACGTATATACGTATATATAATGTATGTATATACATATATATAAATATATGTACACACACACACACACACACACATATATATATATATATATATATTTATATATAAATAAATATATATGTGTGATATACATATATATGTGTTTGTGTGTATGTGTTTATATATATAGATACATATGTGTGTGTGTATATATGTATATTTGGCTTGTTCTTTGTGACAACAAAACAATTATCATCATTAATTCCTTGGACTATCACTGCTGGTTGGGTTTATGTTTCATATGCATATTATGTTGACATTAGAATCACAAGGGCGTTGTGTTATGCGGTATGTTATGCACTACATTTTAAGAATTATGTGTTCGCAAGTAAAGCTGGTTTGTCTAGGTATATGCGACTTTATTTTGAGTATTTCGATTATTTTGACTCAATGTTTTGTCGTGTGATTATCTTATCACAACCAGAAGATATATTTATCTTATCCTGAATGTGACTGCACCTGAAATACTTTGATCTCAAAGCATGTATGGTCTTAGGTTGTTAATACTTTAGGATGAATATGCGTGAAGGGCATCCATCATTAGGCCACTCTTTCTGGACCAAACCTGTAACGCCCTATGTTCAAAAAAAATAAAAAAACAAAAAATATTATGTGACATATGTGTGTGCACCGGATATAGGAGAAAGGAAAAAAATACTTAAATTCTATTAATTCCCCACTACCTTATTATCTTCTATAACTCCTATAACCCCCACCATAAACTCCCATTAACCCCGCTATCTCCTCTTAGCTGCCTTACTTAAACAACCACAATCCATTCCCTCCCCACAAAAGTTCCAGCTGGCCAACACCTTAAAAAAAGAGAGAAGCTGCCGTGTGAGAGAGAAAGGAGAGAGAAGAAAAAGAGGAGAAGAAAAGAAAAGAGAGGAAGAATTCTTGTTCCAACCCAATCTCAATCTCTATTCTGGTATAGTATAATCCAAGCAATGTAAGTAACCTCATTATATTTGCTACGATTTTTGCAAAACATATTCTATATTTTCAATATTAATCTTGGATCATGCATGTTATACTTTTGCCTCCATGAATATATGAACTTATTTATATGTATATATATGAGTCTAAACAATCGAATTGTTTCCATTTGGTATGGTGGCCGAAAATGGTGAGGCCAGACGTGTTTAAAAGTTATATATGTATGGTTAGAGAAGTATTTTACATATGATATATTTGTATATATGTATATTGGATATATATATATATATATGTTACTTATGTATATTTAGATGCATGTATTTTTGGTATGTTGTGGCCGATTATATGGACGTTTTTGGTAGTGGTGAAATTCGGTCTTGGGGGTGGGGGTGATGGTGAGTGTAATTTGGGTTGAATGTGGTACATAGATGAATGTTAGTGTATGAATTTATGTGAGTAAAAATTGAGATTTTCGTTTGGCATTCGTACGAATTTGAAATTAGTAAAAGTTGAGATTTTTGCACAGTTTGGGGGTGGAAAAAGGCTGGAATTGAAAAAGAAGAATTTTGATGGTCAGAGTAGTCAGACAGCAGCGGCGCATGAGCCACACGCGCCGGTGAGTGGCTACACGTAAGCACGCATCCGTCGGTGCATGAGAACACGTGGAGGCTTGTGTAACGGTGATTTTTAGGGCAGTGTGTTAGACATGAATCATTCTAGCTGTCTGAAGTGTTAGATGTGAGAAAATATGAGTGATGTACGTTTTTGACGAAGAATAAGGGGTAGGATATGGGTCGAGTGGAGTTTGGTTTTGGGAAGAGAGGAGGGGACTAGGCCGAGGAAGCTGGGGGTGGGGAAGGGTCTGATGGTGCTGGACAGTAGGGGGGCAAGGGTGGTGTAGGTGAGGTGAGGTGAATTGAGTAGTGGGTTGGGGGTAAAGTGGGTTGAGGGAGATACTTATACGTATATACGTGTATATGCACATATATGAGCCGTGGGTATATATATGTATATATGTTTGCGGATAGGTGATGAATTTTGGTACATTGGATATATTTGATAGTTTGATGGGTTTGTAATTGGCATATTTGATATTTGATATTTGTATTTTTTTTTTGGAGAATTTCGGAAATATTTGGTAAATATTGAGAATTTTCTCAGAAAACCTCTGGATTTTGGAAATTGTTGCATATTTTGAAAATTCACCCTTACAAAGTGAAATATATTGTTAAGCTGGATTGAATCCAAACAAACGGAGTGTCCGAGTATATTTTCTATTTGATATAGAGCGCTCGGACATATATGCCGCCATTAGGCATCCCGACATATTGGCTATTTTGATATAGAGCACCATGACATATTGACTAGTGGAGAATCAATTCATAAGTCTTACGGTATAAGTCACTTGTAAACAAAATGCTATAGCCATTGCATTGAATTTGGATTTGGTATTTGGCTTTGGACCGGTTAAATCGGATTTGGATTTGGACTTTGCTTTTGAACTTTGAAAAATTTGGTTTTGACTTGTCATTGCATCGATTTTTGGAAAATTGCATCATGTATTGACTTGGACTAATTTCTGATTGGTTTATGATTTGTTGACTTTATCCACTGATTATGTCTTCGCATGTTAGGGGGTAAATTGATAATTTTATTTGCGAACGAGAATCATGCTTTTTTTACTGTTATTTATTTTATAACCCTTACTTCTCCATGTATGATCCCATAGTAAATATGGCAAGGTTACTTGCTGGACGAATTGTCGCTCATACTATACTTATCATTCTTTGCAGATGGCCAGTGTTTTGTACCATCAAGACTTGAACGTTCATGCACGGGAATAGGGATCAAATCAAGGGGAGACAAGGGGTTAAAACCATACACGATTTCAAATGGACTATGCAAGGTACCGTGATGGACACTCCTATTGTATGCAAATTCGATATATGGTAAACAATCTTCCCAATGTTTAATATGTTTCTGCAAAATGGCACGCAAAAGTTGAGAAAGAGTACGATTAACGACTTCAGTTTGTCCATCAGTTTGTGGGTGTGCAGTGGTTGAAAACAACAATTGTGTACCAAGTTTGGCCCACAAAACACGCCAAAAATGACTCAAAAATTTCGTATCTCTATCACTTACAATTGTACGTGGCATGCCATGCAATCTTACGATTTCTTTGAAGAACAAATCAGCAACATGTGTGGCGTCATCAACTTTCCTCATGCAATGAAATGTGCCATCTTTGAAAATCGATCAACCACAATATAAATGCTATCGCGCCCTCCTCGAGACCTAGGAAGTCCTAAAACAAAGTCCATAGAAATGTCAATCCAAGGGGAATCAGGGACGGGTAATGGTGTGTAAAGGCCATGTGGTTGGGACTTGGATTTGACTTATTTGCAAGTGATGCAACTACCGCACAACCTCTCGATGTCTACTCTCATGTGGGGCCAATAGATATGTTCATTAAGAGTTTCAAGGGTTTTGAACACTCCGAAATGGCCCATTAAACCTCCCCCATGGGCTTCTCTAGTCAATGCTTCTCGTAGGGATGATTGAGGAACACACAACTTATGTTCTTTGAAAAGATAACCCTCATGTATGTAGAATTTTCCAAATGGTGCCTCTTTACGAGCCTCGAAAATGGTGCCAAAGTCATGGTCATTGGGGTACAATTCCTTAAGTGATTCGAACCCTAAGAAGCGTGAGGATAATGTAGTCACTAATGTGTATCTCCTAAAGAGGGCATCGACAACTATATTGTCCTTTCTTTGTTTATACTTAATCACGTAAGGGAATTGTTCTATGTACTCTACCCATTTGGCATGTCTCTTGTTCAACTTTCCCTGCCCTTTAAGATACTTAAGGCTTTCGTGGTCAGTGTGGATCACAAACTCTTTAGGTTGAAGATAGTGTTGCCAAGTTTGTAGGGATTTCACGAGGGCATAAAGTTCCTTATCATAGGTAGAGTAATTCAATGCAGCTCCTTTCAATTTTTCACTAAGATAGGCTATGGGTTTCTTACATTGGGTCAAAACTGCGCCTGTACCCACTCCACTTGCATCACACTCGATCTCAAAAGTCTCGTCAAAATTTGGTAGCCTAAGTATGGGTGCAGTGGTTAGCCTACGTTTAAGCTCATCAAATGCCTGTTGTTGTGGCTCTTCCCACCTAAAAGGCACATCTTTTTTCACGATTTCGTTTAGGGGTGCAGCTATGAAAGAAAAATCTTTGACAAATCGTCTATAAAAACTTGCAAGTCCATGGAAGCTGCGAACTTCCCCTACATTCTTAGATATAGGACACTCCACAATTGACCTAACCTTCTCCTCGTCCATTTCTACTCCCTCGGCCGAAATGACAAAGCCTAGAAAAACTACATGTTCCAAACAAAAAGAGCACTTCTTAAAGTTGGCGTAAAGTTGTTCTTGCTTAAGCTTCTCAAAAACGGCCCTAATGTGGTCAAGATGATCTTCTATGGTTTGGGAATAGATTAGGATATCATCGAAATAAACAACAACAAATCGTCCTATGAACGCGCATAAGACTTCATTCATTAGCCTCATAAAGATGCTAGGGGCGTTGGTGAGTCCGAAGGGCATCACTAACCACTCATAGAGCCCAAACTTGGTTTTGAATGCAGTCTTCCATTCATCTCTTCTCTAATGCGTACCTGAAAGTACCCTTGCTTAAGGTTGATTTTGGTGAATAATTTAGATCCGTGAAACATATCCAACATATCATCCAGCCTAGGTATGTGGTACCTATACTTGACGGTAATTTTGTTTATAGCTCGGCAATCGGTACACATTCTCCAAGTTCCATCCTTTTTGGGTACTAAAATGACTGGGACGGCTGATGGGCTTAGGCTCTCTCGGACTTGTCCACTCGCTAGGAGCTCCTGTACTTGCCTTTGGATTTCCTTGGTTTCTTCGGAGTTGGCTCGATAGGCTGGGTGATATGGTAACACGGCTCCTGGGACAAAATCGATTTGGTGTTCTATTCCCCTAATAGGTGGTAAACCGAATGGTGGTTCGGTGGGAAATAGAACTTCGTACTCTTGGATAAACGATGCAACTGAGGTAGGCAAGTTGGGTGGAAGTTCTTCTAGGGAAAGGTGACATGCCTTAGGTATGAGAATGAGGACTGTTTGGTGGCTATAAAGGGCTCGTGTGACCTCTCTTTTCTTTGCAAAATACCCACACTTCTTTTTGGACTCGTTGACACTTGCTCTCTTGTTTTTTGTTCTCACTTTTCATGCATTCCATGAATTTTCTCTCAGCTTCTTTTTCCTTAGGATCGGCCCTAGACTTAGACATACGTTGGTGATCCTCATGGACTTTATGTGGTGGAAGTGCATGCAATTTGTACAATTTTCCATTCAATTTGAAAGAATAACGATTCAAATAACCATCATATGTCACATGTCGATCAAATTGCCATGGCCTACCAAGCAAGATATGACTAGCATGCATTGGTGCAACATCACATAAAACATCATCTTTGTAACTACCAATGCTAAGAGAAATCAAAACTTGTTTACTTACGCTAACTTCACCGCAATCATTTAACCATGCAAGTTTGTAAGGATGCGGATGATTAGTCATAGGCAAATTCAGTTTTCTTACCAATTCGATACTAGCCACATTCGCACAAGAACCGGAATCAATGATCATGCTGCATACTTTACCATTTATTATGCAATGAATATGGAAAATGTTTTCCCTATGTTGTTTGTGATCATCTAATTTCAGATCTGCATTTAAAGCTATACGCACAACAAGAAACTCCTTAGTGTCAAAATCATCTAATGCGCCTAGATCTTCTTCAGGTTCAATTTCATTATCATTCTCAGATTCGTTTTCATGCTCGGACTCAGACACATATTCGTTTGTTTCCTCAATTAACATGATTCGTTTTGCATTAGGACACTCTTTTCCTATGTAGCCACGTCCTTGACATTTATAGCATTTAATGTCCCTAAACCTGTTTGAGAGATCAGAAGAATTTCCGGTAGGAGCTTTTTGTTGGCCGCGGTCATCTCGCTTTTGTGTGGATTGCACACGATTATCTGGCCTTTGTGACGCACCTTGGTCACGTGTTTGGCCTCCTGTAGGCCGTGAACTTTCCCTTCCTGAAGGCTTGTTGGAAAACCTTGATGAAGATTGATTAGTACCATAAGTGAAATTGAAATTGGAGGAACTACGTACCTTTAGTTGGTGTTCAATCTTTTCAGCCATATGGACCATGGTTGTGAGGTCGAGATAAGGTTGAAGGTCAACCCTTTGCGCAATCTCCCTGTTTAAACCATGTAAGAATCGAGCCTTGGTAGCTTCTTCGGGTTCCTGCAAGTTAGACCTTTCCAATAAAATTTCTAACTCTTTGTAAAACTCGTCTACACTTTTGGAACCTTGTCGTAAATTTTGCAAACTCGTGAAAATAGAAATGTCATAATTGTTTGGGATAAAATGTTGTCTCATTTCAAACTTCATTTCTTCCCAAGTGGCAATTGGCGGTTGTCTTGTCTTAGTTCTATTTCGACACAAATTTGTCCACCAATTTAGTGCATAACCAGAAAACTCAATAGAAGCATACCTCACTTTTTGTAATTCACTGTAATTGGTACAAGAAAAGATTAAATCCACTTTTGTTTCCCATTCCAAATATTCCTCCGCATTACTTTTACCATAAAACGTGGGAATATTTATTTTTGTTTTGAGAAAATTGTCATCTTGTGGGAAAAGAGGATTTTGGCGTCTTTGGTAACCACAGGGAGGGTGGTCATCAAAGTCATAATCATCATGCTCAAATGGGATATAATCATCATTGTACCTTCTTGGAGCGTACCGTCTTGACTGTGTTAGAGGAACGAACCTTCTTGCCTTGATATGTGGTGGTCTAAGGTTGTCATCCTCAACTTCTTCTGGGGGGTGACGCCTAGGTTGTGGTAGGGGAATGGCCCTGCTTGTACCTTGGCCATCACTAGTTTTGTAGCTCCGTTCGACATCTTCCAATCGATGCTTGATTACCTCATTGTCATGCATGAGTTTCTTAAGCATCTCCAGCATTTGTTGTTGCGTGTTGTCCAAGGTTTCGGCTTCCTTTGATTTGCTAGAAGTGGAATGAGTGCTGCTCTCCATTTTACCTAAGGAATTTAAACGAAAACAAAAAGAAAAGGGAAAGAAGCAAACTAACAAAAAGACAAACAAACATTAATTGATTAGTAAAAACAAAGTATGAACACTCCTCTTTCTCTTCTTTTCACTCTCTTACCACTTTGTTTCTTGGATAACCTGAAGTTAAGAAGGCTCAAAGTGATCAATTAAGAAAGTGTTTTGCCAATGCTTCACAACGATCTCCACTTGTTTCTCCCTTTTGCTTTCAAGTTGCACCAATTAGTATTAAAGTAGGATCAAGCGAAATGGAAACAAACTTGAACTTTCTACTAAGATTCAAAGAAAATAAGCAACCAAAATTGATGTATAAGGCTGAACCAAAGATGAACTAAGGGTTGCTGTGGGCAATCTTTAGTTAATTTTGATTCTATGGACTTACTATCCACAAAATGGTTCAAGCCATGCAATAATCGAGCAACCAAGTGTGTGATTGGTTCAAGAAGAGCAGGATAAGGAGAATATGATGTGGGAGGACGGTTGTATGTAGCAAAAACGAAATATGGTATCTAAGGTTTTCAAATTGCACCAAAAAGATTTCCACGTAATGCACAACGTTTTGCCCTTTTTCTTTTCTCTTGTTCTTTTGTTTTTCTTCCCTTCCTTGCTATTTCAACGTAAGCAAAGTTCAGATTCGTCCCTTTTTTTGACTAGGGGCAAAATTGGAATGTCATGCTTTTGTACTCAGAACTTTCGTTTTTGGGCAGAATAGTGCAATGACTTTAACTGTAGTGTGCAACCTTCAATTGCAACAAAAATAACCTTGGAAAGTGAGCGAAATTGGGGTAGGGCAGAATTGGGATTAGGGTTAGGTTTTTCAATTTAGGGTTTTTTTGAATGTTTTGGGAATTTGCGGATTGGGGTTTGGGGAACTGAATAGGCGGGGTAAATGGACTATTTGGGTTGGTAATTATTTGTGTGGTCAATTTGGATAGTGGATTTGTAGGACAGAATTGAACACAATTCAAATTCTAGGGTTAGGGTTTTTTTGAATGAGTTGGGATCTTTTGATTCTAATTTTGTTTGGTAAAATTGGTTTGGGGCATTTTGTTGAGAGTGTAAATAAGATAGTTTGGAACCTGGTTGGTGGGTTTTAGGGTTGGGTTGGGGTGGGTGCTGGTTGGGCCGTGGGGTTTGGGGATAGAATTAGGGTTTTGCTGGTGTTGAAAATGGTTCGTGAAGACAAACACACGTAGGACTAACTTGATTTAAAGCATGAAATCAATCACAATGCGAATCACAAGATGCATACAATCATCACCAACTAAAAGCTTCAGTAGCAACAAGATGATTTGAAACCGAGGTAGCTTTATAGGCTGATGGTTGTAGTGAAAAGAGAGCTGAATGTACTCTAAATGCTCAAACTCTAATTGTTCAAGTTTGAGTGATAAAATTTCAGATGTTTAATGCACAGTTGGGTAAACGTGACACTAGAACAAGAATCAACAAAGATGCTAGAATGATGAAGAACAAGACTCAACAAAATTCAAATGATTCAAACAACTGGACGTTTTGTTTTTTTTGTATGAAATGCAAGACAAATGGCGTGTAGAATGAGTGGTAGAAGAAGGACACAACTGAACTTGAAAAGACTAGACTCAAACGAAAAAGAAATGATAGATGGTGGAATAGAGTAACCTGTCTCTGATACCAATTTGATGCGTGCAAGACGTGGGCTCCAATAATTTCACCTTCCAAACGTCCTTCACAAAGGGTTAGGCACAAGGAAGAAGACTTCCCCTTGCTTCCTTAGTGATAAAAACGTGTGGATCAAATGAGCAAGACCAACACTTCAAGATGGTCGTTGATCAGGCAAACCAATATGGCCCTCCTGGACGGCACCTTTTAGCAGTGGCAACACCTTCAAAATGCTCAACTTTGAAGGATATTAACATAGGTTTTTAATGCAAAACCAAGAAAACAAAGTCTCACACAAAGTGAAGAAAAATATCAAGAATTCTTATTCATCAAAAGTTGTCTTCCTAGGCGCCCAAAAGGCTCTATTATAGGCTGAGATTGACGTCCTATCAGCCTTACAATGTCTAGAATTAATTCAAAATAAAGCTAGCTAACAATGTTTGAAAACTGAAAATTATTTGAATTCAAAACTAAAACAAATTCTAGCTAAAATCTGAAAATCTTGCAAGACATTATCCTCAATGTATCCAGCCGTGTATGATAATGAAGTTGGCGTTGGAGACTTGATTTTGATGTAGATGAAGTGGTTGAAATTGAATTCAAAGGTTGGTTGAAGATTGAATTCAAATTGAATTTGAATTTGACTTCAAACTTGAATTCAATCTTTGAATTTTGATCTCACCTATTTTGATCTCCAAGTTGGCGTGGGAAGGGATGAAATGGCGTGTGGGAAGGTCTTCAAGTGGCTGAGATGTTAAATTCAAATGTTGGTTGGAGATTGAATTCAAATTGAACTTGAATTTGAATTCAAACTTGGATTCAACTTTGAATTGTGATCTCATCCTCCTTATCCTTCAAGTTGGCGTGGGAATGGATGGAGAAATAGGCTGAAATCTTCTTGAAATTTAAGTCTCCAATTAGTTGAAACTTGAATTCAAATCATGGTTGAATTTAAATTCAAGTTTAACTTTGAATTTAAATTCAACTTGATTATCCATCTTTGCACTAAAATGGCCGGCCCCCTTATTGATATTTGGAGATGATTTTGATTTCAATTTGATCAAGAGATTCCATCTTGGACACATTTGAATTTGTCTTTGTGGGGACACACATTCTCTTTAAGACAACATTCCTTTTGTCTCCCTTTCTGCAACTCACGCCTACCTTGCTCCTTTTTGGGCCTTCATTTCATTTTGGATCTTCCGTGTACCTAATTTACCCACAAAGAAACACATGAAACAAAGATCACAAGAAACAAGATAAAATTGAAAACACACACGCACACGCATAACGTTCAAAGGGTGGGTTTAATGAAGTGAACCCATGGAACCTTAGGTTCATCTTGAACATGCTTATACAAGAAGGTTCCAACTTGATGACAAAGTTCTCTTGCCTTCCTTCTTGTCATAGGACCCTTGACCTCTTGACGGGATCCTTGATCCTCATCGGACCCTTGATTGAGGATGATCAGGAGTACGGATTCCGAGGCGAGACTTTATGAGGATTTAGTCGTGACACTTTATGGATTAGACTTTGATGTAAATTTTTGGAGACTCAGTATTTCCTTTGTTTTCATTAAGCATATTGTATTGTTTTATTTGACTAAACTCCTTACTTTGTTTTCATTAAGCATATTAAGCATATTGTTTCCTTTGTTTTCCTTTGTTTTCATTAAGCATATTGTATTATTTATTGATGATGATTTCGAGGTTTTAATTTTATGACTTCTGCTAACATCCATTTACGTCAATCTGCTGACGTGTAATTGTTTCGTCTTGGACGTCTTGTATTTTTCATAGCGAAATACGGAGGATGCACCGTTTTTGATGTTAGGATTCGAGACGGGACGCTGAAAAACGGACACGATACTCTCTTACGAACACCTCTTATTTTGAGTTGCATCAAATATTTGTAATATTGTGTTTTATAACACATTGAAAACCACGAAACATTTAATTGGAAGAAATAATCAACATTGCACTATGTATATATCATAGTTACCAAAACATTCCGGTCATTCACGTTGTACTTTTCTTTCTTGTTTGATTTTGTGCCATGCAGCCAAATGCCACTATTTCATATAGAGTATCTTGAGCCCTAGCAAGTTAGTACTGAATATCTAGTCCAGAAATTGTTGATCCTGGCAGTATCAGTAGAATTATTCTTCGTTACGTCGACATGCTGAACGAGTCAGTTGTCTAATTCTATGTTGTTAGAATATGTTAGAGTTTTGATGATTTGCACAATTGACACTTGGGACGCTTGATTAGGCGTCTAATATGAAGTGTTTGAAGGTCAGTATACTTCGAACGCCTACATAAGGCGCCTCATGTGAAGTGTCTGGAAGCCAGTACACCTCGAACGCCTACATTAGGCGCTTCATGTGAAGTGTCTGGATAATCGTACACCTCGAACGCCTAAATAAGGCGCTTCATGTGTTCTGCTAAGTCAAAAGTACTTTTCACCCCAGAATGGGCACGCACATCAAGCAACTCTCTGATAAAAGTCAGATGTATTTCGAACAAGCATGAAGGCTGAGATCAGGCGCTTCATGCGACATCGAACACTTTCAGCTGCCCACATAAGGCACTTTATGTTACATCGAACGCCTGTTCAAAATCGCATGAAGCCCTCCATGTCATATTGAACGCTTGTTTATTAAACACTTAAGGCGCTTTATGTGACTTACAATACAAATGTCTTATGCTATACTTTCTAACGTTACTTGGCATTTTGTACCCTCCTCTTTAGTGCAATTTCACAGGTTCTCTCTCTTTGTTGGAGAAGTCATCTTTCCTCTTCAAGCTTTCAACAAGAAGCTTCTCCAAGAAACTTGCATCCATCCAAGAGAAGATCTCCAATGAAGGTGACATGCCATCACAAGAAGACAAAACCTATTATTGGCTCTGCAGGGACTTTCAAACGGGAAGAATTTCAAAGAGAAAAAAAAGAAGAGTTTCATCTGTTTCTCCTTCAACTTTCTACCATTCAGACTCTCACGTTTCTCTCAAGGATCAAGCTCTCAAAATAGTTGTATTGTGATTTTACTTTATTTGTGAGAGTTGTAACGGAAAGAAGAAGAGTGTTCTTCTTGTTGAGTGAAGATTGTGAGAGACACGTATAGATTGTTGGTCAAGAAGCAAGGATGCTTCTTGTTTGAGAAATCTAGACCTTGGAGGGTTAGTTGATAGTGTTGTGGTGCACTATACTCCCTACAAGAATTTTTTGAGGGCAAAGAAGTTCTTTGGAGGCTAGACTTCAAGGGGTTAGGTTTCTTGGTTGTGGTTTAGGCGTGTGGCCTAGCTGTTCATTGTTGTGGATTTTATTTTGATTGTTGTTTCCCTCATAGAAATAACAATCCCCCATTCAAAATCCTTCTTTTGAAAAATCAAGAAGGTAGATGAGTAGAGTCATTTGACTTGAACCTCTATATATCTTCGTGTTCTTTACGCTTCCGCAAAGTTTTACTCTTTTCAAGAATACATCCAAGTATTGGTTGCACTCAAAAATGAAAAATATTCAAGAAAATATCCATACTTTGATGAACACACTATTCAATCCCCCTTTCTAGTGTGTTCTAAAGGACCTCTAACATATGTGGTCTAATGCATGGAGTTTTTTTCCCCCTTTTCCCACCAGACATGGTCATTGAAATGGTGGGGAGGCCAAGAAAACTCAAAATACTATTATTTGACAAACAAAAACTTTCTAATATATTAAATGAGCAAGCCAGCCAAAACAAAATAGATATTGCGTCCTATTCCGCTCTCATATGGAAATTCATTATATGCGCCTCAGCATTAATAAGTTATCAAACAAACTTTATTTGTTTATTTGATGGGTGGAGTCATCAGGGAAAAAATGTTAACACGAATTATGTAGCGTCCCGCTCCAGAGCCCTAGCATCGGGAACAGTGCACCCGACGTAACCTACTACGAGGACTACAAAGCGTCGTTCAAACTTCTTTGCACGTCAGATCTGACGCAAAAATTTTTCGCAGAAACGATAATTAAAGAAATAAACATCTTGATTAAATTAAATCCATCAGAATAAAATCAAGTACAAGGGTTGACGAAACCCGCTATGTTAAATATGAAGTACTAAAATCAAACAATAAGCCTAGGTGGAGGTCTATCTGACTGTCCCAAGAACAAGCTCCCGGTCAACAAGATCCATTCTCGAGCCCAGCTCACTCTTCTCAGCCTCGATAACATATTACTCTTAATCCTGCTCACCGGTGGAGGGGTGGTGGGAGGGTGAGTGATGGGAGTCACTCGTAGGTTACCCGTCTCTCCCGAAAAGGGACTGTCACATACTGAGTCGGGTAAACATATAAAGCACGTAAAGCATGTAGCAGATAAATATGGCAATAAAGCATAACAAATAAATAATAAAACAAATAAAGCATAAATAAGGAAATAGCACATACCCGACCCGATCCGTATCCCAAAACATAGCGCTGAAACAACTGAATAACAAGACAAATAATCACAACATTATTAAATGCAATGCGCAAGTTCATGATGCATGCACTTTTATCTCCGTGTCACACGCAGTCATTTAATATCACACGTTATGCTCATTCTTTTCCAAGTTATGCTATGCATGTCCCGGGTCCTATTAGGTGAAGGTAACCATTATTACCAACACCCATCACACGCCTCGTCAGGCCACACGGCTCATAGGTCAAATGCAATGCTCGTGCCATGAATGCGTCAGACTTGCACACTTCTGTTTCACCTATGTTGCATGCTCCGTTCTATGTTGCGTATTACCTATATTGCCTAGTTACTCTATGTTGTGTGGGGTTCATTACTGTATTTTATCTTCTACCGTTATTTTATCTTTCTAGGCTTTATTTTAGATTTCTACACTTTATTTTATTTTTCCTAGGCTTTCAAGCACTTAGACCTTTTATTTAAATATTTTTTTTCTTCCCCTATTATTTTTTTCTTGCTTTAATTTCATTTTATTCTCTCTCCTTTTCCCTCTTTTTTTTCTTTTATTTTAATATATTTTAATTTATTTAATTTGGTTCCTAAATCTATTAATTATTAAACAACGTTAATATTATATTAAATAATTGTTTTTTTAACATGGCGAAAGGTAGTCTGTTTCTATTTTTTGGCTTTATTTTATTTTACTGTATTTATTTTATTTAATATTATATTAATCATTTTATTCATTTATTAGTATTCTTACTATTATTTCCCTTTTTTTAACAAACAGAGACGCCGGTTTTTTTCTTTTTAGATTTATGTATTATTTCTTTTTCTTATTTACAGGTCCTCCGAATTTTTTTTATATAATAATTATATGAAATTTATTTCATAACCAAATATAGCATTACCATAAAAGCTTACAGGCCTGCTTCTCAATTTGTCCTTCTTTCGGCCCCATTGCTTTTGTCAGCGGCCCGCCCATTTTGCAGTCTGCTGGCCTGTCATCCACTTCTCCTTTTTTTTCTTTATTGCATTCTAATTCTGGGCCGAAATTTCTGGCTTGCTGAGGCAAAATGGCAGCCCTTCATGACCCTGGACCGCTGATCAATACAGGCCAGCGGCCTGTATAATTTTTTTTATTTTCTGTTTTAGTTTTCTTTATTAATTTAAATTCTAATTTCTTTAAAACTCCATAACTTCTTCATTTTAACTCCGATTAACCCCAAACCAGTTCCATTATTCTTCTTTTAACGCCCCCGACGTTTTTATGTGATACGTCGGCGCGTGAACAGTACACGTCGCTCAGGGGCACGCGGGGCCGCCGCGCGTGTGCTACACGCGCCGCCTCCATGCGCGTCTTTCGACGACCTGAATCCATTCCAACCTATTTCCGTACTATGTGATCTATATCTAAGGCCAAACATGTAATTTCCACACTAAAACATAAAGGATTTGCGATAAACATATAAAAGATATACATGCATTGATAATCAAATAATTCTCAAAACAGAATGCGAGGGAATCCAAAGCAATCCGACAGAGGGGAGGGTAACCTACCTCTTGAGTACGACCTCATGGATCATGAACGAGATGGAATTTGATATGGGTCGCCAATACCACTTCCTTTCTTCTCTCTTTTTCTTCTCTTTTCTCTTTTTCCCTTTCCCTCTTTTCCCTTTCCTCCCTGCCGATTCTCTCTGCCGATTCTCTCTGCCTCACGGTTGCCCCCTTATTTTTTTTCCTCCTTCACTTGTTATTGTTGTGCATTTGTGTGCATGGGGGTGGGATTAAATTAAGGAGTTTAATTTACAGGGGCTGAAATTTAGGGGTTAGAGGGATAATGGGGGAGTGGGTTGGTTATGGAGTAATTGGGGGAGTAGATTAGGGGGTTAATTGGGATAGAATTTACGTTTTAAATTTAATTAATTAATAAATCTTTTTTTACGGTTATCACATTCTACCCCCCTTACAAAAAGTTTCGTCCTCGAAACTTGCGTATGGTATAATCAAAGACTTAGTATGATTCTACTTGATTCATCACCTAGATAATGATCAAACTGTACATCCATTGCATGTGTTGATGTGTTCACATCACACTTTCTCGACATATGACTAAATCTTCAGAATTATTCCTAATATATATATAAAAATAATTCCTAATCCATTTTGTCTTCACTTATTTAAGATTGTAAGCTAATCTACCTATGATTATCGAATCAACCTTAAGTATATTGTCATCATACTAATGGTTCTACAGCACAATCATCAGTCTATAGCTTACTTATCTCTACGATCATCAACAACCCTTGTAAATCGATTCTTAGGTGTACTACAATCTTTGACTTAACGCCTTATTCTCAAGACTCATCTCTTGAATCTTATGTATTTTCAGAATATGTTTTACTCTAGTATGATTCAATTTAATTAATTAGCATCTCACAAGATGATCTAGTCCTTATAAGGCTCTATCCTCAACTTAATTATCTATAATTAGTATATGCATACTTCCACTTATACTGCTTGACTTGTATCATTCAACTTATCGCAGTCTACAATTTTGGATTCTTAACTCATTATATATGATTCATCCCCCTAGATAACTAACCGACTAATATCCTTGAGGTACGCCCATGTAGTACCTGTTACATAAAACCAAGTCATGAAAATCAATCTTTATATACGTACGAACTAACTCCATGACCATGCCCTTACTTCTTTGAAACTATCATCAACCAAATATACGAAATATGTGTATGGACAATGCTTTTCTTTAAATAAAAGCGTGATTCGAAATAATATACTCGTTCTCGCAAAGCATTGTTCAAATGACACCTTATAAAAACGATGATATAACTTGTTCGCAAATTCTTTCAGTGAATTGGCATTTAAACATTTGAAATCGTAATAATGTAAGGTTTTATAAAACGATTTGAATACGTACCTTTCGCTTGCTAAAAGAAAATATATTTTGAAAGCTACTCTTTGACTAGGCAAAATTTAAGTAAGATCATTACAAGGGGGTAAAAACTTTGAAAACACTTTAATGGATAAAATGCTTGCGATATCGATAGTCGTCAGGTAAAATTAACTTTTGACTAAAATAGATGTATTGAAACGGAAATTTGAAATCTTAT
This sequence comes from Eustoma russellianum, assembly GCA_036186865.1. NCBI lineage: Eukaryota > Viridiplantae > Streptophyta > Magnoliopsida > Gentianales > Gentianaceae > Eustoma > Eustoma russellianum. The sequence continues at coordinate 11,061,819 of AP025048.1, read as the reverse complement.
GTGAATAATATATATACATATCGTTTTGGCAAAAAAAATCGCTAGTTTAAATTAATTTTTTTTCCTTTTTTTTAAGGTCGTCAAAAGAGTTGAAAATTTTGTCATGTTTATATACACGTACAGAAAAGAATTTGTCTTGTAAAATTTAGTAGACTAAATAAAAGAATGAGACTCAATATGGTATTTTTGAAAACACATTTTTTAAAGAAATTTCTATATGATATAGGTATAAGTTGAGGTACGTGTTTATATAAATATTTATCTGTTTAGAAAAAAAATATCAGCCTAATATTTCGTATAATTCTATAAGTCATCCTCTTTTTCGGATTAGGTTTCCTATGTACAATTTCTCATTAGCCTAACGTTTGTCTACTTATGATAAAGTCTTTAATTTAAATTGGTCCAATCACAACATGGCACACTAAATATTCATCGGCTGAAGGTTTTCTATATCACCATGCTTCCGCGCGCCACACTGATCCACTGTACCTCGCTTCTTGGTTATTTGAACCACTAATTGTATTCTATTCATATGAAAAGCAACTGCTACTTATGCATGCCCGCTCTACTTTAATTTAAGTCCACTAAATTCAAGTTAAGTGTCTTGATGTCAACACTTAACTAAAAAGTTTGCAACGATTCATCGTTCCCATGTTATAGCCGATTCATTCCCTTTGCTACCGATCAATATCTCTAATGAGCTAATATCGTCGTCTTACTTAATAATTTTAAATATCAACATCTTAACCCTAGATTATAAATACCTTCGGTATCTCTTTCGCTAAACTCTACTGATCATGGCGCTTATAGATCATTACTTAGTTTCTACCATTCCTTTATAATTCATCTCTTAGTATCTATCATACTATGATAATTCTTTTCTTAGTAACTATTGTCTTAACTTAGGTCTAGGCATGCTCTAATATTACCGTCCAAGTAGGAATATGGGCCCATTTTACTTTATTCTAGTGGTACCGGGTCCCATGTTGCTATTATGATGAAGCAGCCCAAAATCGCCGAACCTATTCAAACTAATGTGTCAATCAGCGCTTGCGGTAGAGCATCCTAATCAGCATTACTATTTATATACTTAAATTATATACTTATTCACATAAATTATTATAGTCACGGCTAATGGAATATGCATAGGGTCATGATCAAACTTAAATATGATACGTAAGTAAAATTATATGGTATACCCTAGGTATACGTGTTCCGTAACCGATCGTCTCCTTAAGTTTATGGTCATAACTTACTCCTAGGATTGTTCTTAGTATCATCATCTCTTAAGTCTAAGATCATGTCTTATTTCTAAAATCATGCTTAGTGTATAATTAACGTTTATGACTACCTTCAATACTTATGTCTAAGGTCAACTCTTAATCGGAACCGCTATCTATGTTTAAGATTGTGACTTATGTCAAAATCGTAACTTAATTTCTATATCCTGGCCTAAATTTATATTTCCGCCGTGGATCTAGAACCATTCTTTAAAGATCGTACATTCGGCGTGATGCCTCTTGAACTCATTCTGAAATTAGATCCAAGTGATTGGTGGTGTCAGTTGTGTTGCGCCACCACTCATCCGCATCTCTTTGTAGAAGAATATCAGGTCCGAGTGTGGTGGTGGTGGAGGCGATGCCTGCTAGTTCAGCAGTTGGTGCTACTGTGCTAAGTTGTTGGTCGTGGTGACTATGAAATCTTCAAGCGCTTGGGAATGATCCCCTGCTTCTAGTGGTTCTCACCACCATTTCCTCTATTACCGTCTTGTTTACGTCTTGTCGATATTTTTCTGGAATTTAGATGGTCGAAAATATATTTATTTTAATACAGGTTAAGTTAGAGGTATTTCGGGAATTTCTAGCAGCTTAGAAGTTGCATGTAGAGGTTCGAGGGTAAAACAGTAAATAATTAAAGAAAACGAAAGAACGCTCAAGCTCCCCTTAACCCGATCACAACTTAAGTCTAAGATCATCACTTAACCCTATTTTGTTGCTTAAGGGTAAAATCGTCATTTCAGGAAAATATCGTAGCTTAAGTCTAAGTGATCTAGCTAATCCTGCGTTTTCGAGGCGGATCTGGAGCCTCGGCTCTGATACCACCTGTAGCGCCCCGCTCCCGAGCCCTAGCATCGGGAACAATGCACCCGCCGTAGCCTACTACAAGGACTACAAAGCGTCATTCAAACTTCTTTGCACGTCAGATCTGACGCAGAAATTTTTAGCGGAAACGATAATTAAAGAAATAAACATCTTGATTAAATTAAATCAATCAGAATAAAATCAAGTACAAGGATTGACGAAACCCTCTATGTTAAATATGAAGTACTAAAATCAAACAATAAGCCTAGGTGGAGGTCTATCTGACTGTCCCAAGAACAAGCTCCCGATCAACAAGATCCATTCTCGAGCCCAGCTCACTCTTCTCAGCCTCGATAACATATTACTCTTAATCATGCTCACCTGTGGAGGGGTGGTGGGAGGGTGAGTGATGGGAGTCACTCGTAGGTTACCTGTCTCTCCCGAAAAGGGACTGTCACATACTGAGTCGGGTAAACACATAAAGCACGTAAAGCATGTAGCAGATAAATACGGCAATAAAGCATAACAAATAAATAATAAAGCAAATAAAGCATAAATAAGGAAATAACACATACCCGACCTGATCCGTATCCCAAAACATAGCGCTGAAACAACTTAATAACAAGACAAATAATCACAACATTATTAAATGCAATGCGCAAGTTCATGATGCATGCACTTTTATCTCCGTGTCACACGCAGTCATTTAATATCACACGTTATGCTCATTCTTTTCCATGTTATGCTATGCATGTCCCGGGTCCTATTAGGTGAAGGTAACCATTATTACCAACACCCATCACACGCCTCGTCAGGCCACACGGCTCATAGGCCAAATGCAATGCTCGTGCCATGAATGCGTCAGACTTGCACACTTCCGTTTCACTTATGTTGCATGCTCCGTTCTATGTTGCGTATTACCTATATTGCGTAGTTACCCTATGTTGCGTGGGGTTCATTACTGTATTTTATCTTCTACCGTTATTGTATCTTTCTAGACTTTATTTTAGGTTTCTACACTTTATTTTATTTTTCCTAGGCTTTCAAGCACTTAGACCTTTTATTTAAATATTTTTTTCTTCCCCTATTATTTTTTTTCTTGCTTTAATTTCATTTTATTCTCTCTCCTTTCCCTCTTTTTTTCTTTTATTTTAATTTATTTAATTTGGTTCCTAAATCTATTAATTATTAAACAACATTAATATTATATTAAATAATTGTTTTTTTAACATGGCGGAAGGTAGTTTGTTTCTATTTTTTTGCTTTATTTTATTTTACTGTATTTATTTTATTTAATATTATATTAATCATTTTATTCATTTATTAGTATTCTTACTATTATTTCCCTTTTTTTAACAAACAGAGCCGCCGGTTTTTTTTCTTTTTAGATTTATTTATTATTTATTTTTCTTATTTACAGGTCCTCCAAATTTTTTTTATATAATAATTATATGAAATTTATTTCATAACCAAATATAACATTACCATAAAAGCTTATAGGCCTGCTTCTCAATTTGTCCTTCTTTCGGCACCATTGCTTTTGTCAGCGGCCCGCCCATTTTGCAGTCTGCTGGCCTGTCATCCACTTCTCCTTTTTTTTTCTTTATTGCATTCTAATTTTGGGCCGAAATTTCTGGCTTGCTGAGGCAAAATGGCAGCCATTCATGACCCTGGCCCGCTGATCAATACAGGCCAGCGGCCTGTATACTTTTTTTTATTTTCTGTTTTAGTTTTCTTTATTAATTTAAATTCTAATTTCTTTAAAACTCCATAACTTCTTCGTTTTAACTCCGATTAACCCCAAACCAGTTCCATTATTCTTCTTTTAACGCCCCGACGTTTTTCATGTGATACGTCGGCGTGTGAACAGTACGCGCCGCTCAGGGGCACGCGGGGCCGCCGCGCGTGTGCTACACGCGCCGCCTCCGTGCGCTAAACGCGTCGCCTCCGTGTGTGTTTTTCGACAACCTGAACCCATTCCAACCTATTTCCGTACTATGTGATCTTTATCTAAGGCCAAACACGCAATTTCCACACTAAAACATAAAGGATTCGCGATAAACATATAAAAGATATACATGCATTGATAATCAAATAATTCCCAAAACAGAATGTGAGGGAATCCAAAGCAATCCGACAGAGGAGAGGGTAACCTACCTCTTGAATACGACCTCATGGATCAAGAACAAGATGGAATTTGATATGGGTCGCCAATACTAGGCCTGTCAAAACTTACCAGATATCCGACATCCGAATTCGAATTCGGCTGTCCGAATCGAATATGGTAAGAGCTGTACATTCGTTTCACCGTATTCGAATTCGTATCCGAATAGTATTAGAAAAACAAATACGAATATGGTATAGTCATTACCGTATCCGAATATCCGTATCCGAATAGATATTTTTAAAATTAAATAAAAATATATAATAAAATATATAATAATATATAAAAAAATATGTAAAAATATTTATTTTTAAAATTTTAAAAAAATATATATGAAAATATGTATACGGCCGCTATACCACTGTTGTAAATTTGCTGATTTCGAATTCGGATATCCGGATTCGGATATTCGAACAAATTTGAAATAGATATATACGGATTCGGATATCTGGCACCGAATTCGAATCCGAACAAATTCAAATTCGGATGACTTCCTAAATATCCGTCCGGATTCGGATACAAATTCGGATATAGTTAGACAAAAACAAATTCGAATACGGATACTGTGTTACCGTATTCGTTTTATCTGTTTGACATCCCTAGCCAATACCCCTTCCTTTCTTCTCTCTTTTTCTTCTCTTTTATCTTTTCCCCTTTCCCTCTTTTCCCTTTTCTCTCTTTTCCCTTTCCTCCCTGCCGATTCTCTCTGCCTCACGGTTGCCCCCTTATTTTTTTCCTCCTTCACTTGTTATTGTTGTGCGTTTGTGTGCTTGGGGGTGGGATTAAATTAAGGAGTTTAATTTACAAGGGCTGAAATTTAGGGGTTAGAGGGATAATAGGGGAGTGGGTTGGTTATGGAGTAATTGGGGGAGTAGATTAGGGGGTTAATTGGGATAGAATTTATGTTTTAAATTTAATTAATTGATAAATCTTTTGTTTTTTTACGGTTATCACAAATTATGAAGGGGAGAATTTGCCACATAAGTCGTGAAGTGTAGCTTGTCTTTAATCCTATTTTAAATCCATCCGACAGAAAATGGCCATTCCATTGGAAACACTGGAAATAACGGGTTGCGATTACCTACCAAATTTGAATGCCTAAATAAGATACCCAAATGACAAATTATATAGTTTTATTTTTTTGGTTAATATACTAATATATATATTAATCAGTAAAATCAAAGCATCAAGAGGATGCAATGCATAAAGCCCTACTTGTAGGTCACATGCTGACCTACATATATTTTGTGTAATGTAAAGCGATTTTAAACTATAGGAGCAGTACCCATGTCTAAATGCGTGGTTAAAATTTATACATCACTCTGTATACGTGAGTGCAGATTCTATATGTTACATCCTTAGATACAAATGATTCTACTTCAAAAATGTATCTGTTCTAAGCTTGCCAGATATGATATACCATGGCAGCCAAGGCAATTTTTGTCGTCTTGGCTTTCAGAGCTTTCCTTTTGAGTCTGCGCGAACTCTAGGTCAGATAGCTTTACAAACAATATCTATCCATGCTGAGATGGATAGCCAAACCTGTCTGGTAGCCGAGCAAGAAAAGAGTAGGTGATGCAGCGTCTCTTGTTCTTCCGAGTAGAGGTGGCATGCTCTGTCCTCCAAGTAAACCAGCCTTTCCTTGGTGGGAAGTCTGTTCAGCCCGGCAAGACACAGGATGAAAGAGTGTTTTAGAGTCACTGTCGAGTCTCAAATAATCTTGGCCCAATTGACTTTTCAGCATCTGTCCCTGAAATATTAATAGAGGGAATCTCACTTATGAGCCTAACGTTTGGCGCATTACTCAGTTAGCTGCCTAACGTTGATGAAACTCACTTAACACCCAGTCTTTGTTGATAATGGCTCACTCATAGCCGGTCACCGGAAGATGACTTACTACAGCAGGTAATTCTTGACGTGGCACTGACATGGCGCTGACGTGGACATTTATTGAATTTTTTAAAAAGAAAATTAATTTTCTTTTTTTAAAAATTTCATTTCTTGAAAAAAATATTATTATTATTTTAAATTGGTAAAAAGTTAATAATACCCTCCACTTCATCTTCTTTATCCTCACTCCCCTCCTCCTCTCATGTCTCCCTCATCCGCCATTCACAGATCAGAGACCAAAAGGGGCTCAAATAACCCACGCGTTCATGCGCCACCACACCATCTCTTCTTTCACCGCTACCCTGTCAGGCCAGATTTTTGGAAGCCTTAGCTTCAATGGAGTCTGCTATCGAAGAAGTCCAGGTTCGTACGGAGTATTGATTTCTATTTTGATTTGGGATTGAAGATTGTGGAATAGAAATCGATTGTGCAGAACTTTCATCTGACCACAACTCTCTATCCTACACATACAACTCTCATCCACCGCCTTCTTCCTTCACCCTCCAACAATAACTATCGCCGCCTTCCCTGCACTGCCACCTCCTTCTCCCGCCCTATTCCTCCATTGCCAGTACTCTTCTTCAAACAATGCCTCCAAGCATAATCCCCCACTGCTAGCTGGTACAAAAGCATGTGGAGGAGCATGATTAACAGTACGGTGCGCAACACGTGGGGCAGATCTTCCACTAGAGCGACGAACCATCTTTGCTTCTGCTACTGGAGGATTGACAACGGCGGCAACAAAAATAGAAATTACAGCTAATAATAAATCAGAAATGGGATATAGCTAGGAGACAATGATGACCCATGGAGGAGGGAGTGGTGATATACAGGATGTGGGAAGAAGAAGAAATACCATGAATTGGTAGCCGGGGAGAGATGGAGAAAGATTGAAGGTGGGAAATCAACCAAAAAGGAGTGGTTGTTCAAGGGTAAAGAAAGAAGGTGAACAGTGTGGTGGTGGTTGCGGAGGGTGGCAGTAGTTGGAGGTGGGTGTCTGATGGTCTCATGGAGAAGAAGATAATTCTTTTTGAAAAACCTTTTTATTTATTTTTTATATAGGGGAGGTCGCCGTGATTGGTCAGCGCAGTCAACAGTCATTTTGACCAAGTCAAAGGTAATCTTAATGGGTCAACAGGTTATCTTCCGGTTGCACGGCTATAAGTGAGCCATTATCGACAAAGACTGGGTATTAATTGAGTTTCATCGACGTTAGACTGCTAACTGAGTAATGCGCCAAACATTAGGCTAATAAGTGAGATTCTCCCAATATTAATATACCAGCCAAGGTTTGAGAATGCCATCTGCTGTCCACGAGGTGAATACTTCTACTGCCGAGCTGTAGGAGCCTATACGGACCAGCAATGCACTTTTATTTGTGTCTTTTTTCTAAAAAAAAGCCTGTAGTTTTTGATTTGAATACTTCACCTTGGCACCCAAGTTTGGTAAGTAATTCCAACTCGGAAATAACATATGAATGAACGAAATCCTAGTTTGTGTCTCTTACATTTTTTTAACATAGCAATAAAGCATAACTCACGAAATTAATGATATTGTTTGCAGAAACTATTTACCTTACACTAATCATTACATCAATTAAAAATTTTTAGCACCATATCTAATAGTTTGCAGTATCTATACTGATAATAATCGTATCAAACTACTCAGTCGTACGGTATAAACAACATATAATTAAATCATATGATTGAAATGCATGTTTGAAACTTACGTACGATGAGAAAAGCAAAAGCAAATATAATTATTTTTGAATTCAAATTTTTCAGTTTAGAAATACCAAAACTACTTGTGATTGCAATTATACTTAAAGAAACAAGTGGCAGCCCCTCTGTCGGATGGTCGGGAAAGTAGGAACCAATCGTAATAATGAAATCAAATATACTATTGGACAACGGTTGGGATCTACTAACCCCACTTTACTCATCCACTTTGTGACCACGTGACACGTAGCAGCAAAGAGGGGTGGTGAGGCTAGATGCGTGTGACTCTCATCTAGGCTCACCATCCTCTCTTGCTGCCACGTGTCGCACGGTCACGCGTCACTGTACTTCATTTGTGGTGAGGGGATCTTATCTCCTTGGACAAAAACAAAATTATTTACATCAGATATTGTCTACGACATGACGGAAGGACCTTGAGAGAAGGTGTATTGCCGGCTCAAACTTTATAAACTGAAACATAAATCTTATATTCTTGGAGGAAAAAAAAAGACATTTCCTGGTCCCGATACCCCACCGCCTCAGCTCCAAGGAACATTGTAGAGTATGTAAATCAGGAGCTCAGCGGTCTCCTAGGTTGGGTAAATACTTACACAGTGACCCACACAAGGTGTCTCCTGCAAACCAGACCGTAGCATCAGTGGAACACCCACACTGTGTGTCCCCGAAATCCAACTGTTGACCTCTTGGAGTAAATCCCAACTTGAGTATCAACTGATAGGGTGTCAACGATTGAGCCGAACCGAATATTAGGTTTTCGAATTCAAATTCGTTTAGCTAAACGAACTATTCGGCTCGGTTCATTTAGCTAAACGAACTTTAAAATTGGTTTGAGTTCGACTCGATAACCTTATAACTGTTTAAACGAGCCCAACAATTCGCGAACAGTTCAGCTTGTTTAGCTAAACGAACCCGAATACCTATTCGAATTCGGTTCGTTAACAAATAATTACTGAATGAATATGAACCGAACACAAACTGAACCCGAACAGTTCGCGAACTGTTCGGTTCGTTCAACAGTCCTACCAACTGACCTATACTATGGAGGCATAAATCTTATATTCAAAATGAAAGTTAAGGCGTTGCCTGACCTTCAGGGCTATATATATCACCCTTCCTGCATCAACAAATGTGCCAACCTATCTCTTCACTTGTATTAATCTATTCTTCCCCTATAGAGGTACTCCACTTTTAGCCACAGCTCAAATCCAAAGATGTTTGTGCAGATTTTGTGGAGTGCACTATTCTTTTTTCTATCTTCCTATATTTACAAAGCAATATTTTCCATGAAAAAAGGCCGACAGCCTCCAAGCCCTTTCGCCTTGCCTATTATTGGCCATATACACCTTGTTGGTTCGAACATCCAACGTTCTTTTCACGACCTGTCACAGCTTTACGGGCCTGTATTTCGCCTTCGCCTTGGTCCAAAGGGATGCGTCGTAGTGTCAAGTCCTGAGCTTGCCAAAGAATTTCTCAGGACACATGAACATGAATTCGCATATCGCAACCAAAACCCTACCATCAAGCTTCTAACCTATGATGCCTCCTTTGCCTTTGCCCCCTATGGAATTTACATGAAATTCATGAAAAAAATGTGCATAAACAAGTTGGTGGGTGACCGTAACCTAAGTGTTTTTGAACCTATAAGAACGCTCGAGATACATCGGTTTTTACAACATTTGATGGCTAAAGCTGAAGCAGGGGAAACCGCGAATTTAACCAAGGAGTTGATGAGATTGTCAAGCAACATTATTTCTCAGATGACATGGAGCAGCAGATGCGCGGACAATGAAGATGATGCACTAACTGCCAGGACGGTAGTTCGTGAGGTTTCACAACTATTTGGAGAATTTGATGTTTCAGATATTATATGGTTTTGTAGGAACTTTGATTTCCAGGGAGTCAAGAAAAGAGCGGAAAGTACACATAAAAGATATGATGCATTGCTTGAAAGAATCATCTCAGAACGGGAACAAACGCGAAACACTCGAGGAAGCGACGAGAGTGTCCGTGAAACTAATGATTTTCTTGATATGCTACTTGTCGTGAAGGAGAACCATATGTCTGATGTAGAATTGTCAAGGAATCATATTAAAGCCATAATCCTGGTAAGTGGTTCGCTGGGGTTTCTTCTGTTAAAGGAATTGTCAACTGTTTAAGTCACTGTTTTCCAAAACACATCAATGCTAATGACTTCGTCTGATTAGCTCAACCTTGTAAAAGGTCTGTATATGTATGTATGTATATAGATGTACATATACATATATCTTATGCACATATTATATATATGTGGAATATGTATATCCTTCTATATATGTATATATAAGATGCATGCACACGAGCGCACACACACACATATATGTGTGTGTGTATACATATAAAATTATTTATACACATATTTTATATACAACAACATGAACAACAATCATATTCAGTATATCCCAACAACATCAAAATCTATCGCTAGGGTCTGGAGAGGGTGAGAGACATGTAAACAATACATCCATCCCAAGAGATAAAGAGTTTGATTCCAGTGAGACCGCCTACCCTATATGTACAAACATATTTTATATACATACACACACAAAAACATATACACACACATACATATACACACACATACATATATATTTATTTATTATTCTATTCTTCTCTGATAGCTCCAACAAACCCACTTCTCTTTTCTGGTTTATATTGATTTTGTAAATTCGGTTTATATATATTGATAAACATATTATGCATATACGTAGAATATATATATACATATATATAAGTATATTTAGGTTTTATGGTAATGTGTGTGCTTGTAAATTTCTATATTGTGCATGTATGTCTCACACACACACGTGTATGTATATAAACATGTGTTGTATGTGTATATGTTTATGCATTTATCTATTTATTTATATTTTACAGAAAATACATTTTCACCCTTGTGTTTTGGTGTATTACTCTTAGATCGTCTCTAATTTAAAATTCGACCATTGCACCTACTATGTTCTTGGACTAAAATAAAAATCTGATTTCTATCAAAGTTAACAAAAATTTTATTTTTAGTCGACAACCAAAAAATTATAGTTGTAATAAGTTCTAAACTAAAGAGGTGTAAGGAATCATTTGTCAATATATAGGAGGCCAAAAATTGGACGAAGCAAGGAATTCTCCACTAAATTTAATGAAATAACTGGTCTCCATTTTAGCCAAAACACAGGAGCATTGTGATCGAATTTTCATCTAGAGTGAGTCAACGGATAATTAGGCCAAATTACAAAGGGTGAAAAAGTATTTATTTATGTTTTATTTGTTTATTTATATATTTGTACATGTGAGTTGTGTGTGTATACAATTCTCTGTTCATTTATTGCTTTCTGCATTTGATTGGATAACGTAGTGAAAATATTCTTATCAATCTATGTTGCAGTTTGGACATTGTATTATTGACTGAGTTAATTTGCTTTTCAGGATCTTCTAACCGCTGCAACAGATACAATAGCTATTATACTGGAATGGGCATTGTCAGAGCTCATCAATAATCCAAGAGTACTCAAAAAAGCACAGGATGAGATAGATGAGGTGGTGGGCATTCAAAGGCTAGCCAAAGAATCAGATATTCCAAATTTAACCTATCTAAAGGCAGTAATAAAGGAAACTTTTCGGCTTCATCCACCAAATCCAATGCTTATAAGAACTACAATCAAAGACTGCAATGTTGCTGGATATCATATCCCATCAAACACCATGCTCTTTGTAAACATTTGGTCCTTTGGAAGAAATCCCAACTACTGGGATAACCCATTAGAGTTCCGTCCTGAGAGGTTCTTAGATGATGAATCCAACAACCCATTGAGTCAGATTGATATAAGTGGGCAACACTTTCAGCTTTTGCCCTTTGGCACTGGAAGAAGAGGCTGCCCTGGAATGCCTTTGGCTATGAAAGAAGTTCCCACAGTTCTTAGTCTTTTGGTGCAATGCTTTCACTTTGCTACGCCAAGTTTGAATGGTGACAAAATTGATATGGCAGAGAGACCAGGCTTGACGGCTCCAAGAGCCAACGATTTAATGCTGTTACTGAAGCCACGAAGTGATCTTGCCAAACTTATCAGCGTTTGATTAAGACACTGAGATGTTGAAGTCGAACACTTTTCAGGAGTATTGGTTCTAAAGTTCCATGTATCTTATGGCTTCTGAAGAACAACAACCATTTCAGTGGCAGGAAAGAAGTAACGAATATGTCCGAGAGTCTAAGTTATAAGTTATGCATGTTTTTATTTTGTCAACTTTGCTTTGCTGTTATCGTTTTATCTTAATATGCCAACTTTTTCTATGTGAAAGTAATGAATATGTCTGTCAAAATTCTTCGAATCGATCAAGAACAGATTACACAAAAGATAACTACCAAAATTGAGAGAAAAACTGAGCCAATTGATGAAAGAAACTTCTTGATCGAATGAATGTGCAGTGCAGCAAAATGCATCACTTTATACAAGCGGGTGAAAACTGAACAAAGAAGAAAGAAACCAAAAATTACTAAACTACCCTTCTATATACACTAAGTACTACTACATCATTAAGGGCATGTCCGTCATTTCACACCATTTAAAATTTGCCGCCTTCAATCTTCTTCCCCAAACCTTCCTCTGAGATGGTGCTGCGCACCACGGTGCTGCGCACTCATTCAACCACCAAAGCTTCCATCCAATACCGCTTCTTAACCGTTTTTGCCAGCTCATCAATGAATCATCTTGACCCTTGATTCTCACTCTTGATCCAACAGGTTAAACTTGCTCTGCATTTCTTGATCAAGCTCCAACTTATCACCATCTTCAACACCCCCCCCCTCAAACCTGACTTACTATATATATTACACACTCCTATTGCAGAAGTCAGATGTTGCAGTTTTCTTGAGTCAAGAGGCTTGGTAAACACATCCGCCAACTGCAGTTCAGTCCTGATGGGCATAGGACGGATGATCCCTTGCACAAATTTGTCTCTAACTATGTGGCAGTCAATTTCTATGTGCTTAGTTCTTTCGTGAAACATTGGATTTTCAACAATGTATATAGCACTCTTATTATCACAAACTAACTCTACTAGTCTCATTTGTTCTACCCCTAAATCCTTCATTAAGTACAATATTCATTGTATTTCACAAGCAGCAGATGCTAAAGCCCTGTATTCAGCTTCTGAGGAGGACTTAGATACAGTGATCTGCTTCTTAGCTTTCCAGGATATCAAGGATTCACCCAAAAACATACAATGTCCTGTTATTGACCTTCTAGTCTCAATGCAACCGCCCCAGTCTGAGTCAGCAAATCCCTTCAACTCTAGATTGCCAGTGCTTGGATAGAGCAACCCCTGTCCTGCTGTGCCCTTTATATATCTCAATAGCCTATATGCTTTCTTGAGATGAAGATCAATGAGTTGATCAAGGAACTGGCTAAGCTGTTGTACTGTAAATGCAATGTCTGGCCTCGTTATGGTCAAGTATAACAGCTTTCCAATTAGCCTTCTATATCTTGAAACATCTGTTATCTGTTGAGAATCTTTATGTGCTAGTTTCACATTTTGTTCTATAGGTGTCTTGGCTGGCTTGGACCCAATGAATCCAGCCTGTTCTACTAGCTCCAGTGCGTACTTCCTCTGACATAATATTACCTCCCTTTGGCACCAAGCCACCTCTATGCCTAAAAAGTACTTGAGGGTGCCAAGATCTTTAATCTTAAAGGCCTGATGAAGAGAACACTTCAAAGACATGATCTTAGATAAGGAGTTACTAGCCATAATAATGTCATCAACATAGACAAGTAAAGCCAGAAAAGAGTTAGAAGCAGATTTGGTAAACATAGTATAATCTGTTTTGGACTGAATGTAACCTTGAGAAATCAAAAAGGATGTAAGTGTAGTGTTCCATTCTCTGCTAGCTTGTTTAAGGTCGTATAAGGACTTATGCAATTTACAAACAGCATGAGGTTTGTCTGAGGATAGGCCTTCTGGTAATTGCATATAGATCTCTTGGCTAAGATCACCGTGAAGAAAAGCGTTATTTACATCAAGTTGATGTACATGCCAGTGTTTGATAGAGGACAAAGCCAGTAAGAGTCTAACCGTAGTAAGCTTAGCTACAGGGGTCGAAAGTATCAGTATAATCCACTCCCAATTGCTGAGTATATCCCTTGATAACTAGCCTGGCTTTGTATCTTTCTATACTACCATCTGAGTTGTACTTTACCTTGTAAACCCACTTACAACCAATGGCTTGCTTGCCTGGGGGTAAAGAGACCACTATCCATGTATGATTAGCTGCTAAAGCAGTTAACTCCATTTGCATTGCCTTCTGCTATTGAGGAGATCTGGCTGCTTCTTGATATGAATTAGGCTCCTGCCTGATATGAATTAGGCTCCTGCTGAAGACTAATACTGAGAACATATGCTCTATACTATGGAGATAATGCATCAAATGACATGTAATGCTCAAGAGGATGAGAAGTGGAGCAAGAAATTTGACATGAAGGAGTATGTTGCAGAAGGTTACAATAGTAGTCTTGAAGGTATTTCGGTGGTTGCCTAACTCTAGAAGGGGAATTAGGAATATCAGGATTCAGAGGCAGGCAAATTTCAATGCCAGTGTACGGGTGAACTTCTCTTTGAGGCTGAGAGGATCCAGGTGAAAATTGGCCTACACCTGGGGTAATGGTGTTTGATGGAGTATTTGAAGTACTGATATCCTCAGAGAGCATGTTTGGAGCATCATGTGTGTTTGAAGCAGGCAATGGCAATGTCTCTTGGGACAAGCAGGTTGTTGACATGAGGAATGATCAGCTGATGAGAAAGGTTTAGGGGATGTATCAGTAGAAAAGTCAGTGTTGGAAGACGGATCAGTGGTGGTTGAGTTCTCAAACAGGAATGTGTGCTCATAAAACTGAACATCCTTGGAAATGAAGATAGCTTTAGTATGTAGGTTTAGCATAATATAACCTTTGACATTATGAGGAAGACCAAGATAGACAGAGAGTGTGGATCTCGGTGCAAATTTAGACTTGTGAGGTGTAGTATCTGCAGCAAACACAAAACAGCCAAATGTTTTTAACTGATTGTAGGATCTGCAAGGCACCACTAGAAGGGAGAGGGGTTGAATAGGTGGTGCGGAAAGTGTGATTTTTAAAATTTGTTTAAACCTAAACAACTCAACTTCTGAAAACAGATTCTGTTTTCAGGACCAGTTTTAAAACATCTTTAAAACCAGGTTATAGGTCTCCAAAAATTATGAAATTTTGAGAGAACTTAACCTCAGATGTTATGAGAGTCCCCTAAAAATTTCAAATTGAAATTCAACCTTTAACCCCTTCAAAAACCGTTGGTACTCAGATTGCTCGAATCTGCCAGAAACGGTAGATAGTTTTGAAAAATTTATTCCTATTTGTGTGAACATCCAGAAGCTTTGAAAATTTAACCACTAACTCCTTATATACTATATTTAAATGGGTTGAAAGAGTTTTGCAAAATTCTTTTGGGAAGTAGGTCAACTACAATCAAAGTCTCAACCTTTGCAAGTCTGAAAATCAGACTGCACTAGTCTCAGAACTTTTGATGTTTGATCGACTTATACTTGTCCAAAAGGGTTGAAACTTATTCCAAATTAACCCTATAACGTGTGGCTATGTTTCTGGAAATTTTTGTGATTTTTGAAGGTCGTTTACTATTTTTAAGGACGCCAACAAAAAGAATAAACCGTGCAGTAACAGAAAGTAAATGCTGAAAGTAAATGGCACCAAGAATTTTATACTGGTTCGGTTATAAACAACCTACTCCAGTCTTCAAGGAACACCTTCCTTGGTTCACACTAATCACACACACGCAATACAACTTACCACAGGGTTGATGGAGTTACACACCAACTCCAACCCTTTACAAACCTTGTACGTTGAATACAATATGCACGAACACCACCACCTCGGAAGAATGAAGATTGATCACACCTTGATCAATCTTTTACAAAGATATAGATTATGTGGTGGTCTATCTCAAGCATATTCAAGATTGAAAGATATGAATACAATAGGCTTTCAAGAAGAGAGAAAGAAAGAGAATGTAGAAGAAGAAGAGCTAGGCTTTTGATCACTTTGATTTTGCAATGCTTGTTCTTGTTTTGTTTGCTCTCTTCTTTCCTTTTTATGCCATGTAGCCGTCCCCTTGTAGGTGCCTCCCCCTCTTGAAAATTATCTTCTAAGTCCTTGGGAGAATGTAAGACATCATTGTGACAAGGCATTGCTTACTTGGCATCTTCTTATTGGATGATCATTTAAGCTTCGCTTACTTGGTACTTCATGATTTGTTGAATGTTTTCATCATTGATGACTTGGAAAAATCTGAGAATAACACTTAACCATGTGCCAAAATCATCACAAAATAATTTTCATAAATCATAAGATTATCACATGAATGTTGCAAGACAATTTTCTCACAAGATTAAGCCAATAATTCGGCCATGCCATGCTGAATTTTCAGCATGTGCATCATTCCATTTCATTCAAAATAATACCAAATTTAATTTGATTTTTCTTTATCAAATGAATCACCAATTAATGGTAAATAACTTTATCACATTGGAAATGAACATGGACATCTTTATGCTCAATAATTCGGCCACTCTATGTCTCACACATGCTGAAAACATTTCAGCATGTGTGATATGCAGAATATCACATTTTATTAATTTAAATAATATTTAAATCATTTTCATTTCTTCTTCCAATCAATCACACAATAAAAGATGACAAATTATATCACATTTATGTCAAAAAATCGGCCAGCCTTGTGTAGCATGCTGAAATTTTCAGCATGTGTTATAAGAGAGACAAATTTTGAATTCTTACCATTTGTAGCTTCTCTCTTTAATTCACCAACATTGCATGATTGATCCTTGACCAATCAATATGCCAACAAGGCTCCAAATAAGCTCCATCTCAGCTGTAGGTGGCGTTGGATATGTATGTGCATGTGCTGAAATTTATTTTTGCTAACTTTGTAAAATAATACACATTTAATAATACACACATGTTATATTCTAATCAGCAATTAATTTAATTTTCTAGAACACTTTAAGATGTATAACATATGGAAAAAGTGTCTAGATACGTGTCACATGATGTACCAAAAACGTTCCATGTGTTGTGTGCGTAGAAAACCGAATTTTCGATATTTATCGATTACCCGATTTTTCTCTAATTTAAATTCCAACTTTTTCACATGTTATATATATTATGTTATACATAATATATATAATATATACTTTAAATCTCAGCACTTGGCTGGTCTAAAGTGGTACCATTAACATGTGACAAAATTAAACTTGGAATCTTCACATTTTGGCCTTAATGTGGAGTAATTTGTGTGTGCCAACATTGAAAATATTTTTGGATGAATATTACATGTAACCCACGGAAATAATAATGATTTTTGAGGTATAGGGGCTGGCCATCTATTTATGGCAAGTACGTGACACGTTGGCGAAGTTTCGGTATTCGCCCAATACGACAATTTTTAGTTTAGAACCTTTTCTCGTGTCGTATTTAATTTGTCAACACCATATCTTATATCATATGATATAAGACCTGAATATACTCATAAATATGAGTTAAGTATAGTGGTGTGACGTTAACGTACGTATGTAAAATATATAACGTGTCGGTAGTACGTTGGAATACATGTGTATGTGCCTTTTTCAAAAAATCTGAAAATATATGTAATATATATGTATATAGGCGTGTATAATTAAGAGGAGAGGAGGAGAAAACTTTCCTTCCTTAGCCTTGTTGCCTTTGTGCCTTTTCCAAATGTGGCTTCCTTTAATGAACTACTTAGATTAATAAACTAAGTACTTCACTTAATGAACTAGTTTAGCTCATTAATGGTGGCACCTGAAAATAGTATAAACACAACAAATGTTTGCCATATGATGTAAGCTTTAACGCTTCATGGCTCGTTAGTCCGGCAACATTATATATAAGCTAAATAAGGCAAGTAATAGCAAAGTATCATGCATACATGTACACGTTTGTATATATATCATGCGTTTAAGTCACTTATTTTGAAATCACTCAAACCCCCAATTCTCTACAATCTCCCCCTTTTGATGATTTTCAAAATAACTTATGCACATGATTTAAATGCTATCGCTCCCCCTTGAAACATGCACAAATTTGAAATTTGAATTTCAAATTTCAAATCCGGCTCCCCTTGATTTGTGCAATTAGTATCAATTAGTCTCTCTCTCTCCCCCTTAAATCATGCTTTTTTCTCCCCCTTTATTTTGGAAAGTAAATCAAAAGATTCCTGTCAATAAGGAAAGAAAATCAAATCACGTCAAATCAAATCATATCAACGGGAATCATGCCTAATTTAGAACGAAGAGATTCATACGTGGCTTGATTTAAGGCTTTTATAACGATATCCGCTACTTGTGCTTCTGTGCGTACGTGATCTATGATAATATCACCATTGTTAACGTGATCACGAAGAAAGTGATAGCGTACTTCTATATACTTAGCCTTAGAATGTAACACGGGGTTCTTAGACAAATTTATGACACTCATACTATCACAATATATAGGAATTTTATTTACGGTAATTCCAAAGTCCGAAAGTTATTGTTTTATACACAACAACTGTGTGCAACAAAGGCTAAGTGCCATGTACTCAGCCTCAGTAGTGGACAAAGCAACACTTGCTTGCTTTTTGGAAAACCATGAAATGAGTGAATTTCCTATAAATTGGCAAGTTCCGCTCGTGCTTTTTCTATCTATTTTGCAGCCACCATAATCTGCATCAGTGTAAGCATGTAAGTTAAATGTAGAATCCTTATCGTACCAAATTCCTAAGGTGGACGTGTGCTTAATATAGCGGAATATTCTTTTTACCGCATTATAGTGAGACACCTTAGGTTGACTTTGAAATCGTGCGCACATGCATACACTAAACATGATATCAGGCCTACTAGCAGTTAAATATAGCAAAGAACCTATCATAGATCGATATAAGCCATTATCGACGTCTTTACCATGTTCGTCTTTGTCTAATTTAGTAGTGACACTCATAGGGGTGAGGGATGGTTTCAAATTTTCAAAGTTAAACATTTTAATCATGTCATTTACATATTTTGCTTGACTTATGTGAATCCCTTTACTCGTTTGCTTAATCTGCAAGCCAAGAAAATAATTTAGTTCACCAACCATAGACATTTCAAATTCAGATTTCATGCAATTTTCAAAATCTTCAACAAGTCTATGTGAGGTAGAACCGAAAATAATGTCATCAACATAGATTTGGATAATAAGTAAATCCGATTTATCTTGTTTTAAAAATAGTGTACTATCTATAATACCTCGTTTAAAGTTATTTTCTAAAAGAAAAGTAGCAAAACGATCATACCATGCTCTCGGTGCTTGCTTTAGGCCGTATAGTGCTTTCTTTAGTTTGTACACGTGATCGGAATGTTTCAAATCTTCAAAACCGAGTGGTTGCTTCACGTATACTTCTTCTTGTATAAATCCGTTTAGGAATGCACTTTTTACGTCCATTTGATATAATCTGAAATCTTTCATGCAAGCAATAGCAAGTAATAGTCGTATAGCTTCTAAACATGCTATGGGTGCAAATGTTTCATCATAGTCAATTCCTTCTTCTTGATTATAGCCTTGTGCTACAAGTCTCGCTTTATTTCTAACAACCTTTCCTTCTTCATTCATTTTATTCCTAAACACCCACTTTGTGCCTATTATAGTCTTGTCTTGTGGTCGTGGCACTAAATCCCATGCATCGTTTCTAACAAATTGATTAAGTTCATATTGCATGGCATCAATCCAAGAAGAATCACTCAAAGCATCATGCACATTTTTGGGCTCAATTTCAGAAATCATAGCATGAAATTTATTTATTTCGCCCGATGTAATTCTTCTACGTGGTCGCACACCGTGAGTGAGGTCGCCTATGATGAGATCATGTGGGTGATCTCTATGCCATCTTGGTTGATTATTTTCTATGTTATCATGCATTTCTATGTGATCATGCATTTCTAGTGTGTCATTCATATCATGCATATCAAAAGAACCATCATCTTCATTCAACACGGGTTTCAATTCAAAGTCATCGTCATATTCCTTATCTTTATCAATCTCACCAAATTTATTGAATTTCACATGAATAGATTCCATAATTTGTCTAGTGAGAGGATCATAACATCTATATGCCTTTGAATTTATAGAATATCCAACAAAAATGCACTCAATTGATTTGGATTCAAATTTATCTAAATTATCTTTTGTATTCAAGACAAAACATTTGCATCCAAACACACGAAAATAGTCAATTTTATGCATGCGATCATTCAAAATCTCATAAGGCATCTTGTTTATTTTCTTTCTTATAGATAGGCGATTTACAATATAGCATGCACAATTTACGGCTTCAGCCCACAGAAATCTAGGCAATTTATTTTCGCATAGCATAGTCCTAGCGATTTCTTGTAATGTACGATTCTTTCTTTCTACTACTCCATTTAATTGTGGAGTTCTAGGTGGCGAAAACTCATGCTTGATTCCTTTTTCTTCGCAAAACGAAATCATCTCTTTGTTTTTAAATTCACCGCTTCTATCGCTTCTTATCTTTTTCACATTTACACCGTATTGATTTTCAAGTTGTTTAATTAATTTTGCAATCTCAACGGCGCTATCATCCTTATGTGCAAGAAATAAAGTCCAAGTATAACGAGAAAAATCATCAACAATCACGCATACATAGTGGCGCCCACCATGGCTTGTAGTGCGACTAGGACCAAACAGATCAATATGCAATAGTTCTAAGATTCTAGTCGTGCTTATTTCATTTTTAGGCTTAAGTGACTCACGTGTTTGTTTGCCTTTTATGCAAGATTCACACAACTGAAAAATCAAGCTTAGGCAATCCCCGTACTAGGTTCTTTCGTTGAAGCTTTTCTAGTGTGGAAATGCCAATGTGTCCTAAACGTCTATGCCATAAATTCACATTGGGTTCATTTGACATAAAACACTTAACTTTAGCGTCTACTACATCATCCATAGAAAGAGTAAAAATATTACCTTCTCGTTTTCTTT
Organism: Eustoma russellianum; assembly: GCA_036186865.1. NCBI lineage: Eukaryota > Viridiplantae > Streptophyta > Magnoliopsida > Gentianales > Gentianaceae > Eustoma > Eustoma russellianum. Next base: position 11,040,821 of record AP025048.1, on the reverse strand, counting down.
TTAAAACGGTTTCTCCATTTTTATTTATTATGTTGCAATAAGGGTGAGTAAAACACACATTAAAACCATTGTCAACAAATTGAGAAATGCTAAGAAGATTGTAGGATAAGTTGCTTACCAAAAATACGTTGGAGATTTGGAGAGTGTTTGGATTTCCAATCGTACCTTTTCTGATGATCTTGCCTTCATTGTTGTCTCCAAAGGTCACGGATCCGCCTTTTGTGACCTTCTTTAGTTTGGTGAATAGGCTCGGGTCACCCGTCATGTGTCTCGAGCATCCACTATCAAGGAACCACTTAATAGATGTATCTTTCGATGTGTGGGCTCCCTGCAATGTGCAAAGATGATTTAGGTACCCTTTTAACTTTGGGTCCTTTCGAGTTAGTTAATCACCTCTTGGTAAAAGTACCTTTCGGTACCCATACTTGGGTGATCCTTCTCGGTCTATCAAATGGCAAGAATGTAGATGAAGGTGCGATATAGTAGACATGTGGTGCATGCACTTTGGGCCTTTGCCCAAGGACTCCTTTATACTCATTAAATGAAGGACGTTTTTGATATGTCCTTGTGTGTGTGTGCATAGTGCGTGGATGATATGAGTTTCGTGTATGCATTATTCTTTTCTTTTCATATCTATATGGTACAAAGTTATATTTCACATGATATGAAGAAGAAGTGGGGCGTGATGAGGAAAGGGGCGGCTTTTGCGTCATCTTAGACGCCACTTGAGGCTTATGGGTGTCTACTTTCTTAGACACAACAAACTTGGTTGGTTTGGTTGATACTTCATTAGTATCAACGTATCCCAATCCAGTTTTGTCGCTGTCATGCTTTTGTGATAATATAATGCGATGCAGCATGTTGGACCCCGTATCAAACTGTTTCATCATTTTCTCTAAATCGGTATTCCTTGATTTCAAATTTGAAATCTCGGATTTCATTTCATTATTTTGAGTGGTCAATGATGAAATCTCTGTCTTTAATGCAGTAATGACACATGATGACTCTTTCTCTGAATCGCTTAATTGAGCGACAAGATTTTCGTTAGAAGATTCTAACAGTTTCTTGTCTTCAATTAATCGCTTTTTTCCTTAGCGAGAGTCTTAGTGAATTTGTGCAATTCTAAATACTGACTAAAAAGATCATCATAAGAAGGTTCAGAGTCAGAGTCAGAATCAGATGATACCTCATTAGATGCTTTGGATGCAAAGCATACTTGTGCAGTCTCCTCTTCGGTCTCAGTTTCAGAATCCGATGAATCACTCCAGGTGAAGGCCTTTAGAGCACGTTTCCTTTGTTTGGGTTCTAAGACGAGTCTATTTTTGTTCCGCTCCTTGTCAAGGTATTTAGTAATTTGCTTTTCTTTATTGGGGCAGTAATATGATAAGTGTCAGAGTTTGCCACATTCATAAAATTTAACGTCTTTATCATTTGACTTGTTCTTATTTCTCTTAGTTGTAGTACCCTTATTTTTGTTTCTAAATGACCTTCTCATAAATTTTCTCAATCCTTTAGCCAATAGAATTAGGTCATCATTATCCGATTCAGAATCACTATCATCTACGTGATCGGAGGGAGGGGAGACGTATTCATTTGATTCAAAAACAATAGCTTTACCTTGTTTAGATGACTCCGATTTCCGTATGGTGATTTTATTCTCATAAACTTTAATTGATCCAATTAATTCTTCCTTCTTTATTGACTTAGTTTCCTTGCTTTCTTCTATAGTGGTCACTTTAGGATCCCATTCGGATGGAAGACTTCGTAGGACTTTCTGTACCTTTTCCTGCGTGGTAAAAGCTTTACCAAGAGACTCAAGAGAGTTGTAAATGTTAGTCAAACGAAGATCCATATCAACAATAGACTCATTAGGCAATAATTTAAACGACTCAAGTGTGGACATAAGCATATTTATTTTTGACTCTTTTACTTGACTCGTGCCTTCGTGTTTCATTTCTAGTATCCTCCACATTTCTTGTGCACTCGAACAGTTTGACACATAACTAGACTCACTTTTACTTAATCCATTTAGAAGCAATTGCATAGCCCTAGCATTCATACTAAGTTTCTTTTTATCATCACTCGTATATTCTTGTCTAGTTTTAACAACTTCTAATGTGACTCTGTCTATGGTGGATACCTTAGATGGGACATAAAGACCATCTTCAATGATTGACCAAAGATCTATATCTATAGCCATAAGAAAAAGCTTCATTCTAAGTTTCCACTGAATAAACGACTCACCGTCAAAAAGTGGAGGCCTTTGGCTCGACATACCTTCTTGCTCGGTTTTGAGATTTGTGGTTGCCATCTCACTAAATCATTGGATTCCTTGAAGTGAGTGTTCCTGCGCTCTGATACCACTTGTAGGATCTGCAAGGCACCACTAGAAGGGGGGGGGGGGGTTGAATAGGTTGTGCGGAAAGTGTGGTTTTTAAAATTTGTTTAAACCTAAACAACTCAACTTCTGAAAACAGATTCTGTTTTCAGGACCAGTTTTAAAACGTTTTTAAAACCAGGTTATAGGTTTCTAGAAATTCTGAAATTTGGAGAGAACTTAGACTCAGATGTTATGAGAGTCCTCTAAAATTTTCAAATTGAAATTCAACCTTTAACCCTTTCAAAAACCGTTGGTACTCAGATTGCTCGAATCTGCCAGAAACGGTAGATGGTTTTGAAAAATTTATTCCTATTTGTGTGAACGTCCAGAAGCTCTGAAAATTTAACCAATAACTCCTTATATACTATATTTAAATGGGTTGAAACAGTTTTGCAAAATTCTTTTGGGAAGTAGGTCAACTACAATCAAAGTCTCAACCTTTGCAAGTCTGAAAATCAGATTGCACTAGTCTCAGAACTTTTGATGTTTGATCGACTTATACTTGTCCAAAAGGGTTGAAACTTATTCCAAATTAACCCTATAACGTGTGGCTATGTTTCTGGAAATGTTTGTGATTTTTGAAGGTCGTTTACTATTTTTAAGGACGCCAACAAAAAGAATAAACCGTGCAGTAACAGAAAGTAAATGCTGAAAGTAAATGGCACCAAGAATTTTATACTGGTTCGGTTATAAACAACCTACTCCAGTGTTCAAGGAACACCTTCCTTGGTTCACACTAATCACACATACGCACTACACCTTACCACAGGGTTGATGGAGTTACACACCAACTGCAACCCTTTACAAACCTTGTACGTTGAATACAATATGCACGAACACCACCACCTCGGAAGAATGAAGATTGATCACACCTTGATCAATCTTTTACAAAGATATGGATTATGTGGTGGTCTATCTCAATCCTATTCAAGATTGAAAAATATGAATACAATAGGCTTTCAAGAAGAGAGAAAGAAAGAGAATGTAGAAGAAGAAGAGCTAGGCTTTTGATCACTTTGATTTTGCAATGCTTGTTCTTGTTTTGTTTGCTCTCTTCTTTCCTTTTTATGCCATGTAGCCGTCCCCTTGTAGGTGCCTCCCCCTCTTGAAAATTATCTTCTAAGTCCTTGGGAGAATGTAAGACATCATTGTGACAAGGCCTTGCTTACTTGGCATCTTCTTATTAGATGATCATTTAAGCTTCGCTTACTTGGCACTTCATGATTGGTTGAATGTTGTCATCATTGATGACTTGGAAAAATCTGAGAATAACACTTAACCATGTGCCAAAATCATCACAAAATAATTTCCATAAATCATAAGATTATCACATGAATGTTGCAAGACAATTTTCTCATAAAATTGAGCCAAACATTCGGCCATGCCATGCTTAATTTTCAGCATGTGCATCATTTCATTTCATTCAAAATAATGCCAAATTTAATTTGATTTTTCTTTATCAAATGAATCACCAATTAATGGTAAATAACTTTATCACATTGGAAATGAACATGGACATCTTTATGCTCAATAATTCGGCCACTCTATGTCTCACACATTCTGAAAAAATTTTAGCATGTGTGATATGTAGAATATCACATTTTATTAATTTAAATAATACTCAAATCATTTCCATTTCTTCTTCCAATCAATCACACAATAAAAGATGACAAATTATATCACATTTATGTCAAAAAATCGGCCAGCCTTGTGTAGCATGCTGAAATTTTCAGCATGTGTTATAAGAGAGACAAATTTTGAATTCTTACCATTTGTAGCTTCTCTCTTTAATTCACCAACATTGCATGATTGATCCTTGACCAATAAATATGCCAACAAGGCTCCAAATAAGCTCCATCTCAGCTGTAGGTGGCGTTGGATATGTATGTGCATGTGCTGAAATTTATTTTTTGCTAACTTTGTAAAATAATGCACATTTAATAATACACACATGTTATATTCCAATCAGCCCTTAATTTAATTTTCTAGAACACTTTAAGATGTATAACATATGGAAAAAGTGTCTAGATACGTGTCACATGATATACCAAAAACGTTCCATGTGTTGTGTGTGTAGAAAACCGAATTTTCGATATTTATCGATTACCCGATTTTTCTCTAATTTAAATTCCAACTTTTGCACATGTTATATATATTATGTTATACATAATATATATATAATATATACTTTAAATCTCAGCATTTGGCTGGTCTAAAGTGGTACCATTAACATGTGACAAAATTAAACTTGGAATCTTCACATTTTGGCCTTAATGTGGAGTAATTTGTGTGTGCCAACATGGAAAGTATTTTTGGCTTAATATTACATGTAACCCACGAAAATAATAATGATTTTTGAGGTACAGGGGCTGGCCATCTATTTATGGCAAGTAGTGACACGTTGGCGAAGTTTCGGTATTCGTCCGATACGACAATTTTTGGTTTAGAACCTTTTATCGTGTCGTATTTAATTTGTCAACACCATATCTTATATCATATGATATAAGACCTGAATATACTCATAAATATGAGTTAAGTATAGTGGTGTGACGTTAACGTACTTACGTAAAATATATAATGTGTCGGTAGTACATTGGAATACATGTGTATGTTCCTTTTTCAAAAAATCTGAACATATATGTAATATATATGTATATAGGCGTGTATAATTAAGAGGAGAGGAGGAGAAAACTTTCCTTCCTTAGCCTTGTTGCCTTTGTGCCTTTTCCAAATGTGGCTTCCTTTAATGAACTACTTAGTTTAATAAACTAAGTACTTCACTTAATGAACTAGTTTAGTTCATTAATGGTGGTACCTGAAAATAGTATAAACGCAACAAATGTTTGCCATATGATGTAAGCTTTAACGCTTCATGGCTCGTTAGTCCGGCAACATTATATATAAGCTAAATAAGGCAAGTAATAGCAAAGTATATATATTATGCGTTTAAGTCATTTATTTTGAAATCACTCAAACCCCCTTTTCTCTACACTGATGATATGAAGGAGTGGTCTGAAACAATAGCTGATGGGGACTTCTATGATTAAGTAATGGAGTAGGTAAAATATTGATGAGTCGGACAGCATACTGGGTGCAGAATCCCCAGTATCCAATGAGCACATTTGACTGGAATTTCAATGCTCTGGCCGTATTTAGAATGTGCTGATGTTTTCTTTCAACAATCCCATTTTGCTGGGGAGTGTTGGCACATGTGGTTTGATGGATTATGCCCTTATTCATATAAAATTTAGGCATATTGAACTCCTGGCCATTGTCAGACCTCAGCACCTTGACATGTTTACTGAACTGATTTTGAACAAACTGGCAGAAACTCTCAATTACATATCTAGTTTCTGATTTTTGTTTGAGAAAATATAGCCAGGTATATCTTGTAAAGTCATCTACTATGGTGATAAAATATTTTTGACCATTAACAGTAGAGTATTTATGAGGTCCCCATATGTCAACATGTATGAGATCAAAAGATGAATTTGAAACAGAAGCAGATACTGGGAATGGATTTCTTTTCATTTTTGCCAATGGACATATATAGCACAAGAATACAATTGTTCAGGCAAGGTAATAGAAGGATCAATCTTTTGTACATCCTTTATTCTAGGCATGGAAGCATGACCTAATCTATAGTGCCACAACAAGGCAAGAGAATCAAAAAGTTTAGCAGCAACTGACAAACATTTTGAATAAGATGAAGAAGGAACTTGCTTGGCATGGCCAGAACCTTGCAAGTAATACAAGCCTTTAATCAATTTAGTTGAACCAATCATCTTCAGTGAGACTTGGTCCTGAATTACACAAGAAGATCCCATGAACTGGATTAATACAGATGATGCAGCAAGTAGTTTACTGAGAGACAAAAGATTATAAGCAAACCTAGGAACAAACAACACATTGTGTATGATTAGTGAAGGATTAATGACGACTGAACCAACTTGTGTGGCTGCAACTGAAGTTTTATTGGGAAGTTTAATGGATATGTTATGAGCAGGCTGATAAGAATGAAACATGCTGATACTACATGTAATGTGATCAGTAGCTCCTGAGTCTAAAATCCATATGTTCAAATTATTAGCACAACCATTACCTGTTTCATTACCAGATAAAGTAGACATCACTGCTCCTTGGCTTCCACCAAACTGCACTGGAGCCACAACAGACTGACTAGGATCCTTAACATTCAACAATGACATTAGTCTTTGAGTCTGTTCCTGTGTCAAAAGAGGCAATTCGCATGATTGTCCATTCTGATCATGCTGCTGTGAATCATACTCTACATCATGAGCTTCAGTCAGATTTGCCTTTGGCTTGTATCCTGGGAGAAAGCCATGCTTCTTATAGCACCTCTGTTCAACGTGCCTTATCATGCCACAGTGAGTACACTGCGGCCTCCTTGATCCTTCAGGGAAGAATCTGCCACTTCCTCTTCTTTACGCGTTACCTCCTCCTCTACCGTTAAATGCATTCACACTAACATTTACACCTTCATTATTCTCAGACATCATAGCAGTAGGATTATTCATAAACTGTCCAGAGGCAGCACTATTGCTCAGTTTCCTTTCATATTTCAACGCCATCGCAAATACAGTATCTAGGTTAGGCATAGGTGACATAACAAACACTTGAGATTTTACCGCGTCATAATCATCATTCAGACCTTTCACAAATTTAATAACACAATCACTTTCCGCATATGCTTTTATATTAGCCGTGACATTACATTGCAACCACGACACGTACACCTGGGAATTGGCCTTACAGCCATCATCTCTTCCCATACTCCCTTCAACTTAGTGAAGTAATCACTAACAGAATCTGTTTCTTGCCTTACATTGTAAAATTTTTCAAGTAAATCAGAAAGCCTAAAAGGATCACAACTTCTATACCTTCGCTTTAGATCATTCCATACTTCTGCAGCAGTGTCATACCACATCACGCTTTGAGCAATTGCAGGGGATACACTATTCATGATCCAAGAGTGAATCATTAAGTTAACATGCCTCCAGGAATTGTATTGAGGATCATTTGGATTTGGAGGTGCAATGGTACCATCCATAAAACCAATTTTGTTTTTCACGATCAAGGCCATCGAAAACATCCTGCTCCAAGTGTGATAATTGTGAGAGGTTAGAGAAGGCTGAGCAAGAATTATCGCCAGACTATCATTTGGATGGAGATAGTAAGGATTAGCAACCGGAACATCCGCAGGTTGAGTACCGTTTCGCACATTATTCGCCATTTTTAAAAAAAAACAGAAATCAAGATCAACGCCTACCTCAAATCAGAGGCAGTAAATTGAACGCTCTGATTCCATGTCAAAATTCTTCGAATCGATCAAGAACAGACTACACAAAAGATAACTACCAAAATTGAGAGAAAAACTGAGCCAATTGATGAAAGAAACTTCTTGATTGAATGAATGTGCAGTGCAGCAAAATGCAGCACTTTATACAAGCGGGTGAAAACTGAACAAAGAAGACACAAACCAAAAATTACTAAACTACCCTTCTATATATACTAAGTACTACTACATCATTAAGAGCATGTCCGTCATTTCACACCATTTAAAATTTGCCGCCTTCAATCTTCTTCCCCAAACCTTCCTCTGAGATGGTGCTGCGCACTCATTCAGCCACCAAAGCTTCCATCCATAACCGTTTCTTAACCGTTTTTGCCAGCTCATCAATGAATCATCTTGACCCTTGATTCTCACTCTTGATCCAACGGCTTAAACTTGCTCTGCATTGCTTGATCAAGATCCAACTTATCACCATCTTCAACAATGTCCCTGAGTCGAAGTTATGCATGCTTTTATTTTGTCCAACTTTACTTTGTTGTTATCCTTTCTCTTATTTTGGCAACTTTTTCTATTTGATGTAACCACCATATTCATCTATCATAAATAAGGATATCTATTAAAATTCTCCAGAGGTACCGTCCTCCTTCCATTATATATATGTGTATGTACATTGATATGCATACATACATACATACATACATATATACACATACATAAATACATACATACATATATATATATACACACACACAGACACACACACTTTTTTAGTGGAAGGACAAGCGGTACTGTCCGGCATTTTTATTAATATTAAGACCTTCACTTGTGGTGGAGGAATACCATGGCTACATTCAAATCCTGTCATCTACGGAAGACTCTCCTAATATAAGAAGTATGTAGCCAATATTTATAAACATGAATAGTAGAATAGCCTACATTATCTAAATATAAATAGAATGACAAATCTGTAGAAGCCGGTGTCCGAACTTGCGATGATGTTTGGTCGGGTACGAAAGGCAGTGTTGCACGGCCATGGTTCAGCCCAAGAAAATCACAGAAACAAAACTTGAGCAGTATATACAGTTTAACAAACAATGTATGATAATGGTAGTGAATAAGCAAAGCCATACAGAATGCGCCGATATTCATATTGAACACAGGCGGCATAGATGAAGGAAGATCTTCATGATGGTGCCCTGTGAATCCTAAATGACGCCTATATTTATCAGAATATATTAGAATATGTTAAGTTTTGATGATTTTCATAATTGATACTTTGAACACCTAGATAAGGCGCCTAATGTAAAGTGTCTGGAAGTCAGTACACTTCGAATGCCTACATAAGATGCCTAATGTGAAGTGTCTGGAGACCAGTACACTTTGAACGCTTACATAAGGCGCTTCATGTGAAGTGTTTGGATTCCAGTATACTTCGAACACCTACTTAGACGCTTCATGTATCAAGTTTTAAAACAGTACACTTTGAACACCTAAACATGCGCTTCATGTGTATTACAAAGTCAAATGAACTTTTCCTCCCCAAAATGGGCACGAACACCAAGTCACTTTTGGTAAAAGTTAGAATTACTTCGACCAAGCATAAAGGTTGGGATTAGGCGCTTCATGTGACTTCGAACAAGTTCTGATGCCCACAACAAGCGCTTGATGTGACATTAAACAAGTGCTTCTTATTCACTTAAGGCGCTTCATGTCATCTTGAACGCAAGTTCAAAAACAGTTTAAGCGTTCCATGTCACATTGAACGCCTATTCATAAACGACATTAGGCGCTTCATGTGACTTATGCTACAAATGTTTTATGCTGCATTTTCTAACGTTTACTTGACATTTGTACCCTCCCTTTTAGTGCAACATCATAGGTTCTCTCTCTTATTTGGAGAAGATCATCTTTCCTCTTTGAGCTTTCAAGAAGAAGCTTCCTCAAGAAGTTTGTAGTCATCCAAGAGAATATCTCCAAAGATGAGGACATGTCATCACAAAGAGACAAAGCCCATTATTGGCTCCTGCAAGGGCACAAACAGCTAGAATTAAGGTTGATAAAACAAGGGTTTTCATCTCTTTCATTCTCCAACTTTCTACCATCAAAGATCTCTAGTTTCTCTCAAGGGATTGGTATTTGTTGGTTGTGGTCTAGGCGTGTTGGAGAATGGTCGTATAGTTGATGGTGTTGTGGTGCACCATACTCCCTACAAAAATTGTTTGAGGAGTAAGGAAGTTCTTTGGAGGCTAGACTTCAAGGGATTGGTATTTGTTGGCTGTGGTCTAGGCGTGTGGTTTAGTTTTTTTTTTATGTATTTGGATTTTGTTTTTGATTATTTTTTCCCCTAAAAGAAATAACAATCCCCCTTTCAAAATCCTTCTTGTGAAAAATCAAGAAGGTAGAGGAGTAGAGTTATTTTGACTTAAACCTCTATACATATTGTGTTCTTTTCACTTCGGCAAGTTTTATTCATTTCAAGAACACATCCAAGTATTAGTTTGCACTCACAAAAGAAAAATATCCGAGAAAATATCCATACTTGAAGAACACACTATTCAACCCCACTTCTAGCGCATTCTAAGGGACCTAACAGAATACAGATGACTTGCGCAATACATATGTAATATATATATACACACATACACACACACACATACATATGTATTGATACACACGTTAAGCTAACAAATCATAATTTGGCTAATGCAATTACATAATGTAGATACAGAAATAGAAGCAGATCCCACACATTCTATAGTCATATGAAATTAGACTATGCACAATAAAAGTGATCAAATGCGATAGCTTAAACACGTATACTAAATTAATATAAAAATAAGCATGAAATCTTTTAACTAAACACACAATCATTAATATAAAGTGTGATGATTAATTAAAAAAAGACATGAATTTCAGATGGAAATATGATGGTTTAAAGAAAATACTTGAGCTTTAAGTGAAAGAAGATATGAAGTTCAAAGCATAACTAATATGAAGTCTTTGAAAGAAAAGTGCATGAAAGTGAAAGATGGAGGAAGAGTTTTCCAACCTACATTAGACTACTACTAAATTTACTCGTACATACTACAAACTAATCTTTTCTCCAAGCTAAACAAAACAGTATTTATCACCATGGATTAAGTTAAACCTAGTTAATGAGCCTCATAGGCTATGAAATTGCAAGTCTTTCAAATAGTCTAGAAATACAATATATTTCATTGATCAAAATTTTGATGACTTCATCTGCAAAACATGGAATTTCTTGACCCAACTTGAGCTTTTTCATCTTCTATCATGTGAATCTCATCTCCAAACTTGTGACAAAATATCAAAATCAAGTAAAATATCTAATATGATATGTATTAGATATACATATCATGAATGAAAGTCATATTTCAATGATCATTAACGTATTACAATAGCTCCTATTTATAGCTCCTTACACCCTATCTAGAGTATATTTAATTACTATCAATACAGAGATATGATAAGATTTGATATGATTTGGTTTATCACTATCTAATCATATCTTAAATTTGATTTTTATTTATCTACTTTCAAACAATATGCATTGGGTTGCCACAGAGGAGATGAACGAGGGGGATGGGAGTTGTGTTGGCGAGAGAGGGGTACGGAGATGTGGTGGCCAATCGAAAAGACGGACAACAGATGGCGGTGTGCCTTTGAGTGCCACATGCTTGACATTTGCCAAGTAGGCTTGGGAGGACGACTTTCTAAAGGTGTGGTAAGAAGTGGGAGCCTAGAGGGATAAAGGAAATTATGTTAAAGAAAGAAGAGGAGAGAGAAGAGAGAGAAGAGAGAGAAGAGGAAAGTGAGGGAAGGGCGGCCATCGGAGGGAGAAGGGAATGAGAAGAAGTAAAGGGAAGGAAAGAGAAGAGAAGAGAACATGAGGCTGGGAAAGTAGGAGAAACGATGTGAGAGAAGTGGAGGGTGGAGGGAGGGGGAGAAATTTTTTTTTAATATCTGGCCATCAGGTATAAGGGGGAAATTATTATTTTAAGTGGGACAAGTGTTAGGCAACGGAGAAAGAGGTGAGGGATAGGGAGAGGGTTGAAAAGATCCTATTCCCTATAAAATCAGTTGAACATTGCTACTATTATTTTAGACAGACAAATTTTTGCACTCTTACATTTGATTGGGGGTTCTAATTTATGGCGGGCAAGGTGGGGGGAGGGGGAATTATTATTATTTAAGTGGGATAGGTGTCGGGCGATAGGGAAAGAGGTGAGGCATGGAGAGGTGAGGACATCCGATCTCTTATAAAATCAGCTAAAAATTTGCTACCGTCATTTTAAGCAGTTGAAAGTTTTTGCACTCTTACATTTATTGGTATTGATTTTCAATTTACGACCATCAAATTTGTAACCGTCAACATAAACGGTTGTAAATTTATGATAACTTACGTGCAGTAATTTGATAATATCAAATAAACACCACATTATTCAAAAAATAAAAAATAAATAAAAACCACCCCTTTTCTCCCTTCCCTCAATAATCTAACCCATTTTCTTGTAGAAATTTTAAAAATATTATAGTTTTAAAAAGCAAAGCCAAAATATGGTAAAAATTGAGAAATTCATGAAACAATTAGCACACACTTGCGAGTGCTCTCTTAGGTGACTTTGGACGACACTGTTTTTTGCATCAAAAATCATCCTTGGACGGCACTAGCAATTGCACCTGAGGAGGTAAATTATTTTTGGGGTGCACAGAAGACTGTTTTGGGGATAAAAACCCACCCAGGCCTAGGATGACATTGGCAAGACCGTTCAAGGCCTAGATGGCACCGTCAGTGCGTCCTGAGCCTTAGACCACACCAACAAAGCCGTCTTAAGATGCTGGACACCGCTATAAAAAGGAGTCGTATCCAAGGACGATTCTTGCACTTGAGATCATTTTCAAGGAAGCACTAAGATTTGTATTTTTCTTCTCCATGTACTGAGATTCGTATCGCTAATGAAATATATAACACATAACAAAATTATTTTGATATATGAACATACATTTATTGTTTTTCGTATTCTTTTACTTATTGTTTTCTAGTGTAACGTAAACAATAACTCTACACATGTTATTAAATTGAAATTATACACTCATCCCTAACATATCTCTAACTCTAATTAAAATTCTAATAGGATTCCTGACCCTAATATACCTTATCCATACACCTTAACCCTACCTTAACCTAACTCTAAACCCAACCTTAATGTATATGTAACCCTAACTCAAACCCTAACCTAACATAACCCTAACCTCTCTCTAACACTATCTCTAATACAAACTCAGACCCTAACCTAACTCGGACTATACTCTAACCTAACCAGAATCTAACCTATCCTAACCTTATCTTAATCTCGATCTAACCCTAACCTTAAACAAATCCTAATGTAACCTTAAAATCATAACTTTAATCTATCTCTAATCCTAATTAAACCATGATCCTAACCTACCTTTTCTAATCCTAACCCTAACTTAAACCTAACCCTAATGCTAATCTAAACGTAAAACTATGTCTAACTCACCCCAACCTAACTATAAACCATAGCCCTAACTTATCTCTAACTCTATCTCTAACCTTGACCGAAACCCTAACCTTAACTTAATGCTAACTATGACCCTAAGCTATCTCTAACCATAACCCAGACTCTAATTCTAACCCTAACATAACCAAACACTAAACTTTAACCCTAACTTAGACCCTAAGCATAACCTAACCCTCACACTAACCTAAACCTAAACTAATGCTAGACCATAACCCTAACCTATTTCTAACCCCATCTCTAAACCTAACTCAGACTGTAACCCTAACCCTAACTCGAACCCAACCCTAACACTAAGTCTTAGAAATCAGATAGATTGCTTGAATGAAGAAATCATTCCATGGACTTGGGATAAATGCAAGAGTTAAGTTCTTGCATAACGCATCACTTCAGCTTTGGCCGTGAGCTCAGTCTCAATGACCACCTTTGCACTAGCTCCCACCTTATCCATGCCTTCGACATCGACCATAGACCCAATGCCCCAGCCTTGGCTGGTCAACTCGGTAAATCATGCTCCTGCTAGAGCAGACACCTACCTCGCAAGCAGTTTAGTCATACAACTCGATACATGGTGTCCATTTGGAGGCCATGCATAAGAAGAACATGCCACTTGACCCTCCCCTATCGTTATCAACATGCATTGGCTCGCCTGAAACATATAAAAAGGTAGAAACAATATCTCTATTATATCTGAAAAAAAGAGAGAAAAGAATAAATAAATATAATATATATTATGTATGTGTGTGAGTGTCGTGTAAGAGGAGGGATTACGGGATAAATGTTTATTATAATCGAAATTTAATTTTAAACAAATAAATCCTATCCCTAACTCCCAAATTGATCTCCTACCAAATCCTATCCCCTTTTTCCCATTATAAACGATCCCCTCTCCCTTCCATACCAAAAAACGATCGGCTGCAACAAAAGGAAAAAACGTGAGGCAAGGAGAGATGGAAGACAAAAGAGGAGAAAAGGAAGTAGTCTAGCTCAACAACCCCAAACTCGATCATTTCGGTTAGCAAATTCGCTGTATAAGAGGTAGGTTGCATATTCCCCCTCATCTTGGTACTGAATTTACATGCTTTAGTTGTATATGTTGGTGTTTTATGTTTTGATTGTTGAACTTGTTGTGTTTTTATTTATTCGATGTAAGAAGCATGCGAATGTGATGTGGTTACACCTTTCCTCGGTATGTGTGAGTGTGTTTGATGGATTTTCCCAACGGATTTTATACAGATGAAATAGAATGAAAAGATTGAAAATTTTCACATATAGTGCCTTAAAATTTTTGGTTTGTCCTTAGAATAGGTTCATATGGCCTGGAAATAGGAAAAAATGTGATCTGGAATTGAAAAACTGGCCAGAAAGGTGGCACGTATGCCACGCCGAAAGCGGCTGAGATGAGCTTCACGCGCGGTGTGAGATGCACTCGCCGTTGTCTGAGAATTTAAAAAAAAGGGGGGAAAAGGGAGAGGCAGTGCTGGCGGGCTAACCTGCCAACGCAGCAGGTCGGACCCTAACGGGCCAGCATGCTGACTGCAGCAGGGCCAGACCAATTGCAATAATTTTAAAAAAACGTATAGATGCGGGCGGCCGTCCAACGGGCCGGGTCAGATGGCCAGCGGGCCGGACCGAAGACAGGCCGACCCAATAACGTATTTAATAAAAAAGAGAGATTGGTAACTGGGTAGTGTATTATGGGCCGGGTCGGTGCAGGAATAGCGGGCCGGGTCGGATGATGGAATAATAAATAAACGGAAAATGTGATTAACTTAATTAATTGAAATAATTTCTGGAATTTTAAAAAATAGTAAATAAAAAATTTTAAATTTCAGAAAAGTATAATCAAATACCAAAAAATTCTAAATAAATTCCGAAAAATGTAAAAAGTAAAATTGAATATTTCTACCTAATTTCTAAATTTTGGTAAATTCAAGTAATTAAAAATAAATAGTAATAAATGAAATTAAATAATAGAAAATAGGGAAAAATAGTGGAAAATTCTAGAAAATTTATACAAGCTTAAGGAAAAATACTAGTAATGATAAACAATAACCTTCCACAATCAAAAAATTTACGAAACCAAATATTACGTGCCGGAGATGGTGATGATGGGCGTATGGGTCCAGAAGACTTTGTTGTTGCATTCATGCACGTGCATTGCATTTGGAGTGGGTTAAGATGTACGGTCTCAGACGTTGAGTGGATTGTGGTGTACGGGCCATGAGCACTCGGTTGTGGTGGATCGTAGTGTATGGGCCATGGGCATCGGTCAGGGTAGATTGTAGTATACGAGTTACAGACATCCAGTCAATCCTGGGATCATGCATTGCATGTAGGTCTAGGGACATATTGCGTGACATGATTCTTGTTGTGTGTGACACGTGGAATGAATGCATGCATCACTTAGGTGGCGTTTGGTTGGGGGATAAAGGGAATCAAGGATGGTTTGGAAGCATCCAAACCCATTCCGGCTGTTTGTTTGGGGTAAATGGGGGAATTGATTTCATTTTGATATCCAACTATTTGGTAATTGGATATCGTTTTTGATATACTAGGCCCCCCTTATTTATCAAATTGGGGGAATGGGGGAATGGGGAGCCGCCGGTCAACGCCGGTCAACGGCGGCCGGCCCGCCGCCGTCCGCCGCCGTCCGCCGCCACCGGCCACTGGTCTGCCGCCAGTCCGCCGCCACCGGCCACCGGTCTGCCGGCCAGTCCGCCGCCGCCAGCGACCACTATTCCGGCCGGTCACTATTCTCATTCCCATTTTAATACCAAACAACTATCACTTTTACCCAAACCTATATCCTCCAACCCATTCCCTATCATACACCCTTCCGATTCTAATTCCGATTCCCAAGTGTGAACCAAACGCCACCTTAATTATGCATTTTTATGTGTAGTGCTTTACTTACTGCATTTACTTTTATTTTATGCATATTATATTATATCTATGTGTTATGCGGTTATATCATTTCGGTATGTACGTCTTGTATTGGTTTGAGGCAGGCATCTACTGGGTGATTTTGTCACTCACTCCTACTTTCCAGGTGAGCCGGATTAGGACTACGAGCACATCTTTGTTGAGGTCGGGACAGACATGGCTGAGTGGGCTGGTTGATAGCTGCATCTAGGATACGAGAGGACTCTGTATCTGACTGTTCTTATTTATGTTTTGGAGATTTCACAGACTTCTTTATTACTTTTATTATCAGAATTCTTATTCAATAATGTAACGATGTTTATTTGAGTTTAATTTAGTTATAATTTTACGTTTCCGCAAAAAAAAGTTTGATGTTAATCTCGACATTTATGAAGTTGATTCGATGCCTTGTATTCTTCTTGGCGAGATAAGGCGGGTGCATTGTTCCCGATGCTAGGGCTCGGGTGCGGGACTCTATAGGTGGTATCAGAAATGAGGCTTCAGATCTGCCTCGGAAACGCAGGATTAACTAGATCACTAGTAGACTTAAGTAATGATTTTAGACTTAGTTATCATCAGGTCATAGGAGATGTGTACCGATGGTGAGCTTTTCTTGTCTAATTACCAATTTATTCAACGTTCCAACCTTTCAACTTGAAATTGACTAATCTGAATTCTTCTCATGAACTTGAATTACAGAAAAATGCCTCCACGACGTGAGTCTCTAGCTGGAAACGGAGGACACGATGGTGACGATCACCAGGGTCAGGGGACCATTCCTCAGAACATTGCAGATACCCTGGCCACGCTGACTATATTGGTGGCTCAGCAGCAGATACAGATGGCTCACATACAGCAACAGCAGCCGCCACTACCACCACCCCAGGGGCTTCGATATTTCTACCGAGAGATGCAGAACTTCCGGATACCTATGTTCAGGGGTACCACCCGACCAGAGGAGACAGAGATGTGGCTTAATAATATATCTGAGCAGTTTGAGGTTGCTGCAGGTTTCGGAGGGCCTGAAGGTGGATGTTGGTGGTACCATTCTTGTAGGGTAATGCAGAGCAATGGAGGCAGGGTGTACTACGCAGACTGACTACACCGCCGACATAGACCTAGTTTAGGGAAGAGTATCAGAGGCACTACGTTCCTGAGAGTGCCATTCAGAGGAGGATGACGGAGTTCCAGCTCCTGACACAGGGGTCCATGACTGTGGACCAGTATTCTGAGAGATTTCATACACTTGGGAGATACATGTCTTCCATCATGGATGACGAGAGGGCGAAGATGCTGAATATCAAGACCGGCTTGAGCTCCCGCTTTCAGTCATTGATCATATGCACCTGGCCTACCACTTTTGAGGGTTTTTTGAAGGTGCGTCATGAGGTCGAGGGTGACCTCATGAGGGTTGCAACGGTCGACAGGGCCAAGAGACCACGAGAGGAGTTTTGTTCGGGGAGATCGGGGAGATGGCTAAAGATTCCACGCCGCCATCCAACCGGGCGATCTTTCAGGACATCACAGCAGGGGCAGGGATCGGTGTCTCGACCATTAATGATGGAGGGTCCCGCAGCGACAGCGGCCCATCCACTCAGGTCAGTTGGACCGCCATCCCCAGTATGTGCACAGTGTGGGCGTTCGCACACAGGTCAGTGTTGGAGGGCTCAGCAGGTTTGCTATAACTGTGGTAAACAGGGAGATTACGCTAGAGAGTGCCATACACCGACACAAGCACTGCCACAGTCAGATATAGAGAGGGAAGGGCAAGACCAATGCTCGGGTACATGTCATGACGGACGGTGAGCTACAGGAGGTCGGAGACGTAGTCACAGGTACTTTTAATTTAAGCGATTTCTATCTTAATGTTTAATTAAATATTTCCCTTTGTTTTTGATGATTTGTGATATATGTACAACCATGAACTTGTTAGGCGAGATATTAATTAACCAAATCCCAGCATACGTTCTATTCGATAGTGGTGCCAGCCACTCATTCGTTGCCAGGAGATTCGTCAAGAACCTGGGTATTCTACTAGAACGACTTGAGATCCCTTATCATATTCAAGCCGCCGACGACCAGGTGCTAATATCCCATTATCAGTACAAGGAATGTCAGTTGTACATTAATGAGCTGGAGTTCTCTGCAACCATGATTCCGATCTAGATGCAGGATTTTGACATTATTCTGGGCATGGGATTTCTTAGCGTGATATCATGCTACTATCGACTGTCGCCAGAGACAGGTCAGTATGCAAACACCGGATAAGCGAGAAACCATCTTCCAGGGGGATGTCAAATTGAAGAAGCCATCTAGGAAGATCTATAAGACATCAACACAGGCTTCTCGGGCATTGATGAAAGGAGCTGAGAGTTTTCTTGTTACGTTTAAATGCTAGTGCGGAGACTCCATCGATTGAGGACATTCCGGTAGTACGAGAGTTTAAGGATTTTTTCCTGATGAGCTACCCCGAGCAGAGAAGTAGAGTTCGAGATCGATCTTATACCTGAAGCTGAACCGATCTCGAAGGCACCATACATGATGTCCACCAGTGGAATTAAATGAGCTTAAGGAACAGTTGCAGGAGTGGCTGAACAGAAAGTTCATCAGGCCTAGTGTCTCGCCCTGGAGAGCACCAGTATTATTTGTGAAGAAGAAAGGCGGTACTATGAGGCTATCATGAGTTAATGAAGATCACGATAAAGAATAAATATCAACTACCAAGGATTGATGATCTATTTGATCAATTGAAGGTAATGTTCTCCTTTAATCGTTGTGAATTCGGTTTATTTCATATATCAACTTGTGTGCAACAAACTGCGTGTAGGGTGACAGAGTGTTCTCGAAGATTGATCTTTGATCAGGCTACCACGAGTTGAGGATAAGGTAGAGGATATAACAAAGACGGCGTTCCGCACTCGATATGGGCACTATGAGTTCTTGTAATGCCTTTTGGACAGATGAATGCACCTGCGGCCTTCATGGACTTGATGAACACAGTGTTCAGAGAGCAGTTGGATCGATTCGTGGTAGTGTTCATCGAGGACATCTTGATATATTCACCCGATGAGGAGACACATGCTGAACAGTTGCAAGAAGTGTTGGAGATTCTCGGAAGGAAGAAGTTGTACACTAAGTTCAGCAAGTGCGAATTCTAGTTGAAGAGCGTGACCTTCTTAGGCCACGTGATTTTTGAGGAGGGAATTTCAGTGGATCCGAAGAAGATAGAGGCGATTACAGAATGGTCTCGACCTACTAACGTCACTGAGGTACGCAGTTTCCTTAGTCTTACTGGTTATTACCGTAAATTTGTGGAGGGATTTTAAGGATTGCAGCATCACTGAGTCGATTGATGTAGAAAAAGACAAAGTTTGTATGGACCTCCGAGCGTGAGAAAAGCTTTACAAAGTTGAATAGGAGGTTGACGACCGCACCAGTACTGACGCAACCCTTCGGCACTGAAGAGTTTGTCATCTACAGCGTCGCCTCGAAGAATGGACTAGGTACATGTATATGAATTTCAATTTACCATTATGTACATATAGACTCTAGCCTAACATTTTCGTTGCAGGGTGCGTGTTAATGTAGGGAGACAGGGTTATCGCATACGCATCGAGACAGTTAAACCAATATGAGCAAAATTACCGATTCATGATCTAGAGTTAGCAGCGGTGGTGTTTGCGTTAAAGATTTGGTGCCAGTACTTATACGGTGTGGAAGTGTAAAGTCTTTACAGATC
Source organism: Eustoma russellianum (assembly GCA_036186865.1). Lineage (NCBI taxonomy): Eukaryota > Viridiplantae > Streptophyta > Magnoliopsida > Gentianales > Gentianaceae > Eustoma > Eustoma russellianum. The sequence continues at coordinate 11,020,902 of AP025048.1, read as the reverse complement.
ATAAGAGCTTGAAGTATCTATTCACGCAGAAAGAGTTGAATATGCGTCAAAGGAGGTGACTTGAGCTACTGAAAGATTTTGATTTGACCATCCGTTATCATCTGGGAAGGCAAACCGAGTTGTAGATGCTTTGTGTAGGAAGTCCAGTCACGCTAGACAGACGCCATTGGGGAAGGAAATGACAGAACTTGATCTTGACATTGTTGACTCCAATGCTAACGTTCTTGCGGCCTTGATTATTAGACCATCTCTAATTGAGCGGATTAAGGAGGCGCAGAAGAAGGACAAGACGCTTAAAGATATCCGAGAGAGGATATTGACCAGTTTGATTGAGGGTTTTCAGATTCATGATGATGGCAGTATTTGGTATCAAGGAAGACTGTGTGTCCCTAAAGTTGAGGATCTAAGGAAGGAGTTGTTGAAGGAGGCGCACAACTCGAAGTTGTCGATTCATCCACGCACGACGAAGATGTATAATGTGTAGGACCTGTATAGCACCACTAGAAGGAGGGGTTGAATAGTGGGTGCGGAAAATTTGATATTTAAAACTTTTTGAACCAAAAACCTCACTTCTGAAAACAGTTTCTTTTTTCAGATTCTGATTAGAAACGATATAAATACCTAGTTACAGACCTCTAAAAATTATGAAATTTGGTAAGATTCTACTCTCAGATGTTCTAAGTTTCTCATAAAAAATTTAAATTAAAATTCAACTCCTAAGCCTTTGAAAATACGTTTTTGGTCAGATTGCGTAAATCTGCTAGAAACAGTACTCCGATTTGAAAATTTTATTTCAATTAATTGGTGGCTCCAAATGGTCTGAAAATTTAATGACAAGACCTTCAATATATTTATTTCAATGGGTTGAAACAGTTTTCGAAAGTCCTTTGGGAAGTATATCAATCACGTTGATGTTCTCAACCTTTGCAACTCTGAAAATCAGATTGCAGTAGTCTTAGAACTATTCAAGTTTGATTGATTTATACTTATCCAAATAAGTTGAAACTTGCGCCAAATGAAAACTAGGAGGTGTGACTATGTTTTTGCAAAATTTTAGGATTTTGGAAATTCTTTTGCTATTTTTACTCTTGTAATGAAGTTGATGCAAAATGTTGGAAACTGAAAGTAAAGTGCAGTAAAGTAAATGCATCAAGGATTTTATACTGGTTCGGTTAAATCAACCTACTCCAATCTTCGAGGACAAATTCCTTGGATATCACTAAACACAATAACACATCTTACCACAAGGGTTGCTGGTGTTACATACCAACTTCATCCTTTCACAAACAATACAATCAAGCAAACGGATCATGGACACCACCGCCGAATGAATGAAGGTTTGATCACACCTTGATCAACCTTTTATAACAATGAACTTTTTGGTGGTATGTTCAACGGCTACACAATATTTAGAATATATGAACAATAGGCTTTAGAGAAAGAAAAAGAAGAAAGAAAAGATAGAAGAAGAGACTGGAAGATCCTTTTGCACTTGAGAGAAAAGTGAGAGTTGTCTTGCTTTTGTTTGCACTACTTCTCTTCCTTTTAAGCACCTCTTATGTCATCTTCCTTTCTTGAGAATTCTCTTTAATGCCCTTGGAAGATTTTCTTGTGTAGAAATGACACCATCTTGCTTACTTGGCATACTATGATTGGAAGGATGACTTGACCTTGCTTACTTGTCACTTGATGATTGGTCCAACTTGTCATCCTTTAAAAATCTGAAAAGACTCATAAAACATGTGCCAAAAAATAGTCAAAATATTGTCATACAATCACACATTAATCCTCCTTCAATTTTGGAATAAAATTTAAGACAAAAGGGAGTCAAAATTCGGCCATAACAAGCAACATGTGCTGAAATTTCAGCATGTGTTGTGTTTTGAATTGTTTCCTTGTGTGTTGCCTTCTTCAATGTCACCGATCATGTGTGGCTTATTTTTCACCAATTAAAGTGTCAAATAAGCTCCACCTAGGTTCCAAAAATGCTGAACTAGGCGTGTGAAATAGGCTGCACATGTGATGAATTCTTTTTATGTCAACTTTGTCAAATAATGCACAATATTTACACATATATGGTAAATTATAATCAGCCCTATTTTGAATTTTCTAGAACACTTTAACATGTCTTGAATGTGTAAAAAATTTCTAGATACATGTTACACCTATGCCAAAAAAATGTTCCATGTTGTATGTTTATAGAAAACCGAATTTTCGACTTTCGTCAATTACGCGATTTTTCTCCGATTAAATTCAAACTTCTTGCACATATCATATATGTTATGTCACACACATAATAATCATAAAATAAAGTGTATATTCAGCTCTAATGGCTGATGGTATAAATGCCCCATATGCTTTAAAAATTTGAATTTGAAATCTTCACAATTTGGCCTAAATTGTGGGTGATTTGTGTATGATAACATGGAATGATTTAGCGGCTGAATTTAACATGTGGGCCACAAAAATGTTGGCTATTTTTGAAGTATATAGGCTGTCCATCTTTATATGGCAAGTACGTGATACATCGGTAAAGTTTCGGTAGTCACCCAATGCGAGAATTTTTGGTTTATAACCTTGCAAACGTGTCGTTATAATTTTGCCATCACCATGACTTATATCATACGATATAATACCTGAATATACTCATAAATATAAGGTGTATAGAGGTGTGACGTTGACGTACGTTTGTAATATATGTAACTTGTCGGTAGTACGTCGCAATATATGTGTATTGTGCTTTTTTAACAAAAATATGAATATATATATATATATATATATATAATATTAGGCGTGTATATTTAAAGAATGAGAAGACTTTCCATTTTCAATGTGTTGCCATCAAGCTTTCTCCAAATATGTCTTCATTTAATGAACTAGTTAGTTCATTAACTTAAGTACTTCACTTAATGAACTAGTTTAGTTCATTAATTGTAGCACCTGAAAATGGTTCAAAGACAACAAATGTTTGCCATATGATGTAAGCTTTAACGCTTCATGGCTTGTTAGTACGACAACATATATAAAGCATATGAGGCATATATATCACAAAAACGTGTTAAGTAATAATTTTGTAATGCATTTCGTAAACACGTACTATTTAAATCATGCATTTGTAAATCATTCAAACACTTTTCTCAACATAATGATCTGAAGAAGCATTATTGGTGGAGCTTTATGAAGTGACACATCGCAGAGTTCATTGAGAGGTGCCTAGTTTCCCAACAAGTGTAGGCAGAGAATCAGAGGCCGGAAGTTTGATGTTGCCGTTGGAGACACCCGGATTGGATGTGAGAGCACGTGACGATGGATTTTGTTGTAGGGCACCCTAAAATAAGAAACGACAACGACATGATCTGGACAATTGTTGACCGGTTGATGAAGTCGACTCACTTTCTACCTGTGCCGAGTGATGCGATCTTGGAGAGATTGGTGACGCTGTACATTGATGATATTGTCAGTCTTCATGGGATCCCAATCAATATCGTTTCAGACCGAGATCCGAGATTCACCTCCAGGTTTTGGTCAGCTTGTTAGAGAAGGTTGGGGACATAGTTACGGTTGAGCACTGCCTTCCGTCCGCAGACTAATGGGTAGTCTGAGAGGGCCATACAGACTTTAGAGGACACGTTGAGAGCATGTGCATTAGACTTCAAGGGAAATTGAGATGGTATGATCAAGGTAATTGACTTCTCCTACAACAACAATCACCATAATGCCATAGGTATGACGCCCTTTGAGGCGATTTATGGACGTAAGTGTAGGTCCCCTGTTTATTGGAACGAGGTCGGTGAGCGTGCTATCACCAGACCCGAGCTGGTTGAGCAAACCAAGGAGAAGGTAAAGATCATTCGTGATAAGCTCATGGTTGCTCAAGACAAGAGTAAGAGTTGGGCTGACTCAAAAAGACGTCCTCTGGAGTTTGAGGTTGGAGAAAAGGTGTATCTTAAAGTGTCATCCATGGAACATGTGGCTCACTTTGGGGTTAAGGGTAAGTTAAGGCCTCGTTATATTGGTCCGTATAAGGTACTTGAGAGGGTCGGTACCTTGGCTTATCAACTGGCGTTACCCCCTACCTTGGCTCAGTTACACAGCGTATTTCATGTTTCTCAGTTGAGGAGATATGTGCCGGATCGAGCCATGTTCTAGACGCGCCACCATTGAAGATTCGGCTGGACACGACTTATGAGGAGACTCCTATCAAGATAGTGGATCGTAAGGATCAAGTATTGAGACACTGGGTTATCCCTTCTATTAAAGTTCAGTGGACCAATCATATAGAGCGCGGAGACGACTTGGGAGCTCGAAGAGCATATGCGAGAGGGATATCCACAGTTCTTCGATTAAGGTACACCAAGTTTCGAGGACGAAACTTCTTGTAAGGAGGGTAAGATATTATAACCAAAAAAATCAGAAAATAATAATAAATAAAATTTATATTATGTATGTGTGAGTGTCGTGTAAAGGGGGGGGGTGTTAGGGGATAAATGTTTATTATAATCGAAATTCAATTTTAAACAAATCAAATCCTATCCCAACTTCCAAATTGATCTCCTACCAAATTCTATCACCCTCTTTCTCCATTATAAACAATCCCCTCCCCCCTTCCATACCGAAAAATGATTGGCTGCAACCAAAGGAAAAAAAATGTGAGGTAAGGAGAGAAGGAAGAAGAAAAAGGAGAAAATGAAGTAGGCTAGCACACTCGATCATTTCGGTTAGCAAATTCACCGTATAAGAGGTAGGTTGCCTATTCCTCCTCACCTCGATACAGAATTTGCATGCTTAATGGTATATGTTGGTGTTTTGTGTTTCGATTGTTAAACTTGTTGTGTTTTATTCATTTAGTGTAAGTATCATGCGAATGTGATGTGGTTGCAGCTTTTCTCCGTGTGTACGAATATGGGCTTCACGCGTGGTGTGAGATACACACGCTGTTGGCTGAGAATTAAAAAAGGGGGAAAAGGGAGAGGCAGCGCCGGCCCCGCCGGTGCAAACAGGCCGGACCCTAATGGACCGGCAGGCTGACTGCAACATGACCAGGCCCAATTGCATTAATTTTTTAAAAAAAAAGAGTACAGATGCGGGCGGTCAGGCAATGGGCAGGGCCAGATCGAAGGTAGGCCAGCCCAATAACGTGTTTAATAAAAAAGAGAGATGGCAGCTGAGTAGCGTGATTGCGGGCCGGGCCGGTGTAGGAATATCGGGCCAGGCCGGATGAGGAAGAATAGATAAAAGGAAAATTTCATTAACTCTATTAATTTAAATAATTTCTGGAATTTAGAAAATAGTAAATAAATAATTTTAAATTTAGAAAATATAATTAAATACCAGAAAATTGTAAATAAATTCCATAAAATGTAAAAAGTTAAAATTAAATTATTTCCACCTAATTTCTGAATTTTGATAAATTCAAGTAATTAAAAATAAATAGTAATAAATGGAATTAAATACTGAAAAATAGTAAAAATTTCTAGAAAATTTATACAAGCTAAGGAAAAATACCGGTAATGATAAATAATAACTTTTCACTAATCGGAAATTTACGAAATCAAATATTGACTGCCGGAGATGGTGAAGATGGGCGTACAAGCACTAGACGACTTTGTTGTTGCATTCATAGTACATGCATTGCATTTGGAGTGGGTTGAGATGTACGGGTCTCAGACGCTCGAGTGGATTGGATTGTGGTGTACGGGCCATGAACACTCGGTTGTGGTGGATCATGGTGTACGGGCCACGGGCATCGGTCATGATGTATTGTAGTGTACGGGCTACAGGCATCCAGTCAATCCCAGGATCGTGCACTACATATAGGTCTAGAGACATATTGTGTGACATGATTTTTGTTGTGTGTGACATGTGGATGAAGGCATGCATCACGTAATTGTGCATTTTTATATGGAGTGCTTTACTTACCGCATTTACTTTATTTTATGCATGTTATATTATATTTATGTGCTATGTGGCTATATCATTTCGGTATGCATGTTTTGTATTGGTTTGATGTGGGCATCTACTGGGTGATTTTTGTCACTCACCTCTACTTCCCAGGTGAGCCTGATGAGGACTACGAGCACATCTTTGTTGAGGACGGGACAAACATAGCTGAGTGGGTTGGTTGGTAGCTGCATCTAGGATACGAGGGAACTCTGCAGCTTACTGTTCTTATTGTATTTTGGGGATTTTCACAGACTTCTTTATTACCTTTATTATCAAAATTCTTATTCAGTAATGTAACGATGTTTATTTGAGTTTAATTAAGTTATAATTTTATGTTTCTGCAAAAAATTCTACTTCAATCTCGACATTTGTGAAGTTGATCTGACGCCTTGTATTCTCCTTAGTGAGATACGGCGGGTGCACTGTTCTCGATGCTAGGTCTCGGGAGTGGTGCGCTACATTATCAGTGGACAGATTCAATTCAATGAGCAAATATTTCAACCTAAATACACAATAAGACAAGTTTCTCTAATATTCAAGAAAATCTCTATGATTAAACAACAATTGACTTGAGCATTCGGGCGGCTTTTCCTGAAGTAACAACTCTGGGGTCTCTAACTTTGTTCAGCTTATGCAGAGCTATAGTCATAGATAATCTAACGACGAACTATGTCTGTGCGAGGATTAGACAATATTTTTTGTTATTTGGATCATCTCTATTCCAGGTGAAGATCTGATCTCGACCGTTCCCTCGTTTTCTTTGTAGTGTATTTATAGTAATTGGTTCATTTTGTCATGCCATCACCCAATTTTTTTTTTGAAAAAGCCAATGTGGCCCAAAATCAGATCTGAACTTACTAAGAGTTCATTTTCATTCAAAGCAACGTAAGTAGTATTTGATTCACCTTTCTTCATGCTAGAACTACGCATGCAAACTCCAAAGCTTTTCAGGCACCTTAGTAATTTAGAGGGAAGAATGATGACGGTGAAGGAGCGCACAAGGACACAGAGGGTAGAGGGTCTGGCCACTGTGATGCCAATGGGGACTGCCACGCCGCTGATTTGGATCGACCAAAGCACGTACCAAGACTATTATTTCAGGACCAGTAACAGCGAGCATGTGGTTGAGCTGAAGAGAAATTTTAACTTCATTCGTAAGGCAATAATTTCTTTTTCTATTTGATTATTTTATCCGCTTTTGTTCAATTATTTTGATGTGTTTGAGACATGACATCTCCACAGTTTTTCGAGTTTGTTTTTGGTAAGCTTTACCTTAGCGTAATGAACCGATGATTTTTCCAACAGTTGAAACCGACTATATCTGCTTAGATTTTGTTGGATTATTACCCAATTTAGAGTCTTGGCCTTGGACATAACATTCTTTGCAATCAAATACTTTACAGAGAGAAATTTGTCCTTATAACGTTTAAATATAGTTTTGTGTCAACTGATCTGAAGCGCAAATGTCAAATAATGTGCCCAAGAAAAACAAGCACTTGAATACATGAGGGAGGAGACGATTGAAGGTGATATGGGCAGCTATCCATGTTGATATGAGAAGGGATCGTCGGATGGAGGTTTAATCCGGAGAAGCAAGTGGTTGGACATCGCAAATACGGAAGGAAACATTGGGATCAAAGAAAAAAATCCAAAGGTGTTAGATGGTGTGAGCTTACAGTGGCGTAGAGGAGAAGAAGGACGCGGGAAGGAGATTTGAAGCACTGAGATTACATTTTTACCCTTTTAGTTAATGTGTAGTGCAGTTAGTTATTTGGATATTCTTGTAATTTCACACTTTCATTTTTTCTTCTCCTTGAAACTGTCTAATATTGCTCGTTCGACGTTTTGTCTCGGATGAATGGATTTGGCAGAACTTTGCCCACTTGTTTTCAGTCAATTTCTCTCTCTACTTTCTTCCTTATTCTTCTGCTCCTTCATTGTGTGGATTGATTAGTTGATTCAGTGTCTTGAATCTTGATTGTTGTGTTCATATGCCCTATATTGTCCAGTAACAGTGACTAGTTGGAATTTTCACATGTTATAAGAGCGATTGCTTTAATTCTAATGAATTTTGGCACATTCATGGCTACAAATCAAAATTCCTAGTTCCTCGAACAGCGCTTGCAAATCACATACCCACGGATCCCACTTAGGATCCACTCTATATACATCCAAGTGACAGTCCCTCACTTGTACTAGTTCAACCTCTGTTAGATGGAAATAATTTTCATGGTTGGAGTAGGGCTTTCCGAAGAATCTTGGAGTCCAAGAATAAGGTAGGCTTCGTGACATGTATGATTCCTAAGCCTGTTGAAACAAATCGTAGATATGCTGCCTGGACCAAGACAAATAGTATGGTTGCGTCTTGGATTGTGTTAACTCCGTTGTACCCTCCATAGCTGCCTGGACCAAGACAAATAGTATGGTTGCGTCTTGGATTGTGTTAACTCCGTTGTACCCTCCATTGGTCAGAGCATTATGTGGTTTGATAATGCATATGACATTTGGAATGATTTAAAACACAGGTATGGTAATGCAGATGTGCTTAGGATGTCTGATTTTCAGGAGCAGTTCTATGCCTCTAGACAAGAGACTAATTTAGTTACTAAATACTATACTTGTTCAAAGGTAATGTGGAAAGAACTTATGGTGTTGTGTTCCATCCCTAACTGTGTTTGTAACCGTTGCACTTGTAATGCTTCTAGTCAGATAAATAAATTCATCGAGGATGACTATGTTATTAGATTCATTAAGGGATTGAATGAAGGGTTTGAACCTGTGAACTCACATGTTCTATTGATGAGTCCACTTCCTGATTTGAAAACCAACTTTGCCATGGCTGCTAAGTTGGAAAGAAAACTCAATTATGCATCAGGACAGAACCAGTTCACTAATAATCCCTCCATGGTGTTGAATGCTAATGGTAATCCTAGATGTAATTCTTATGGACCAAGGCTTGTTAACCCAAGTTCTGGTGGTAGTTGGCCTAGACCAGCAGGCAGAGATTTCAGGAGGGATTTCAAGAGGTCATCTCTGCAAAATCCCAAAGCTCCTGTATGTGCTTATTGTAACATGGTGGATTCACAGTAGACAGATGTTATAAGAAATATGGCTTCTCTCATGGTTTCAAACCTAGAGGATTGGTGAATTGTGTTGAATGATGTGTGCATAGGTAAAGATAGTGAGATGTATAGTCAAACTGCTTATAAGCCATGTCAAAACTATGAAATCATGCAGGTTGGTTTATTGAACACACCCTCATAGGTGACTCCCTCATTCACACAAGAACAACATAACCAACTAATTAGTTTGTTGAAGGAGCATAAAGATAGGAAATATGGTGAGAGCAGTGGATCAGCTAAGGATGTCAATGGACTCCATGCATTAATGTCAGCTCAACAGGCTATTGTCCCTGCTAAGCAGTCATGTAATATATCTCATAGTGTTTCATGCACATGGATATTAGATTCTGGAGCCACAAATCATATTTGTTGTTCCTTGTCCTTCTTTGAATCTCATGATCCATTTAAAGCCATGTTAGTTAAACTACCAAACAACATTCTAGCTCATGTTACCCATATAGGCACAATATGTGTCAGGCCCTATGTAACACTTCATGATGTCTTATATGTGCCTTCATTTTTATTCAATCTGCTGTCACTAAGTGAGCTAATGAAAAGCGGGTGACATAGATCTAGTTTTTCACTCCAACTTTTGCTTGCTACAGGATCATTTGAGCAAGAGGACAATTGGTTCAGCTAGAGTGAACCAAAGCTTATATCACCTACTTGGCCATATCTCACCATCTCAGACCTTATCTGCTTATATTCCCTCTCAAATTCATGCTGTTGCTTCCTTAGATTCTTTCCTTTGGCACTCAAACTTGGACATCTTTCACCATCAAAGCTCAAAGAAAACAGTAAAATTGATCCTCTAGTTGATGCTTCGTTTCATTCCCCTACATGTACTTTTTGTCCCTTGGCTAAACAAAAACGAGCCCACTTTTCTGTTTCATCTTCATTGTCTGATTCTCATTTTTTTCTTGTACATATGGATATATGGGGTCCATACAAACATCCCACAATGTATAAACAACATTACTTTCTCACAATTGTTGATGATTATTTTAGATACTGTTGGGTTTATCTCATGAAAACAAAATCTGAAGCAAGAAACATTACTGAAAGCTTCTGGACCTATGTTCATGTTCAATTTGGTGCAAGCATTAAAGTCGTAAGAATTTACAATAGGAGTGAATTTAAAATGAACTCCTTCTTTGCATCTAAGGGCGCATACTTTATCAAACCAGCTTTGTATATACTCCTCAGCAAAATGGGCTAGTTGAACGCAAGCAACAACGCATTCTTAATGTAGATAGAGCTTTAAAATTTCAGGCACACATGCCAGTTGGTTATTAGGGTTTTTGCATCCAACACGCAATGTATCTTATCAATATAACACCATCTCGTTTACTAAATCACAAAATCCCTCATCAAATGCTATTCAGTAAATCTCCATCATATATTCATCTTAAGGTCTTTGGGTGTCTATGCTTTTCTCCCAACACATCCCCTTCCAAATAAAAATTCAATCCTAGAGCATAAGAAGCATTTTTTGGGACTCTCCCATGCTACCAAAGGCTATGTCCTTCAGGAATTGATCACTAAAGATGTGTTTGTTTATAGGGATGTGACATTCCATGAAAACATCTTTCCCTTTGAGTCTAAATCTACACCCTCTTCTAACTCTCCCTATGTGTCTACCTTGCCATTGCAACCTGTTCCTATCTCCTTTGTCACTCCTTCTGATAATCCTGTCCCACCTTCTATAACTCCTGATGATACCCCTCTAGTAAATGATCCATCTGTGAGATATGATCCCTCCATGTCATTGGTTTAGTCTTATATCTCTCTACTGATCCATCAAGCTTATACTTGATTTTATATTCCTAATTACATCTAAAGGGCTACTTTCCTGGTGGCAATTCTGTCACTGTCCAGGTCCTGTTTGCTTCTAGAGCTGTAATCTCATTATCCATGGCCTTCTGCCATTCAACAGAACTGGCTGCCTCTGCATAGGAGTTAGGTTATGTCTGCACACTAATGTTTAATGTATATGCTTTGAACTTTGGTGCCAGAAAATCAAAAGAGAAATATTTATGAAGTAAATGTGGTGTGAAAGTGGTATGTGGTTTGATGGATAATGCATGATTTTGATTGTTTGGATCTGGTTACAATAGTATTCTTTGAGATATACGGGAGTATGTTTGGCACGCTCGCGTCTGGTCATTGGAATGTCACTGTGAATGTATCAAATGGGCCTTTCAGGAGAACCTCTTAGGTCTTCTAGCTTGGGAACCAAGATAGAAAATTATCACCATTTAACTTATGATTTGTGATAATAGGTGAAGAATCGTCAAGAGTATTGGGCACAATAGTCCCTCCTTCATTAGTCGTCTGCATAGCTCCAAGAATAGATGCAGCAGATTTAACAGTCTATGACATATACAAGATAACTGTTGTAACGGCTATTTTTTCTATCCTTTTACTCAACGAATAATTACATGATCCATGTATATATGATGTGATTAACACTATACACCCTATAATCTACGTATTAAGATATATGAATCTGTAATTTACATAAGATTAAATATAATTATCAGCAAGATATTAATGAATCATGACAGTATTCAGTGAATAATGTGTTCGACTGAATGTCAGATACTACGTTTGCTGCTGTTGTTGCTCTTCCTGTCTGTCATTTTGCATAGTGATTGTGTCCAATTCTTCAACTCCAGTCTGATCCTTAATTTGATGTTTGGAAAGGACTGCCTTTGGCCGACTATTTCCATATTCTTCACTTTGGCTTAGATTATGAAGCAATATCTCTATACCATCCATGGCCCAAAGGGCATCAAGCAACAAATACATTCAACAACTCCAAGCTATACTTAAACTTTCTCAACGACAGTGGCTTTGTTAACATATCCAATCGTTTCTATGGTTGAACTTTTTCAACGGTAGTGGCTTTGTTAAAATACATGTTGGATTATCATTTCTGTCAATCTTCTCTATATAAAGAGATTTCTACTGAATGACATCTAAATAAAATTCAGACTAATATTAACAACATTATCCATTACCTTAGAGGCTCCCGTATATAGAGGGGTTGAATGTACGCAACTATACCCATGTGTTAGAAACATACAGAGGTTGTTTCAAGATAACCTATAATAAAAATTGTATCAAGCTGTGTCGATCAACAACTACTTTAAAGAAGCGTGTGTCGTTGACTCTATTGAAAATAAAAAAAATTCATACTAATATCGGAATGCTTTAATCTCTAATGACACACCAGGTTCTGAGTCAAACCTACTATCATAGACCATAGAAAAAACCTTCTTTGATGATGCTCTAAAATATTTGAGTCTTCTTCAGAGTCTTTCAATAAATTTTCAATCAAGTACTAATACTGAGTATTGATTATTGAGTTCTGGAAATCGGACACGACATGTGCTATCAAAACGAAAACATCTGCTAGTTCCATTGGATGACTCCCCATCACACACAATTAACATTATTAATAGCACTTATGGAAGATGAAGATAGATAAGTACCAACATGAGATTCATGAGGTTCATATTTATAGTTGTTGATTATTTGTATTAGTGTAGAGTTGACATTGAGATTCCCTTCTAGAAAGCATCACACGAAATGAACATTATTTAGAGCATCGTGGAGATTAAGATAGATAAGTACCAAGATTAGATTCGTGCAATTAATATTTTTGATAGGATGGAGAGTTGATATTGAGATTCCCTTCTCGAAGGCATCATATTATCATATAAAGGTACACTGGCGTTTAATTAAAAATCACCGAATAACATACCACGAGGATTATCTTAAATCAAGGCTACAGCGAATAGGTCTTCTACCTGATATAAAAACTATCATCTTCACAAGAGTGATTCACAAGTTTGATTTTATAACATAAGTTTATAATTAAAGAAAATTAAGAATAACAAACATAATTAATAATAAATCATCTCTTTCACGCTGAGATTTGTTTCAATCATTCACAAGTAAAAGAGTATATAGGATGTACATTTGTAAATTATTGAAAAATGTAAAAAAACGTAACTTCATTTATTGATTTGAGTGGTAGATGTCCTTTATCGCCTATCGCCTCCCTTGCATGTAAAATGTTATAGGAACTTTTTCTTTTGGACAAATGTTATATGGACTGAAAAACACTGATTCTTAAACAAGGGAAATAGATATTTTAACTGCTAATTTGAACCACAACATAAAAGTCAAATAAACGGGGGACGTTTGCCGTGTTGTAAGATCCCCCCCCCCCCCCAAACTGCGCTGTATTGTTGAAGCTATGAGCCGGAAGCATGATCTGTGGCAGTTTGAGCTACAAGTGTTAAATTGTAGTGTGCAGCTAAAAATTGAGAATTTTAGGTGTCGTTTGGTGGGCCCAAATGGTTATGTAACCATCTGAGCAGCTGGGAGGCTGGCGCTGCAGAAGGGGTTGGCAGTTGAAGAGCAGAGGTAGCAAGGTAGAAGACGAAGGTCTGGCGCGCAATGTTTAAATGGTGGGAATTGACATTTTTGCCCTTAAATAAGAAGAAGAGTGGAGGAATAGTCAAGGAGCATTCTTGTCATTTCGTGTAGATATTTTGTGTTTAAATATAAACAGTTACTGCATTCTTCTCCCAAGCTGGACCATTCTTCTGCTTCCTCATTGTTGTATTCGATTGATTCTCTCCCCCTCAATGCAATTCAATTGAGATTTTGATCTTGTCGTTTTCTGATTGAGTTCTTTTTTTAATCTTCTTCACATATCGATTTCTTCACATGGTATCAAAGCATCTGTAAATGAACTTTGGATCGTTTATGGCATCAAGTAGCAATGCTTCCCCTGTTGCGATGAATATGCAGCCTGTGAATACGGATCCGTCTGAGGATCCTTATTATATTCACCCAAGTGACAGTCCTTCTATGATTTTGGTTCAACCGTTGTTAAATGGTAATAATTACCATGGATGGAGTAGGACGGTTAAGAGAGCGCTTGAATCTAAGAACCAAGTTGGATTTGTGGATGGCTCAGTCGAGAAGCCTACGGAAGGAGCCGTGAATAAAGGTACCAGAAGAGAATTTCCTAAGTATAACAAGGGTAACACTAGAGTTCCCTTTTGTACATACTGTAATATGTCTGGGCACACAGTTGATAGGTGCTATAAGAAGCACAGGTATCCACCAGGTTTTAAACCTAGATCGCAAGTGAATACGGTGAACGTTGAGGATGGAAGCCAGCAAGGTAGTGAGATGGCTAGTCTAGAAAGTTTGGTCCATATGAGGTATATAACTACTATGATCAAGAGATGGGTTCAGCTGCACCTCATTCAGTACCAACATTCACTCCAGAACAATATGCGCAAATTGTTAATATGTTACATGAACATAATGACAGAGCAGGCAAGAATGCTAATGATGTGGCCAATCAAGCGAATTCTTCCCATGCTGTGATGTCAGCTCAGATGACTGCTGGCTCTGATAAGTTGCTAGGTAATACTGCTTTCCAAAACTTAAATATTTGGATTTTAGATTCTGGAGCTAGTGATCATATTTGCTCTTGTATATATCTCTTCGATTCTTACCATCCTGTCCATAACATTTCCGTGAAACTTTCTGATAAGTCTCTTGCCCAAGTTACTCATGTTGGGACTGTGAGAGTTAATGATGATCTAATCTTGGATAGTGTATTTTACATTCCCACATTTGCATTCAATTTGATGTCCTTAAGCAAACTGACACAGCTGAATGCCATTCAAGTTTCTTTCTGCTCAAATAAATGTTTGATCCAGAACCTAAGGACCAAGAAGATGATTGGTTCAGTTGAGACTTGCCAAGGACTATACCATCTTCAAGGGTCACTGAAGGTTACACCCATCTCATCTTCTTGCTCCTAGTTCACTCTTTCTAAAGCTTTTTGTGTTCAATCTTCTGAGTCTATGCCGTGGCATTCAAGGCTTGACCACATGTCATCATCAAGGATCAGAGAAATTCACAAAAATCACCCTACTATAGTAATCTCAGATGATGTACATTAATGTACTGTTTGTCTTTTAGCCAAGCAAAAGAGACTCCCATTCCCAATTTCTAATTCTGTATCCAAGGTACCATTTGATCTTGTACACATAGACATATATGGATCCTATAAACATTGCACTATGTACAGACAATAATACTTTCTTACTCTAGTTGATGATTGCAGTAGGTAATGTTGGGTTTATTTGATAAAATCAAAGGCATAAGCCAGAACTATTGTTCAAAGTTTTTGTCATTTCATTTCTGTCCAGTTTACAGCGCAAATAAAAGTTATCAGAACAGACAATGAGCAAGAGTTTAATATGTCTTCTTTCTATTCTTCCCTTGGCATTATGCATCAAACCAGTTGTGTTTATACCCCTCAATAGAATGGAATTGTTGAGAGAAAGCATCATCACATCCTATGAGTGGCTAGGGTCTTAAGATTTCAATCAAGTTTGCCTTCTCCCTACTGGGGTGTTTGTGTCTAGCACTCTGTCTACATCATAAACATTACTCCATCCCCTATCCTACATCAGAAAACTCCCTATGAGCTTCTATACAATACACCACCTGTTTATGATAACCTCAAAATTTTTGGATGTTTGGCGTTTGGAACAGACAATCAGCCTCATAAAGATAAATTTTCCCCTGGAGCCAGGAAGAGTGTGTTCTTGGGGCTCTCACACACAACCAAGGGGTTCATATTGTAGGACCTTGAGACAAAGTCTGTGTATGTCTCAAGGGATGTCAGATTTCATGAAGATACTTTCCCTTTCTTATTTCCTCCTCTATTTGCACCCTCTCTGAACACTAATTCTTCAATATTATCCCAATCTTGGCCCAGTTATAGTTCATCAGATTCATGTATGTTAGAAACATTCCTAACACCTTATTCCTTTCCACCAGTTGAGTTGACTCCAACGCCTCACAGAATATCCAATGATAGTATAACCACCTATACTTCACCTACCAATCCTTCATCCAGTGGAAGCTCTATTCCTCCCAAGCATGACAGCTTTGTGGTCATATCACATCCATTTCCTGGTACCATTGTCATTGACTTGCCCATATCCCAACAGGACATCAATAATCCTCAGCCTGATCTGCCCATAACAAATTTGAGACCTCAATGTGCCAAACAGCCTCCTGCCTACTTACAAGATTATCATTGCAATCAAGTCAATTCCTACAAGCCTTCATATGTTTATGCTCTCACTTCTCCACATCCTCTACACAAATAGTTATCTTATGATTTATTAGCTCCAAAATATAAGTCCTTTGCGTTAAGTATTGGTCAGTATATAGAGCCTCATTCTTATGCAGAAGCATCTGTTTCACCTGAATGGCAAACATGTATGGCCAAAGAATTAGCAGCTCTGGAGAGTAATCAAACTTGGGAACTGATGCCACTGCCTAAGGGCAAAACACCAATTGGGTGTAGGTAGGTGTACAAGGTCAAGTACAAACCAGATGGGACTGTTGAGAGGTTCAAAGCTAGACTTGTGGCTAAGGGTTATACACAACAATATGGTGTGGATTATCAAGATACGTTCTCTCCTGTTTCCAAGATGACAACAGTTAGAATGGTGATGGCACTTGCAGCTAGACAGAGATGGCACATCCATCAGATGGATGTTAACAATGTCTTTTTACATGGAGATCTTCATGAAGAGATCTATACGTCACCACCTCCAAGATTAAGTGTTACTAGAATTGATATGGTGTGTAAGTTGAAGAAATCACTTTATAGGTTTAAACAAGCAAGTAGAGAGTGGAATGCCATTCTTACATCATTTCTGTTGAATCAGGGATTTAAACATTCCAAATGTGACTATACCCTATTCACCAAATTAGTGGGATCCTCTTTGATTATATTGCTGGTTTATGTTAATGACATTATTGTTACTTGTGACAGTGTTACAGCCATTCATGATATTAAGCAAGCATTACATCGTCAATTTCAGATCAAGGACATGGGTGATTTGAAAACTTTCATTGGAATAGAAGTGGCCAAGGCTGGGGGAGGATGTACATTAATCAGAGGAAGTACACTATAGAGCTATTAGAATAAACATGATTTCTTAACTCTAAACCTGCTAGAAGCCCCATGGAGACACACACAGCCTTGACCTACAATGATTCAGAGCTGTTACCTAACGCTACCCAGTATAGAAAATTAATAGGGAAACTTATATATTTGACCATTAGCAAACCTGATGTTACCTTTGCAGTGCAACAGTTAAGCCAATTTTTGGATTGCCCAACAACAAATCATCTTAAGGCAGCTCATAGAGTGCTTAGATATCTAAAGGGGACCATTGGACAGGGACTTCTGTTTCCAACAACAGGAGACTTGAAACTTAAAGGCTTTGTGGATGTTGACTGGGGTGGTTATAGTGAAACAAGGAGGTCAGTCACTGGCTATTGTGTGACCTTGAAAGATGCATTAGTGTCATGTAAAGCTAAGAAGCAATCTACGGTCTCAAGATCATCAGCTGAGGCTGAATATAGGGCTATGGCCATAATGACATGTGAATTGTAGTGGTTGCTATATTTGATGAAAGACTTGGGGATGAATGATCAAAGGCATGTGGAATTGTTTTGTGACTGCAAAAGTGCCATTCATATAGCAGAAAATCCCGTTTTCCATGAAAGAACAAAGCACATCGAAATTGATTGCCACGTTGTGAGAGACAAGGTATAAGAGGGAATGTTGAAGCTAATGCCAGTCATAACAAACTTGCAGCTGACTGATGTTTTCACTAAAACACTGGACAAAAGGAGACTAGAAGAGATCCTGGTGATGCTGGGAGTCTATAACATCTACGCCAAGCGCAGCTTAAGGGGGTGTTGAAGCTATTGTTGAGAAAAAGGGGTTTGAGTGATTTTCAAATACATGATTTAAATGTGCAAAAAAACGAGCATAAGATAAAACGTGCATGATATATATATAAACGTGTACATGTATGCATAATATCTTGCCATTACTTAGCTTATATATTATGTTGCCGTACTAACGAGCCATGAAGCGTTAAAGCTTACGTCATATGGAAAACATTTGTTGTGTTTATGCTATTTTCAGGTGCCACCATAAATGAACTAAACTAGTTCATCAAGTGAAGTACTTAGTTTAATAAACTAAGTAGTTCATTAAAGGAAGCCACATTTGGAAAAGGCAACAAAGCTAAGGAAGGAAAGATATCTCCTCCTCACATCCTTAATTACACACGCACATATACATAATATATATATATTTTCAGATTTTTTGAAAAAGGCACGTACACATGTATTCCAACGTACTACCGACACGTTATATATCTTACGTACGTACGTTAACGTCACACCACTATAATTAACTCATGTTTATGAGTATATTCAGGTCTTATATCATATGATATAAGATATGGTGATGACAAATTAAATACGACACGCTAAAAGGTTCTAAACCGAAATTTGTCGTATCGGGCAAATACCGAAACTTCGCCAACGTGTCACGTACTTGCCATAAATAAATGGCCAGCCCATATACATCAAAAATTGATGAAAATTTCGTGCTACACATGGTATGATCCAGCCAAAAATACTTTCCATGTTGGCACACACAAATCATCCCACATTTAGGCCAAAATGTGAAGATTCCAATTTTAATTTTGTCACATGTTTATGGTACCACTTTAAATCAGACAAGTGCTGAGATTTAAAGTATATATTATATATATTATGTATAACATAATATATATATCATGTGCAAAAGTTGGAATTCAAATTAGAGAAAAATCGGGTAATCGATAAATATCGAAAATTCGGTTTTCTACGTACATAACATGGAACGTTTTTCTTGAACATCATGTGACACGTATCTAGACACTTTTTACATATGATATACATCTTAAAGTGTTCTAGAAAATTAAATTAAGGGCTGATTGGAATATTACATGTGTGTATTAGTAAATGTGCACTATTTTACAAAGTTAGCAAAAATGAAATTCAGCACATGCATATACATGTATACACGCCCCTACAGCTGATTTGAAGCATATGTGGAGCCTTGTTGGCATATTGATTGGTCAAGGATCAATCATACAATGTTGATAAATCAAAAAGAGAAGCTACAAAAGGTAAGTATTCAACATATACCTCTCTTATGTCACATGCTGAAAATTTCAGCATGCTACACACATCTTGGCCGATTTCTTCATGGCTAAGATAACATATTTTGTCAATTTTTATTAAAGGATTATTTGAAGATGTTATGAAAATGATTTGAATATTATGTAAGGTAATTAAGTGTGATATTTTACATATCACACATGCTGAAATTTTTCAGCATGTGTGAAGGTTGTGGTGGCCGAATTTTTCACTCCTTTTGTGTCCAAGTTCATTCATCAATTGATAGCAAAACTTACCATATATAATTGATTTATTTTTATGACAAAAATTCAAAGGAAAATGGCAAATAATCTGAATTTATTCTATGTTGTAAATGCTGAAAATTTCAGCATTGAAAAGATGATATTGGCCGATTTTTTGAGGATAGAAAGAAGGATATTTTGTGTCTTGCAATTTATGATGGAATTTGTGACTTATGGTATGATTTTATGATTGATATTGACACATGTTTAAAGTGATTATTTCAGATTTTCCAAGTCATCAAATGATGACAACATTGAGCCAATAAAGAGGTGCCAAGTAAGCAAAGACTAAATGATGATCCAATGGAATGATGCCAAGTAAGCAAAGCATTGTCACCATGATGTCTTACACTCTCTCAAGCACTCAAAAGATAATTTTCAAGAGGGAGAATACCCTAGGGGGGACGGCTGCACATTAAAATGGAGAGAAGAAGAGCAAAACAAGAACAAGAACAAGTGTTGAAAATTGAAAGATCAAAAGTGTTCTAGCCTTCTTCTCCTACATCTTCTTTCTTTCTTCTTGTAAAGCCTATTGTATTCATATTCTTTCAATCTTGAATAGGCTTGAGATAAACCACCATTCATACATCTTTGTAAAAGATTGATCAAGGTGTGATCAATCTTCATTCTTGCGAGGTGGTGGTGTTCGTGCAAATTGTATTCACTATACAAGGTCTGTAAAGGATTGGAGTTAGGTGTAACTCTATCAACCCTGTGGTAAGGTGTTTTTGAGTTGTGTGATTAGTGTGAACCAAGGAAGGTGTTCCTTGAAGACTGGAGTAGGTTGTTGATAACCGAACCAGTATAAAATTCTTGGTGTCATTTACTTTCAGCACTGATTTTCTGTTTCAGCACTGTTTACTGTTTTTAATCACATTCGTAAAAATAGTAAACGAATTTCAAAAATCACGAAACTTTCAAAACATATAACCATACGTTCTAGGGTTCTTTTGGCGCAAGTTTCAACCCTTTTGGACAAGTATAAGTCATTCAAACATCCAAAGTTCTGAGACTAGTGCAGTCTGATTTTCAGGCTTGCAAAGGTTGAGACTTTGATCGTATTTGACTAACTTCCCAAAAGAATTTTTCAAAACTGTTTCAACCCATTTAAATATAACATATAAGGGGTTAGTGGTTAAAGTTTCAGAGCATTTGAAGTTGTGTACAAATTGGAATTAATTTTTCAAATCAGTGTATCGATTCTGGTAGATTTGCGCAATCTGACCACCAACGATTTTTAAAGGGGTTAGAGGTTGAATTTTAATCTGAAATTTTTAGGAGATACTCATAACATCTGAGTCTAAGTTCTCTACAAATTTCAGAATTTTTGAAGACCTGAAACCCAGTTTTCAAAATGTTTTAAAACTGGTCCTGAAAACAGAAACTGTTTTCAGAAGTTGGGTTTTTGGTTCAAAGAAATTTTAAAAACCACATTTTCCGCACCCACTATTCAACCCCCCCTTCTAGTGGTGCCTTGCAGATCCTACAGCTATGAGTCAGGAAGCATGATCCGTGGTAGTTTGAGATGCAAGTGTTGAATTGTAGTGTGCAGCTGATGATTGAGAAGTTAAGGTATCGTTTGGTGGGCCCAAACGGTTATGTAACCGTCAGGCCAGCTGGGAGGCTAGGCGCTGCAGAAGGGGTTGGCAATTGAAGAGCAGGGGCAGCGAGGTAGAAGACGAAGGTCTGACGCGCAATGTTTAAATAGTGGAAATTGACATTTTTGCCCTTAAATAAGAAGAAGAGTGGAGGATTAGTCGAGGGGCATTCTTGTCATTTCGCATAGATATTTTGTGTTTAAATACAAACGGTTACCGCATTCTTCTCCCAAGCCGAACCATTCTTCTGCTTCCTCATTGTTGTATTCGATTGATTCTCTCTCCCTCAATGAAATTCAATTGAGTTTTTGATCTTGTAGATAGGAAGGTGGACATATATGACTCTAACGGATAAGGAATACTAGCATGATTCAAAGAAGAAGGAAAGGAGCTAAGAAGATTACAGTAGTAATCCTGTATATAGGAAGGTGGACGTTTATTTCTTGAAGTCCTGGTAGGTTGTGTGAGAGATGAGGAATCAGATTCATTATCAGGGATGGAGGATGACGAAATTAAGGGAAAATCAATATGCAATTTAGAAATGGGGATAGAAGCAGGCTGAGCACATGAGAATGGTGTGGTAGTATTTGAGGGTGATGACTCTGCAGGTAAAGAAGTAGATGAATTATGTGACTGAGGAGGCATCTTCACTGACTGTGAAGGGATATCCATAAGAAATGGTGGCAAATCTGAGACTGAATCAATGAAGACTGGCTTATCAGTGGGTGGTTCATGTTCTTGTGGTACAGTGCCTCTTGAAGGAAAAATATTATCATAGAAGACAACATCCCTGGAAATGATCACTTCATTATTATTTAATCTCTGTAATACATACCCCTTAGTTGTTAATGAATATCCTAGGAAAACATAAGCAACTGCTCTGGCATAAAATTTTGACTTGTTGGGGGATACATTATAGGCATATGCAAGGCAACCAAAGGTTTTCAAGCTGGTATAAGTTGGTTTAGAATGATGTAGAAGCTCATAAGGAATCTTCTGCGGCGGGACAGCTGTGGGTAAAAGGTTAATGAGGTAAATGGCATGTTGAACACAGAAGCCCCAATGTGAATGTGGAAAATTGGCATGAAATTTCAAGGCTCTTCCTACTATGAGTATATGTTGGTGTTTTCTCTCAACCACTCCATTTTGTTGGGGAGTATACGTACAAGTGGTCTGATGAACAGTGCCATGAATCATGTAGAATTTACTGATTTTGATCTCTAAACCATTATCAGTTCTAATGGTGTTGATTTGAGAATTAAACTGAGTGTTAACAAAATGAAAGAAACTTTGTAACACCCCTTTTGACCTCACTTTTGCCCTTAAGAAGATATAACCAAGTATAACGAGTGTAATCATCCACTATGGTGAGAAAGTATTTTTGACCATACAAAGTGAGGTATCTGTTTGGTCCCCATATATCAACATGTATTATTTGAAAGGCAGAATGAGAAACAGAAGAATGAATAGGGAATGAGACCTTTTCAGTTTAGCTAGGGGACAAACTGTAAAAATGCCATGTAGCTTAGAAACTACTACATCGGGACACTCCTTCTGAATTTCTTGCATTCTGGCATAAGAGGCATGCCCAAGTCTGGCATCCCACAGGTAAGACTCAAAGTCAAAACAGCTGGAGGTAGAAAGAAGATGGGCTGATTGTACTGCAGAAGTCATCAATGAACCATGAATACAGTAGAGTCCATTGTGCTTCTTAGCTAAACCAATCGTCTTCATGGACAACTGATCCTGCATCATGCAAAAAGATTTATGAAATATGATAACCAACTGAGGATTGATTGTAAGTTTACTCAAGGAAATCAGATTAAAAGCAAAAGAATGGACATATAGCACTTTGTCTAGCACCAGATCCCTACTGACTTTAGCTATAGTAGTATGAGTAGCAAAGATGGTAACATTATTAGGGAGCCTAACAGTGGCATGTGTGATAGGCTTATATGAGGTAAAGAGGGATAAAGAACAAGCAACATGGTCTGTAGCACCTGAATCTACAATCCATACATAGGCTAACAGAGCTAGAGCACTTACCTGAGCCTATATCAGCCTGTGCAGACACAACAGCACCTTGGACAACCTTCCCTGCAACTGAACCTGAACTATCATCATTAACATTCAACAGTTTCAAGAATTTCTGATAATTTAACAAAGGAACTTGTTGTGCTTGCTCTGACTGGAAAGACTGCTGGCCAGTTTACTCATCACAGTCATTGGCAAATTGATCCTCCTTATTCTCCACCATGTTAACTTGGCTCTTGAATTTAAAACCTGGTGGAAAGCCATGCTTTCGATAGCATCTATCAGCAGTGTGACCAATTATACCACAATGAGCACAATAAATACATTTTACACTTTCTGGATATGACCTACCATTCCCTCTCCTGTATTTATTGCCTTGATTTTTATTAGCAAAATTATTTGCAGGATTACCATAATCCGCCATTAACACAGTAGGTGCATTATTAAACACAATTTGGGAGCCAGAACCAGTCAGTTTCCTTTCAAATTTTAAATCCATGGAAAAAGCCATCTTAATGTCAGGTAACGGGGTCATAACAGACACTTGAGACCTCACAGGATCAAATTATTCACTAAGTCCCTTGACAAACTTAATGACATAGTCGTTTTCCACAAACTCACTCATATTCTTGCCTACATCACAATTACATCTATGGCAAGTGCATTTGGGAACATGTCTTAAGGACATTAATTCCTCCCGCAACACTTTCAACTTCGTAAAATAATCATTCACAGATAAATTATATTATTTAACACCATAGAACTCTTCCAACAAACCTGATAACCTAAACGAATCTTCACTCCCGTACCTTATAGTCAGGTCCTCTTAGACTTCCAAGGCACTATCGTACCACATCACACTTTGAGCAATCGAATGTGATACACAATTCATTATCCCAGACTGAATCATAGTGTTTACCTATCTCTATACCTGAAATTGAGGATCCATGGGAGTTGATTTAGGTAATGAACCGTCTATGAAGCATGACTGGTGATGAGTGAAAGTTATGTGGAGTGAGTGGTGGTTGCACTAAAACAATAGTTGGACTGTCATTGGGGTGAATATAATACGGATTGTTCATTTGATTTTCATTTGAGCCAGTTTGATTAGCTCTAAAGCCAGTAGGAAGAGTAGACGAAGATGAAGCCATTGATTTGACAGAAAACTTTCAAAAACTCAAACAGAGGAAGGAAATGGCTCTGATACCATGATAACTTTTGAACTAGCAACCGTAATTCAACTAAAATAAGCAATCAACAAAGAACAATGCTAAGGAAGCAACTTGAAGAAGAAAAGAGAATTGAATGTCGCAACAGAAGTGATAAGCTTGTGCGTCAAGCCAAGCTATGAGGATGAAGGAGAGCTTAGAGCTTTTGAAAAACAAATTGTTATTCTATCTAACTTCCAATGTACAGCTTCTTACTCTATTTATACAACTAATGGAATATCCTAGAAGGCAAAAATATGCCACATGCCTATAACAGTTCGTTATTTCAGTTTGTTGTATCCTCCCAGCTGCAGGCACGCTTGATCCGATGTGGAACGTCATCTACGTCACCTCTATGATATTCCTCTTGTAACATATTCAGTGAGGTGAACCCCATACGCAATAACCACCTCTAATCAAATGCAGAGATCAACAACATAACTCTTCTACATTCTACGTACTCGCCACAACCTTGGCATGCTAAGCCTGACTGCCAACCATGCTACCACTTGTGCCAACAGTGCCACTGCCAATGCCACCCATGCCACTATTTCTTTTGTTACGTGCCAAGTGATCAGATTCTTCAACAATCGTATTTTTTCCAACAAGTGCAGCCAATTCCTACACTCTTACTAGTGAAAAAGAAACTTCATTTTCTTATTTTCTTTGGTTGATGTTGGTGCACAGGAGTGGAGAGTTTGAGATAAACTGTAGCTCCTGGTCAATGGTCAAAACTCATTAAGTGAGAATTGATCACATCACTTAATTAATTTTGCAACCTTTCCCGCCTTGTTTTCAAAAATAATTTCTTTTATAATACACTATTATTCATTAATGATCTTTAAGCTTTTAACCATAATCATAATAAAAACACTGTCACGTTGACTGGCGCAATAACCTTTGAGAAGTGGTTTTTAGCTTCCTACCAAACACTCTCATAGGTTAATAGTGTTTGGCGATTTTTGGGTTTTTTCTCGATTCAGCTCACACAACTTGCAAAACTCACCAAAATAAGAAAGAAAAAGTTTACAAATAGTGTATGGAAGCACACAATTTATATCGGTTCAAATCTCATTGATTCTACTCTATTACCCCTTTGTTTCCAAGGTGAATTTTTAACAAACTTCTTATCACCTTCAACAAGGAACAAGAATAACAACAAATCAAGAGCACTTGCCCTAATGTTAAAGACTCAAGATATTGCTGATTGAGGTTCCGTGTTCGAGTACTCTTATCAGTATTTTAGTGGACTGTGCCTCTCCAAGAAATTCCTCATACCCGTAAGGCCAAACGGAATTAACCCGTAAGGCCAGATCATAAAGGGGTTTCAGGAGTATGGGTCCGTACTGCGGTGGGGCTAGTCACTTCAAAAAGTTTACCCAACACTATTTACAACTAAAAAGTGGAAGTTAGAGAGATAAACTCTCTGCCTTCTCTCTAGAAAGAATTTTTCCCCTTGGCATTTCAACATATTATTATACTATTCTTGAAGCTATACGAGTTGTACTATGCCCAAAATGAAGACAGCCAAGACTACGTTGAAGCTGAAATATGCTTTAAGGAAGAACAATATAACGGCATCTAGCTCCAGTATGAGCTACGTGTCAACAAAAAGGACATACAAAAAACAGCAACATTCAATAGCGGAGATATCAAGCTCTAAAGATGGAGACTCGCTCTCCTTATAAGGCAGCTCAGACGATGAAGGATCCACCTCAAAACCTAAGGCAGAGGTGAGAGCAGCAGTTGGTGATGCCTCTACTCCATCAGCATCGGATGAAGATGATGCATGGATTTCAAGTTTGAATTCCAGGGAAGAAGATGTTGGGAACAAGAAATCCGGCACGTGCAATTACCCAGCAGGTAAATATGTGGATGATGTAACAACAATAATCTGTTAGGAAAACATCCCTCTTCACATGACTGCTAGACCCTCTCTCCTCCCTCACACCAACCCACAAACGCCACCTAACCCTGGAACCACCAACCTGATAGCTCTTGTGGCCCCTCGTGCTATAAGAGTTGACATTTCTCAAATTCAAATAACCCTACCCCAGCCCCAACAACCCACCCACCAATCGCCTTAGACAACCCACACAGCATCTCAGTCAGCACAAGGCAAAGCTTGGAATTCACTTTTTGGAAACAACAGAAAGCCTGAGCATGGCCTCAGACTTAAAAAATAGAAGTGTGCGCCCTGGACAAGGTACACATAAATATGGATGAGCTGCGCGGTGATGAAGTGGTAGATCGCTGTCTAGTAGGATCCTTTGTCGGACGATTCCTAGATCAGCAAGCAGTGCAAAACCTCTCTAAATCTGGGAAGCAAGGCTTAAAGTGGAATTTCATGCATCTGGATGGATTATTTTCAAATTTGAGTCAGCTAAGAAGATGGAGGAGATTCTCTGTGCAGGGTCATACTTTGTGTATGGGAGGTCTCTTATCCTCAAAAAAATGCCTAGATTTTTCATATTTGGAGCAACTGAAATGGCACAATCCCAGTTTTAATGAAATTTACCAACCTACCAGCCACGCTCTAGGTGGACTAGGTCCTCTCTCGTATTTGTTCCTTGCCTGGCGCGTCGCTGTATGCATACCAACTCACAGCAAAAAGGAGCATTTGGAACTTTGCTCGTGCGCTAGTTGAAGTAGATCTTAGCAAGGAGCTGTAGAGCTCAGTAAAGTTGGTGCTATCGAATGGCACCACGATTGTTCAGAAAGTGGAGTATGAAAGGTTGCTGATGCTCTGTAGAGATTGCATGTAGCTCGGCCACAGTGTAGCCTCCCATAAGAAGTCTGCCCAGCAAACTTTGACGAATCCTATCTTTGACGACCTCTATACAGTTTAGGTTAGCTCGGCACAACCCAGGTCAGCTCAACCATCCCACTTAACACTTGTTCCCTCCATCCCCCCACCAGAAAACTCAGCAGACTTGGACCCAGCTCAGCTCGGCCTCAACAACCTAGCTCAGCCCAGACACAAAAGGCCACATCAAACCAAAAAGGCCAACCACACACCGTCCGACCATCCATCAGCTCAGCGCCAACCCCCATCCCACTTCAACGAACCCATAATCCAGCTTGGCCACCTACCACCTCGGCCCAGCAGCCCACCATAACCCATCCTGAGGTCAGCTCTGCCAACCTAAAAATGGGCCTTGCTATGCCTCAACATAGTTCTGTACAAACTAAGGAAGGCACCTCGGCTCAAGCTGAGGTTAGCTCAGCAAACCCAGCTGAGACTGCACAGACGAATGTTTACCTGGAGCACCATATTGAAAGAATTAACTCCCTGCTTCAGGATGACTTCATAGAGGTTATCTCCAAATCGAAGCCCTAGGCCTTGAGGAAAAACTTAAAGATCCTCATGGCAAGGCCAAGGTACAGATGATTGTTTGACCTCTATAATCATTAGTTTTCTGAATTTTAGGGGATGTAACAAGCCCCTAAAGCAAAATTGAGTCTATAATTTTGTTAAAAAACACAGTATAGACGTCCTCAGATTATTAGAAATGAAATTAAACACAAGAATGTATCTATTCTTGCGACAAAAGTTTGCAAGCTAGGAGTTTGTAAATAATTTTGACTCCTATGAAGACAAGTGATTTTGTTAGGACGGAATCCATCTTGCTTTGATGTTCAGGTCAGCTCAGCAAACCCACAGGCCATACACGGCACAATTTGTATCTAAGGTGACTGGACTGAGCCTGTCAGCCAACCTAGTCTATGGGTTTAATTGGATAGTGGACAAGCATCCATTATAGAGCAACTTGCTCAACTAGAGCCAAGCACTGAATAACCCTTGGATATCTTAGGAGATTTCAACTGTAACCTAGGTGAAGAAGAGCAAATTGGAGGCAGGTCAGTAACTAACTATGAAATGCAGGACCAGCTCAGCTGCTTCCTCTAGATTGGACTGATGGAGATCACCTTATCAGGCTGCTTCTATATTTGGGATGACAGCTCTGTCAAATCTAGGCTGGACAGAGTAATAGTCAATGTTGCCTTCTTAGAGACATTCCCCACAACAAAGATACACTTCCTTCCTGCAGGATGCCTCTCTGACCACTCTCCTGTCATGTTCTGCCTAGATCAATCCAGGACAGCACTAAGAAGCTCCTTCAAGTTCTTTAACATGTGGGCTACTTCCTCTTGTCAGTTTACACTAGAGAGAACGAGTACATAGCTCAGCAATGTTTCAGATATGTAAGAAGTTGAAATCACTAAAAATTCTCCTAAGGGGCCTAAACAAGAAATCCTTCTAACATATCTCTAGCCGAGCTGACCTGGCTGAGGAAGAGCTAAAGACCATGCAGGAGTTTCTAGACAAAATTTGGGGCACCCCAGATGGAAGTTCAAGCTGCAGAAACAAAGGCATCTTTCATTCAACCTAAAGAAGACAGAAAGAAAATACTTTGCTCAGCTTGCCAAAGGTAACTTTTTAATTTCGAGTGACAGGAAAAAAAATCCTTCCACTCTATAATTAAAAGGAACAAATCAAGAAACAGCATTACGAGAGTTCAGCTGGTTGACGGTACTATGTCATCATCTATAGAGCAAGCACCGCTGTGTATTTTTCAGTTCTTCACTGTCCTGCTAAGCTCACTCAACCGTTCAGGCCATCAGTATGCAAGTTCTGAATAGAGGCCCACTGCTTTCACCTTAACATGATGACTGTTTTATTGTTCCTATCTTGGAGGCCGAGATCAAAGTAGCTCTACTCTCCATCGGTATAGACAAATCTCTGGGTCTTGATGGCTACACATCTTAGTTCTTCATCAGCGCTTGGGAGATAGTAAGCCCTGATCTTGTGGATACGGTCCAGGAATTCTTTAAGAATGGGGTGTTACTAAAGCAGTTAAACCATGCCATCATTGTTGGCTACAAAATCTGTCCATGTCAACCGAGTTGAGGACTACAGGCCTATCTCTTGCTGCAATGTCATATACAAGAATATCTAAGATACTCACTACTAGAATGACGGTAGTCATGTCCTCCTTCATGGACACAGCTCATGCCGCCTTTCTTAAGAGCAGATCCATGATGAAAAATATATTCCTGGTGCAGGAACTGATTAGAGAGTACGGAAAAAAGAGAACCACTCCTAAATGCATGCTTAAAGTAGACATCAGGAAAGCTTCTGACTCCATTAGCTGGTCCTTCCTTAAGGACGTGCTACTCGGCATTGGCTTCCATGTCGTCTTCACTGGATAGATTATGGAGTGCGTGACCTCCACTTCTATTCTATCTTCCTCAATGACTGAACTTATGGGCACTTCCAGGGTAAGAGCAGGCTCAGACAAAGGGACCCTATATCTCCCTTTCTGTTTGTAATAGGCATGCAGTATCTCTCAAGACTCTTACAATAGTTACACACGACAGAGAATTCCACTTTCACGCAGGCAGTGCTGAGCAGAAGATCACATACCTTAGCATTGTGGATGACCTCATCCTCTTTTTCTAGGGTGATACCAGCTCAGTGCAAAGAATCATTAAGGCACTGAATACCTTTGGTGAATGGTCAGGGCTTAGGGCCAACCTAAACAAGTCTCAATTCTTCCATACAGGAATTGGTCAGGACACTAACTGGTTGCAAGTCAGCACGAGCTTCTCAGCTAGAACTATGCCGTTAAGATATCTAGGCATATTCATTTCTACGTCGGAAGCTGAGGTGCACTCACTACCCTCATTTCATCAAGAAACAGATGGACAAAGTGAGTCTATGGAATGCAAATAATCTTTCATATGTTTGCCGACTACACTTGAGCAAATCAGTGCTGCAAGGAGTAACCTGTTTCTAGTTGAGTGCTCTACTTGTACCAGCAAAAGTCGGGTCCCTTGTAAACAAAATTTGCCTTCACTTCCTATGGGGAAACTCCACGATAGGGGCCCGAAAGGCTTGGGTTTCTTGGTCTCAGACTAGCATGCTTAAAAGGGGGTTTGGGAGTTCTTCAGCTGAAGGCGTGGAATCTAGCGCTACAAGCCAAGTACTTATGGGACATCCAGCACAAGAAGGACTCACTCTGGGTAAAGTGGATGAATCATAAGTACAAGCTACACACTTCTCTATAGACAAGAGCAGGCCGCATCACTGACTCACCTCTCCTGAAGAAACTACTGGAGATCAGAGAGAAACTGCTGGCCAGCTCAAACTCTTGCACCTCGACTGTAGATGTACTTACTTCCTGGATGGTGGAAGGGATCCTTAAACTTCCATATGGCGTATGACCACTTCAGGAAGAAAGGCAGGAAAGTCAATTGGACCAAGATAGTCTAGGATTCAGTTGTGACCCAAAAACACTCATTTACTTTATGGTTGGCTAGACTGAATAAGCTGCCCACCAAAGATAGGATAGTGTACATGAATGATACTGCATGTTAATTCTGCTTTGAAGGACAAGAGACAATACATCAGCTTTTTTTCTCCTGCTCGGTCACCATGCAGGTTTGGAATTCCATCTCGGCATGGCTTGAGCTTCCAGTGGGACTTACTACAGTCCATAGATTGCTGACATGGGGCTCACGCAAACTAAAGGGAAGGCACTAAAAACCATGGCAGCAAAAATTGCCTTGGCAGCTATGGTATATCACATATGGTAGACGCGAAATAGATATATTTTTGAAAACAAAATTTTTGTATCTAGGGATGTAGTACATAGAATACACACTCATGTGTACTGAGTATTGTATAAGCTCTTCCTCCATATTTTAGACATAGGCGATGCTACTATTGTTTAAAATAGCTTACATTACTAAATAGTGCATGTAGATCGGCAGACCGTTCTACAAGGAGTGCTATTGTATGAGATACATCTTTTTGATGTCTTGATATTCGGATAATACCAATTTACATTTCATCCAAAGAATAACAACAACTACTACAACAACTATTGCAGCAACAACTTGTATAACATCAACTACTACAACGATTGAACAATAGCTACAAGCAAGAGCCATATAGCTTTTCCATATGCTTTTCACAACTTTAGTAAAGTTCTATCTAAGAACTTTCACCAAATGGGTTTTGAGCAAAATGTAAATGACACTTTCAAAACAAGTCTAAATCACAAAGCAATATATCAAATGTGTCTAATTTCTGTTATGTTGGACTTCAAACTCTCATAATACAACAAAAAAAAGGAATAAAAGCTTAATAACCCTTAAGTACTTTTGCACTTGAGAGCTTTTGAGATAAAGAAAAGATAGAGTTTGAATAAGTTGAAAGTGTGTAATTGCATCATATATGCTTTTTCAATATATAGAGGGGATACATTTCGTTTTGCAGCCTTCTTCATTGTCTCACACATTATTAATGGCTTTGGAGAATTCCAACCTATCATCAACCATCCTAATCTTCAATTTGTTGAATCATAGATATCCTATAAGAGCTTAGATAAGTGTACAATAGTCAAAATAACATTATAGACATTGGTAATATAGGAACAATCTATTGGAGAAAATTGGATAGAGAAAACACTTTAAATCCATCATAGATCTGTTTGTAGCAACTATAAAAATTTGAATTCAAGATGATGTCAAACATTACTTGTCTATCATTTTAGATATCAATGTGTACATCGATCGATCGATATACTCAATTTAGAGATTGGTGTCACTTTTTTATTCTATGACATTTTTCATTTAATGACATCGATGGCTTCATGTTAGAGGTCGATGATGAACAATATACCCTAAATTTTGAGTAACTCATATATAAATATTGATCTCTGTATTTTAGAGATCGATGTATACGTCCATCGATAGATGTCAATGTTTAGATATCGATGTTCCGTTTTCTCTGGAACATGGATCAATCGACATAATGATCGACGATTGATAGTGTGCTCTCAATTTTGAACAAAACTAACATAGATTGATCGATGTCTATATTTTAGAGATTAATGTATACATCAACCAATCTATGTAGAGATCGACGTATATATTGATCTTTATTTTAGAGATCTATGTAGATATCGGCATTACTTTTTAATTTTTTAAGACGGTGTCATTTTCAAGTATAAATCAATCTTTTCTATTATTATTCATAAATCTTTTGAATATGTCAAAGGATTCATGCTGGAAGAGTAGTGTTTGATTTGCTATTCCGAGAAGAAAAAGGACATGGCGGCTAATAGGATTGAGAAAACTTTTTTGCCGCCCATGTGAATGTGTTGGCACTTTTATTGTGAACAGAAACCTAGAAGGCTTACTTATACCCATAAACGAATAACATTTTCTTGGTTATTGAATAACATGTATTTTCCTATCAAACGATATAAGTAGCAAACCAACCAATCTTACATTACAATTACCACACCCTTATTTCAGCTGCTAAGCCTTTCAGGCAATTTAGTTCTTTAAGCGCAAGAATGGCTGGGGTGAAGGAGTTCAACATGCCACCGAAGGCAGCGGGGGTGGCCTCTGTTTTGGCTGTCGGAACTGCCACGCCGCCGACTTCTGTCGACCAAAGCACGTATCCAGACTATTATTTCAAGATGACTAACACCGAGCATAGTGTAGAACTGAAGCTAAAATTCAAGACCATGTGTAAGGAGGTTACTTCTTTCTGGAACCGAAAAAATTATATTCGTATATTTTTTTGTATATTTGCTGCAGTCTTTTTTGTACATCTTTTTATACTGAAAAATACAAAAAGAAAGTCACCGTTAATTTTCTTAACTTTTTGCCATATAGGTGAAAATTCTATGATCAGAAAGCGTCATATGTACTTAACAGAGGAGCGTTTAAACGAAGATCCGTTTTTTTCTTCAACTATGGCCCCTTCAATAGATGTGAGACTAAAACTTCTGGCAGCTGAACTCCCAAAACTTGTCCAAGAGGCAGCTCAAAGGGCAATTGTTGAAGAATTTGATGCAGTCGGACAACAGGGCGATGACACAGATATGATGAAGAACAAGATGCGCAACTCAATCAAAGAAGGATCATTAACTAGCTAATTTGCCAAAACAAATATGTCAGCGAAGGTTGAATTAATAGAAGTTGAAGTTGGCAAGGGGCAATGTGTGCATCGAACTGAAGGCTGTAGAAGGAGTTCAGCAGAGAAGAATAGGAGGAAGAAGACACGCGCGGGAAGAGGTTTAAAAAGGGTTAAAGGACAAGAAAGTCCCTGGTGGTTATGTACGTTTAGTTATATGAGTAAGGGCATAATTGTAAATTCGGAACAGAATAACTGTTTTCTCCCCTTTCTTCTTCGCTATATGTACCGTGAGTAATGCATAGAATCAAAGGAGATGATTTTGACGGTTTCTTCCTTTAGCTGTGAGCTCTATTGCTTGTTTTTGATTACATTTCAATCCTGCGATGCTGTAGCTTAGCTGATCGGAGTTGAGTTCGATCAATTTCGTCAGCAATCGATGAATGGGGTCAATGCAAGTCCAATATTACCCATCTGATCTTCTGCACACTTGGTGGGGTGGACTGTTAGGAAATTGTAGCAAACAAGCAAGAAAGTGATCAAACAAAAGCCGAGACGAGTCTCAAGATGACTCTGTCCTAAAGCAATTTAGTCTCTACCAACGAGCAAGGTAGACAACAAGACTAATGCTTCCCAAGATATAACGGCTGTCTTCTTTTCCTTTGCTCTAGGAGAAGAAGAATGAACTTGATGTAGAAGAGAAAGATAAAGGAGAAAGATAGAAGAAGAATGCTGAAATTTCTATAGATTTTTGCAAGAATGTTGTATACGTTGAAGATAGCAAGATCACATATATATAGATCTTGGATTGTGTTAAAAACCATGTTTGAAAGTCATTTCAGCAGTTTTTCTATCAGTTATGGCAATTGTTTACCGTTCATAGGTGAAGGGAGATGATCCTCGGATCAAAAGTTGCAACCTAAAATGAAAGGTTCTGTCCGCTGGCACGTCGAACCCTCACGTCGATCGATCGACGTACGTCGATCTCTCACGTCGAACTCTCATTGAGAGATCGACGTGCCTCAGATCCACGTCGAACCCTGACGTCGATTGATCGACATACGTCGATCTCTCACGTCGATCGATCGACGTACGTCGATCTCTCACGTCGAACCCTCATTGAGAGATCGACGTCCTCAGATCAACGTAGATCTCTCACGTCAATCTCTCAATGAGAGATCGACGTCCTCTGATCAACATGGAACTCTCATTTATCGATCCACGTCCGACTGAAAGTTCCTAACATTGCAACCCATCACATCAATCTCCCAAACAACCTCATATACATTCTATATAAGTTTGGAGCACACGGAATGGTACTTTAACGTACTTTTTCCAACAATCCCCCACATGATCCAAACTTATATAAAGACAACTTCCGAATGTTAAACAACTAACCTCTCCATTATCAATCGAAGATAATGACACATAACGGATACGATGACTTGTGGTCTTGAATCGCCGGTAGTACAAATTGAGTTATATAAACGGAAGCAAGATGAACTTCGTCTTGAATCTTACTCCACTATTGTTTATATGAACAACAAGAAGACATATCATTATCTACTTCTCCAAGTTCGCGGTTTCGGTGCGATATCGGCCATGCACCTATCTCAGGTTTCATAAGCTCTCTAGAGAGTTTTCCAGGCTCTCACAGGAAGCGGCACCACTTCCAAGCTTACATAGGTGAAATTCATCAAGTGTGCACTGTTCACACCACCAAACAATATGGCTATGAATTTTTCATTAAGAGATTCTTAAAATCTCACCCTCAAGTCATTACAGTGAGCACTATCAACAACAACACCATAGGGAGAGACACTTAGATAGTGCAACATAGAATTCTTTCATGACTTGTTCTTACCACATTGAACCCCGTTCGTAGGATCTCTACTAATTGTGGGTTGGGTTCCCATCATAAAGAATTCTCTACAGATGGAATAAGTCCCATCCCCCTCGATGTTTCGTAGACCAACTTCTTGTTTAGTCCTTTAGTTAAGGGGTCTGCAAGGTTAAACTTGGTTCTTACAAACTCCAAGTTTACCACCCCTGAACTAATCAACTCGCGCACAATGTTGTGCCTTAAACGGATGTGACGGCTCTTCCCATTGTATATCTTGTTCCTTGCACGTGCAATCGCAGCCTGAGAATCACAATGAATAGATACAGAAGGCATAGGTTTAGACCATAAAGGAATATCAACAAGTAAATTCCTTAACCACTCGGCTTCTGTACTAGCAAGTTCTAAGGCAATAAATTCAGACTCCATTGTAGACATAGCACTACAAGTTTGTTTACAAGATTTCCAGCAAATAGCTCCACCACCCAATGTCAAAACATATCCACTAGTGGAGTTTATTTCATCATTATCAGTCACCCAATTAGCATCACAATATCCTTCTAACACAGCAGGTGACCCAGTAAACATTAGTCCCAAATTCATCGTTCCTTTAAGATATTTCAACAAACGTCTTAATGCACACCAATGACTCTCATTTGGATTATGAGTGTATCGTGCAAGCCTATTCACGGAATATGCAATGTCAGGCCTAGTGCAATTCATCAAATACATTACACTACCAATTATCCTAGCATATTCACATTGAGACACACTATCACATTTGTTTTTGGTCAAAGTAACATGCGAGTCATAAGGCATACTTACAGGTTTTACATCGAAGTGATTAAACTTTCTCAACATTTTCTCCACATAATGTTCTTGAGAAAGTAAATAACCCCCACATTTCTCTATTAATTTAAGACCAAGAATTAAGTCCGCCTTCCCCATGTCTTTCATATCAAACAAAGTAGACAGCAATGATTTTGTATCATTAACAACATTTATGTTGGTTCCAAATATTAACATATCATCAACATAAAGGCAACTAATGACACCATCACAATCATTAAACTTACTATACACACAACGGTCACTTTCATTTACTATATAACCATTAGACACCAATGCGTTATCAAACTTCTCGTGCCATTGTTTAGGTGCTTGCTTAAGACCATACAAAGACTTCTTAAGCCTACACACTTTGTGTTCTTAACCTTTAACAATCATACCCTCCGGTTGTTTCATATAAATCTCCTCTTCTAAGTCTCCATTTAGAAATGCTGTTTTCACATCCATTTGGTGAATAACAAGCTTGTGAATGGAGGCAAGTGCTACTAGGACTCTAATCGTAGTGATCCTGGCAACCGGTGAGTAAGTGTCAAAGAAGTCAATTCCTTCTTGTTGTGTGAACCCTTTTGCGACAAGCCTAGCCTTAAACTTATCAATTGTTCCATCCGCCTTTAGTTTCTTCCTAAAGACCCACTTACAACTGATAGGTTTACACCCTCTAGGCAAGTCCACTAACTCCCAAGTATTATTACTTAGCATAGATTCAAGTTCACTATCAATGGCTTCCTTCCAAAACTTAGAATCTATCGATCTAATCGCTTCTCCGTAAGTTTTGGGATCATCCTCTAAAATGAAGGCTGTTACGAAGTCACTTCCAAATGACTTCTCTGTTCTTTGTCTCTTACTTCGTCTAGGTTCATCAATCTCTTGTTCAACTACGGATTTACTCGACTCACCTGTCTCAAATTTAGACACACCAACGGATTGTTTGTTTATAGGAAATATATGCTCAAAAAATTCAGCATCTTTAGACTCCAAAATAGAACTATTGTCTGAAGTCATGAATCTATATGCTGCACTATTTTGAGCATACCCAATGAATACACAATCTCTTGTTTTGGATCCGATTTTACCTTTCTTAAAATCTGGAATTCCAACCTTGGCTAGACACCCCCACACTTTCAAATAATTTAAGTTGGGAGCATAGCCTTTCCACAACTCATAAGGAGTTTTATCTAACTTCTTATGAGGTAACCTGTTCAAAATATGACACGCAGTCAAGATCGCCTCCCCCCACAAATTGTCTGGCAATCCTGAACTAACCAACATGGCATTCATCATATTTTTCAACGTTCTATTTTTCCTTTCGGCTACTCCATTTGACTGAGGTGTGTACGGGGGTGTGACTTCATGAATAATGCCATTCTCTTCACAAAAACTTTTGTAACGAGTCTGTGCTATATTCACCACCTCTGTCTGTTCTAAGCCTTTTGATTTTTAAGTCTAGTTGATTCTCAACTTCGTTCTTATAACTTATGAACTTAGACTCGGCCTCATCCTTATGACTTAACAAATAAACTTTTGCGTATCTAGAGTAATCGTCGATAAAAGTAACATAATACCTTTTACCACCTTTACTCATGTGATTCTTAAAATCACCTAAGTCACTATGAATCAAGCCAAGTTTTTGTGACACTCTATCAACTTTCTTAAAAGGTTTCTTATGATGTTTTGCTTCAACACAATGTTCACATTTGTTGAAGTTATCATCATCATAAGAAATCACATTCATATTCTTAAGTTTCTTTATTGCTCCTATATTTGCATGTCCTAATCTAGCATGCCACATATCAAGAGACTCAGCAGAATAAACAGAACTAAATGCATTTGTATTATCGCAGCAAGTAGCATCAAGAACAAGCAGCCCCCCGTTACAAAATCCCTTACCAATAAACTCTCCATTTCTAGACAAAACAAGTTTATCAGACTCTAAAACAAGTTTAATATTAGCCTTGTTCAGCAGCACTCCGGAGATCAAGTTCCTACGCATGGCAGGAACGTGCAACACATTGCTCAACTCCAGTTTCTTCCCAGATGTCAATTTGAGAAGCACCTTACCCTTTCCGAGGACTTGGGTACTATGCGCATCTCCCAAGAAAACTAGTTCGTCACTACCTATTTCCTTGTATTCAGAAAATAGGTCTTTACTAGAAGCAATGTGTCTGGTAGCACCCGTGTCTACCACCCATTCCGTAGTGCCACTGACAAGGTTTACCTCTGTCAAGACGACGCTGCGATGACGTCGTCTGCTGCTCCTTTGGCCTCCACAAGGTTCGCCTGGTTGCTTGGTTGGCCCTTCCGTTTCCTGCAGTTGACTGCTCGGTGTCCTGGTTTCCCGCACACCCAGCATACTCCTTTCATCTTGTTCTGGTCCTGCACAGCAACTTTCTTACCTTTTCCTCCACTGTTGTAGCCGCCGCCGCCATGGTTGTGAAACTTGGGCTTCTTCGCAGCATGCTCCACAACGTTGGCCTTGACTCCCTCTTCATGGTGAGACTCATCTTCCAACCGGTTGTTATCTTCGATGCGTATATGTTTGATTACGGCATCTAGAGACAACTTTGCATCGTCGTGCTTTCCCCTCTTCTTGTATTTGTTCCAAGAAGGTGGAAGCTTCTCCAACAACGCCGCCGCCTGGAATGTCTCATCGATCTTAATTCCTTCATGTTCC
This sequence comes from Eustoma russellianum, assembly GCA_036186865.1. Lineage (NCBI taxonomy): Eukaryota > Viridiplantae > Streptophyta > Magnoliopsida > Gentianales > Gentianaceae > Eustoma > Eustoma russellianum. The sequence goes on along the minus strand of AP025048.1, from coordinate 10,982,311 downwards.
AGATTATCCACCAGTTGTTGGAATTGATGGATTTGATCATTTATTGGAGAATGATCAACCATCTGGAACTTCAAGAATTCACTCACCACATACTTGCGTTTGCCAACATCTTTAGCACCATATTTGTTCTCCAGTGCTGACCAAATCTCTTTTGCAGAAGTGAATTTGACATAAATGTCAAATAGAGAGTTGTCCAGGAAATGTAGAATGTGGCCTCTGCAAGTAGTGTTGTCTGTATCATATTTCTTTGCTTCAGTTTCATCACTGGGCTTATCCATCTTGAGTACATATGAAACTGAGAGCATTTCCAAGAAGAACATCACTTTTGCTGCCCATCTCTTATAGAACCTGCCGTCGAACGGCTCCACTTTGGACATATCCGGCAAAGCTTGCTTGGATGCCATTGTAAATTACTTTAAGATTGTTAGGAAATTGTAGCAAACAAGCAAGAAAGTGATCAAACAAAAGCCGAGACGAGTCTCAAGATGACTCTGTCCTTAAAGCAATTTAGTCTCTACCAACGAGCAAGGTAGACAACAAGACTAATGCTTCCCAAGATATAACGGTTGTCTTCTTTTCCTTTGCTCTAGGAGAAGAAGAATGAACTTGATGTAGAAGAGAAAGATAAAGGAGAAAGATAGAAGAAGAATGCTGAAATTTCTATAGATTTTTGCAAGAATGTTGTATACGTTGAAGATAGCAAGATCACATATATATAGATCTTGGATTGTGTTAAAAACCACGTTTGAAAGTCATTTCAGCAGTTTTTCTATCAGTTATGGCAGTTGTTTACCGTTCATAGGTGAAGGGAGATGATCCTTGGATCAAAAGTTGCAACCCAAAATGAAAGGTTCTGTCCGCTGGCACGTCGAACCCTCACGTCGATCGATCGACGTACGTCGATCTCTCACGTCGAACTCTCATTGAGAGATCGACGTGCCTCAGATCCACGTCGAACCCTGACGTCGATCGATCGACGTACGTCGATCTCTCACGTCGAACCCTCATTGAGAGATCGACGTCCTCAGATCAACGTAGATCTCTCACGTCAATCTCTCAATGAGAGATCGACGTCCTCTGATCAACATGGAACTCTCATTTATCGATCCACGTCCGACTGAAAGTTCCTAACATTGCAACCCATCACATCAATCTCCCAAACAACCTCATATACATTCTATATAAGTTTGGAGCACACGGAATGGTACTTTAACGTACTTTTTCCAACATGGACATGCCCGGGGCAGACTTCTGCCTCGCCCGGCTTCTTGGCCTGAAACCCTCGGTCAAGCGCCTCGTGCTATATTTCCAAGGTTTTTATGCTGGTGTCTCAGGCCTCCGTCTAGCCAAGGACATAGCTGAGAACAACAAAGCTGCTCGTGTCCTTGTCGTGTGCTCGGAAATTATGACCTTGAGCACTTATCACGTCCCGAGTGAAGATTATTTGGATCGACTTCCAATAAACTCCGTATTCGGAGATGGGGCAGCCGCGATCATAGTTGGCGCGGATCCTGTTTCCGAGCCAGAAAGACCTTTATATGAGCTAGTTTTAGCTGATCAAACTAGTATCCCAGATAGTCATAATGTTCTCAATGCACATCTCCCAGAGAGTGGCCTTGAAATCCTTGCGCGTAATGAGGACCTCGCTGATGTGATCTCAAAGAACATAGAAAAAAGGTTGGAAGAGGCATTCCAACCTTTTGGTATTTCTGATTGGAACTCAATCTTTTGGGTGTCACGCCCGGGCAACCGATCAGTTTTGGACGCAGTGGAGAATAAGTTAGCCTTGAAGACTGAGAAGCTAAGGGCTTCAAGACATAGACTACGGGAATATGGAAACATGGCAAGTGCCTCGGTGTTTTTTATACTTGACGAGGTGAGAAAATCTTCAATCAGAGAAGGGTGCAACAACACAGGAGGAGGGCTAGAATGGGGCGTGCTATTTGGGTATGGAGCAGGATTTACATTTGAGACAATCGTTCTTCGAAGCATCAAGATTTAGTTACTATTTTTCTTGATTTTTTTCTCGGTACGATGGTCTGGCGATGTAGCGCCCCGCTCCCGTGCCCTAGTATCGGAAACGGTGCACCCGCCGTAGTCTACTACGAGAACTACAAAACGTCGTTCAATTCTCTTACACATCAGCAGTGTCGTAGAAAATTTCGCAGAAACGAATTAAATAAAATAAACATTCATTTTATTTCAACATTTCAAATCCAACATCAGGTAAATACCATGTCTAAGTTCATTATCACATTTCAACATAAAGAAATAACTGCCATAGAAAACATCTTCTTGCTCTAACTACCCCATTGCCCAAACTTAGCTCCGTCTTTTATGTATATGTAGTCGTACTCCTGCTCACATGGAAAAAAATAAAGGGGTGAGTGATATAGAAATATCACCCAGTAGGTTCCCACCTCCTTCCGAACAATTTCATATATAGCAACAAATAACACGTAGCACATGTATCGACATGAATAACTAAGTAAATAAATAAAAGCACAACACAACAATTATGCGATGTCATGATGCATGCTTGTGTCACACGCAACGACATCTCCACATACAAATGCCTATCTCTCTACCGTGCAATGCATGAACCTCGAGGTGATCCTACCACACACCTCGTCAGGCCACACGGCCCGTCGGGCCACACGCCTCATAGGGCCACACGCCTCGTAGGGTCACACGCCTCGTAGGGCAACACGCCTCGCAGGACCACACGCCTCGTAGGACAACACGCCTCATAGGGCCACACGTCCCAAGGGACAATGCACGTGCCATGAAATGCAATGTGATATGCCGCACCCCACATTTTTCCTTTTCCTCTTTTCTCTACTCATTTCCACATTTCAACAATTTTCCTTATCTCCTCAATAATTTTACATTATTACTCTCTTTTATACAAATATAAATTTTATTACCTATTAACGAAAATATTTATCCTTACTTTTGTTTTCCTTAAGTATCCTTAAATATATTTATGAATTTATATATATATAATAGAATAGTTATAAAAAGAAGAACTGGGACCTGGTTTTTTTCATTTATAAAAATTTAAAGCCTGTTTTTTTTATTTATTTAAGTAACCCAAACCCAAATTCCCCTCCCCAGCCCGCCCTCATCAAGCCCATCCCGCCCCCGCGCCCCGATCCTCGCCCAGAACCCAACCCCTTCTCTTTTATTTCTTTTTTCCTTCCATTTTGGCCCTGCCAGCACACAGGCCGACCCATTTTTCTTTCCCTCCTCTATTTCTTTCGGCTTGCACAACAGAGCCCAACTAGAATCTGGCTTTTGTAGGATCTGCAAGGCACCACTAGAAGGGGGGTTGAACAGTTGGTGCGGAAAGTGTGGTTTTTAGAATTTGGTTAAAACCAAACAACTCAACTTCTGAAAACAGATTCTGTTATCAGGACCAGTTTTAAAACGTTTTTAAAACTAGGTTGTAGGTCTTCAAAAATTCTGAAATTTGGAGAGAACTTAGACTCAGATGTTTTGAGTGTCTCCAAAATATTTTATATTTAAATTCAACCTTTAACCCCTTCAAAAATCGTTGGTGGTCAGATTGTGCGAATCTGCCAGAAACGGTAGACTGTTTTGAAAAATTTATTCCTATTTGTACATAACTCCAAATGCTCTAAAAGTTTAACCACTGACCCCTTATATGTTATATTTAAATGGGTTGAAACAGTTTTGAAAAATTCTTTCGGGAAGTTAGTCAAATACACACAAAGTCTCAACCTTTGCAAGCCTGAAAATCAGACTGCACTAGTCTCAGAACTTTGGATGTTTGAGTGACTTATACTTATCCAGAAGGGTTGAAACTTGTGTCAAATTAGCCCTAAGACGTGTGCCTATGTTTCTGGAAAGTTTCATATTGAAAATCGTTTACTATTTTAACGAACGTAAACAAAAAGAGTAAACAGTGCAGAAACAGAATATAAGTGCAGAAAGTAAATCACACCGAGAATTTATACTGGTTCGGTTATAAACAACCTACTCTATTCTTCGAGGAACACCTTCCTCGGTTCACACTAGTCACACACACGCAATACACCTTACCACAGGGTTGATGGAGTTACACCTCAACTCTAACCCTTTATAAACCTTGTACGATGAATACAATTCACACGAACACCACCACCTAGCAAGATTGAAGATTGATCACACCTTGATCAATCTTTTACAAAGATAAAGAGTATGTGGTGGTATAATACAAGCCTATTCAAGAATAAGAATATAAGTACAATAGGCTTTCAAGAAGAAGAAAGAAAGAGAGTGTAGAAGAAGAGAAGGCTAGGCGTTTTTGTCACTTGAAAATGCAATGCTTGTTCTTGTCTTTTGTTTTTGCTCATCTTCTTTCCTTTAAAGCAAGAGTGGCCGTCCCCCTCTAGTGCTCTCCCCTCTTGAAAATTGTCTTCTAAGTCCTTGGGAGAATGTATGGCATCATTGTGACATGATCTTGCTTACTTGGCACCTTCTTATTGGATGATCATTTAACCTTTGCTTACTTGGCACTTCATGATTGGGTGAATGTTGTCATCACTTGATGACTAGGATAATCTGAGAAAACCACTTAAAACATGTGTCAAAATCATCATAAAATAGTTGTCATAACATCCAAGATTATCACATAATGTTAGCAAGATAATTTTCTCACAAAAAGGGCATGAAAATTTCGGCCATTAAGAGACTTAGCATGCTGAAATTTCAGCATGTGATACATGGGTATTCTTTTCAAAATGTTGCCATGTTTGCTTTGATTTATCTCTTAAAAATGAATCACCATTTAGTAGAAGATATTTTCATCTTTTATGAGATAAAAATTTGACTCCCATGTGGCCTAAAATTCAGCCATTATTCATTCACACATGCTGAAATTTTCAGCATGTGTGATATTGAAAAATATCACCACTTAAATTCCATAACTTATTCAAAATGCTTCCAAATTATCTTCCAATTAATCCACCTTAATTAAGAAGTAAAACATCACTCATAATGGAGGTAATAATCGGCCATACATTAGAACACATGCTGAATTTTCAGCATGTGTCACAATTGTGACAAAATTTGAATTGTTACCTTGTGTAGCTTCTTCCTTTATGTCATCAACATTGTATGATTGATTCTTGACCAATCAATATGCCAACAAGGCTCCACATATGCTCCATCACAGCTGTAGGGGCGTGTATACATGTATATGCATGTACTGAATTTCATTTTTGCTAACTTTGTAAAATAGTGCACATTTAATAATACACACATGTTATATTCCAATCAGCCCTTAATTTAATTTTCTAGAACACTTTAAGATGTATGACATATGTAAAAAGTGTCTAGATACGTGTCGTATGATGTGCCAAAAATGTTCCATATGTTGTGTACGTAGAAAACCGAATTTTCGATATTTATCGATTACCCGATTTTTCTCTAATTAAATTCCAACTTTTTGCACATGTTATATATATTATGTTACACATAATATATATAATATAAACTTTAATTCTCAGCACTTGGCTGGTCTAAAGTGGCGCCTAGACATGTGACAAAATTAAAATTAGAATCTCCACAATTTGGCCTTAATGTGGGGTGGTTTGTGTGTGCCAACATTGAATGATTTTATAGCTGAAAATATAATCATAGCCACGAAATTAATAATTATTTTTGAGGTGTAGGGGCTGGCCATCTATTTATGGCAAGTACGTGACACGTTGGCGAAGTTTCGGTATTCGTCCGACACGACAATTTTCTGTTTAGAACCTTCTAACGTGTCGTATTTAATTTGTCATCACCATGACTTATATCAATTGATATAAGACCTGAATATACTCATAAATATGAGTTAAGTATAGTGGTGTGACGTTAACGTACGTACGTAAAATATATAACGTGTCGGTAGTACGTTGGAATACATGTGTATGTGCCTTTTTCAAAAAATCAGAAAATATATGTATATATATATATATATATATGCCGTGTATATTAAATGTAGAGAGGAGGAGAAGACTTTCCTTTCTTGGTCTTGTTGCCTTTGTGCCTTGTTCAAATGTAGCTTCTTTTAATGAACTACTTAGTTTAATTAACTAAGTACTTCACTTAATGAACTAGTTTAGTTCATTAATGATGGCACTTGAAAATAGTATCAACACAAAAAATGTTTGCCATATGATGTAAGCTTTAACGGGCTTCATGGCTCGTTAGTACAGCAACATTATATATGAACTAAATAAGGCAAGTAATAGGCAATATGTCATGCACACGTTTATATTATGCACACGTTTTTGTCATGCTCATTTAAATCATATATTTTGAAATCACTCAAACCCCTTTTTCTCTACAATCTCCCCCTTTTGATGATTTTCAAAATATCCTATGCACATGATTTAAATTCTATCGCTCCCCCTTCAATCATGCATAAATTTGAAATTTGAATCCACTCCCCCTTAATTTCAAATCCACTCCCCCTTAATTTATGCAATCAGTATCAATTAGTATCTTTTTCCCCCTTAAATCATGCTTTCTCTCCCCCTTTATTTTGGAAAATAAATCAAAAGATGCCTGTGAATAAGGAAAAAGAATCAAATCACGTCAAATCAAATCATATCAACTGAAATCATGTCTAATTTAGAACGAAGAGATTCATACGTGGCTTGATTTAAGACTTTTGTAAAGATATCCGCTACTTGTGCTTCTATGCGTACATGATCTATGATGATATCACCATTGTTTACGTGATCACGAAGAAAGTGATAGCGTACTTCTATGTGCTTGGCCTTATAGTGTAGTACGGGGTTTTTAGATAGATTAATGGCACTTATACTATCACAATATATAGGAATTCTATTTACGGTAATTCCAAAGTCCGAGAGTTGTTGTTTTATCCGCAACAACTGTGTGCAGCAAAGGCTAAGTGCCATGTACTCAGCCTCAGTAGTGGAAAAAGCAATGCTTGCTTGCTTTTTGGAGAACCATGAAATGAGTGAGTTTCCTATAAATTGGCAAGTGCCACTCGTGCTCTTCCAATCTATTTTGTAGCCACCGTAATCTACATCAGTATAAGCATGTAAGTTAAATTCAGAATCTTTATCATACTAAATCCCTAAGGTGGGCGTGTGCTTAATATAACGGAATATTCTTTTTACCGCATTATAGTGAAACACCTTAGGTTGACTCTGAAAGCGTGCACACATGCATACACTGAACATGATATCAGGCCTACTAGCAGTTAAATATAGCAAAGAACCAATCATATGTTAGGTCCGAAATACACTCTAGAGGGGAGGTGAATAGAGTGTTTGGCTCTTTTTGCAGAATTTTCTCGTTTGTCTCAACTCAAAAAGGATATTCAAAATCAGAGAAAGAATGGAGATGAGAAGTAGTGAATGAGTACACCGGATATAGAGTGGTTCGAATCGTAAATGATTCTACTCCACTACCACTTTGTTTCCAAAGTGGATTTTCAACAACTACTCTTCTTATTATGAACAATAAGAACAACCACAGCAAAACTTACACTAACACTTTAGTGTAAGCCACAACAACAACAGCTATTTGCACAACACACTTGTGCAACCACAGCAACTACAGCTATTAGCAAGAACAACTTCTTGCTTCCTCACAACTTCATAAAAAGTTCCCTCAAGAACTTCTCACAGTGGGTTGAAGAAATATGGTAAGGTTCACACTTTCTCACAAGTCTAAGCACAAGCTAGAGATCAAGTAATTATGGTTCCTCTTGTGCTTGACTCTCTTTCTCTCAATATACAAACAATGAAGATCAAAGAAAGCTAGACAAGCTTTAAACAATTTTACAAGTATGAGAGAAATGTACAACAATGTAAAATGAAGCTAGATGATGTTGAAAGTATATCTTTGCTTCATCCAAGCCTCCTCTATTTATAGATGAAGTTCACCACGTTTTTGAGGCTCTCCACCAAGTCTTCATCTTCAAAAATGTCAAGATAATGCCCAAATAGTCTTTAGCCACCCTATGGAGTGATTTGTTCTTGGATAGCCACCCTAGAGAATCTTAGACATGTATACAATAGTCAAGGAAGCCTGTAATAGGTTGGGTTAAAGTCCACAAGAAGTTTGAAGAAGATTGGAAAGAGAAAACCTTGAAAATCTGCCTTGGATTTTGTTCAAACGTTCGGAAGATTTGAATTCTGGAGGACATCGATCGATCGAAGTCCCTGGAAGGGAGAGATCGATGTCCTCGGATGCTACATCGATCGATCGAAGTCCTGGGTGGGAGAGATCGATGTCCTCAGATCCCACATCGATCGATCGATGTCCTAGGGAGGGAGAGATCGATGTACTCTGATCTTACATCGATCGATCGATGTCCAGGGAGGGAGGGATCGATGTATTCAGATCTTACATTGATCGATCGATGTCAGTGACATCGATCGATCGATTTCAGTGACATCGATCGATCGATGTCTCCCCCTTGAGAGATCGATGTCTTCTTTTGAGTTTCAATCTTAACCATCGTATTTTCTCATCAAGCATCAAATATCAAACATAATTTTAACTCATTCAAAACATCTTTTCATCATCAAAACACTTTACAACTTAACAATCTCCCCCTTTTTGATGATTTCAAAACAACAATTCAAAAGATGTTTTTACATGATCCTTTTTCAACTAAACTTGATATTTTATAGCTCCCCCTTAGTTCATGCTCCCCCTCAACCTATGCATCACGTTTCACATGTAAAGATATCAAAGAACTTCATTTCATGCCATGCCAAATTCATCTTATCAAGCTAAGCTATGCGATGAAAAATAACCAATATAAGTCTAGCCATTTGGATACCCATGCTTAACCAATCCATACCAAAATTTTGCCAAAACATGCCATACATGTGTTAATGACCAATTTTGCTTGCCAACAATACATCATGCCGACGATATGAAACCATCAAAAGTTTTCAACTAACATGCCCAATATATCATTAACCAAGATCTTGCCAAAATCATATCATGCCAAAACATGCCATACATGTGTTAATGACCAATTTTGCTTGCCAACAATACATCATGCCGACGATATCAAACCATCAAAAGTTTTCAACTAACACGCCCAATATATCATTAACCAAGATCTTGCCAAAATCATATCATGCCAAAAACATTAGCTAATATGCCAAAATCTTGCCAAATCCATATCATGCCAAAATCATACCAAGCTAGCATTCTTCTCCCCCTTTTTGAAAGCATCAAAAAAATCAAAAACGAGAATATAGATACCATCAAGAAATATCAAGTTTTTGAGATACAAATGTAAACTCAAACTTGCAAAACTAACATAAGTACGGGGAAATGGGAAATCATAAGGGACTACTCCTCATCGGAGGAGAAACATAGTCCGGAGAGAGCGGCTTTGAGCTTTGTTTTTAGCTTTTGATATTTTGTCTTCTTTGCGGCTAACTCTGTTTTTTAGTTCTGCAACCTCAGTGGTGACCTTTGTTTCGATGGAGTTTATACGTGCGTGGAAATTTTTATACTCCTTTTGTAGGTCATCAATTCGGCTTGCTTCTATAGCCAAGTCTTCTCCCCATTGACCAAGAGTATGACGAACGTCGGCAATTTCGGCTTCTGCATCAAACTCGTCACCAGAATCACTTTCTGCCTCCATTGGGGCTTTTCCTTTGGACTTTTGGGATGTGGATGTTTGTTGTGGGGGTGGTTGTGGTGATGGATGAGAAGAGGTGTCCATGGGAGGTTCGGTAGGGGATGGTGGAGGAATAGGCTCTTCACGTTCTTCTTCGTCTTCGTCTTCTTCTTGTTGTCCACCCCGTTTTTGAGCCTCTTTCCGTGACTTGTGGATTTGTTGAATGTTAGCCTTTGTATAGTAGTCTTTGTTGGTAATTTGATCCGTGAAATCATCATTCAACTCCACGTTTGCCTTTTGAAGCAATCTATATATGAGATTGCTATAGGGAAGCGCTTTTGATTTCTTGGTTGCAGCTTCCAACATATTGGCAAACACAATCTCCCCAAAATTTAAGGGCTCCTTCATAGCAATACGATACGCAATGTAAAAATCTAAATTGCTCGGGAGTTTTGCCGATTTTCCATTGATACAGAAAGTGACAATGGCAAGTAAAACTCTGTATACTAGAGGCATGTCGTTAGTATTCTTGGTGGGGTGAAAGCCAAGAAAATGTTTAACCTCATTTTCAGAAACTTGATACTTGAAGGAATCCCACTTCCATGGATCAAAGTCGTTCAACCCCTCATCCGGAACCTCAAGCAATTCGTTGAATGTTTTAGATGTAAACATCAACAAGTTTCCTTCTACTATTGTATTCAATGCATAAGGCTCCCCATGTTTATAATCTACCCACATATTTGCATAAAACATTCTAGTATACCGGGTAGACATATTTGTCATCTGTGAGACCTCCCAGACAGGTCTCCATTTTTGAACATCAAACCAATCAATAATTGGTTTCAATTCTTCATTGCTCAAAATATCTTCAATTTTGAGCAATTTTAATGGAATGGTTGCCCTCTTTTTGCGCTCCCATTCAATGAAAACCATTTGAGCTCTAAGATTGATATAGGCAAATTTACCTGTACCAGTTGGCTCTTTCATAGCATCTTTGTAGTCTGAGGATTTTAGCCAGGGAAAATTGTTGACTGTTAACTTGCTCCTTGTTTCAATCAACATTGTGTTGTGAGAGGGAGTGGACTTCTTCCTCAACCCTTGTGTCCTAGACCCTGTTGGCACTTGAGGATTAGAGTGGGGTGGCGTAGTATCTTCTTCCTCAGAAGTTCTTTGCCTTTTTGCTGTTTGTTTCGTTCTTGGTGCCATTCTTTGAGCTAGGGTTCGGATTTTGTGAGTAAGTATATGAAATAGATGTAATTGTTGTAAAGGATGACTGTTTTGAGAAGAAAAATAGAGTTTTATCCAAGGTTTTTGGAGTTTAGAGTGAAGGGTTTCGAATTTTGAGAGAAAGGAATTAGGGATTTTCGGTGGATGAAGAGGGAAAGTGAAGGGGAAAGAGAAAAGTGCAGATTTTAATGACCTGTCTGCGCAGACATCGATCGATCGATGTCTGGGACTTCGATCGATCGATGTCCTGGACATAGATCGATCGATGTCTTAAGAGACATCAGTCTCTGAGGTTTTTCACATAGATCGATCTATGTGTGCAGATTTCTGTAATTTTGACATTTCTAACCCCTTAATCATTGTTTATCATTCCTAATCTTGCTCTAATTGATTCGAATGTCTCGGTTGGAAGGGATTTGGTAAAGATATCCGCCAGTTGGTCATTTGTTGAAACGAACTCAACGCATACCAATCCTTTTTGAATGCAGTCTCTTATGAAGTGATGCCTCACTTCAATGTGTTTTGTTCTACTATGATGAACTGGATTTTGCGCTATACTTATGGCTGATGTGTTGTCACATAGAATGAGAACTTTATCAAACTTAACATTGTAATCGTTCAAGGTGTTGATCATCCAAAGTATTTGTGCACAACACGAAGCGGCCGATACATATTCGGATTCCGCCGTGGAAAGTGACACACTAATTTTTTTCTTGGAGAACCAAGAAACTAAGCACTCTCCAAGGAATTGACATGTCCCGGAGGTGCTTTTCCTATCAACAAGATTTCCGGCATAGTCGGAGTCACTATACCCTCTTAGATCAAAACAACCATTTTTGGGATAAAACAATACAAAGTTCAAGGTTCCTTTTAAATACCTAAAAATACGTTTAACAGCAACTAAATGTGATTCCTTAGGCATACTTTGAAATCTAGCACATAAGCACACAGCATGTAAAATATCCGGCCTACTAGCAGTTAAATAAAGTAGACTACCAATCATACCCCTATATTTTGTTACCTCAACCGGCTTTCCTTTCTCGTCTTTGTCAAGCTTTATACTTGTGCTCATCGGAGTACTCACACTCCTTCCATCCTCGAATTTGTACTTCTTGAGCAAATCCTTTGTGTACTTTGTTTGAGATATGTATACTCCATCTTGAGTTTTCTTGATTTGTAGACCAAGAAAGTAGTTGAGTTCACCCATCATGCTCATTTCAAATTCTCCTTCCATCAATTTTGCAAAATGCTCACAAAGAGAATCGTTAGTAGCACCAAATATAATATCATCCACATAAATTTGAACAAGCAATTGATGGTTTCCTTGTTCTTTAATAAAAAGAGTAGTGTCGACTTTTCCTCTTGAAAATTCGTTCTCAAGTAGGAAGTTACTTAACCTATCATACCAAGCCCTAGGAGCTTGTTTAAGTCCATAAAGGGCCTTTTTGAGTTTAAAAACATGATTTGGATAATCATGATTTTCAAACCCCGGAGGTTGAGCTACATAGACCTCTTCTTGAATTATTCCATTCAAGAATGCAGATTTTACATCCATTTGATATAGTTTAAAATCCTTATAACATGCATATGCTAATAGCATCCTAATAGCTTCTAACCTAGCTACGGGGGCAAACGTTTCATCATAGTCTATGCCTTCCTCTTGCCTATAACCTTGTGCTACTAACCTAGCTTTGTTTCTAGCGATGTTTCCTTTATCATCCATTTTATTTCTAAATACCTATTTAGTACCAATTACGGTATGATCACTAGGTTTAGCAACTAATTCCCAAACATCACTTCTTTCAAATTGATTTAATTCTTCTTGCATAGCCAATACCCAATCTTCATCATTTATTGCCTCTTTTATGTTTTTAGGCTCAACTTGTGAAATGAAGGCATTTTCATTGAATTTTCTCCTTGTCATTATGCCTTGGCTAGTTTCACCTAATATCAACTCTTTAGGGTGATCTTTCCTATACTTATATGAATCCGGTAAATTTGAGGTATCTCCTCCTACTTCTTCATTTTCAACCTTAGGTTCAAGTGGATCAATCCTAAGGTCAATAACAATATTACCTTTTGGATTTTCAAATTTCTCTATATGGCTTACTTCAATTATTTCATCATCATCGTCGTCATCATTAATGTTTGATTTGTCCTCATTGAGTTCACTGAATTTTACATGAATTGATTCTTCAACTTTCATGCTTCTTTTATTATTTACTCTAAATGCCTTGCTATTTTGAGCATAACCCATAAAGATTCCTTCATCCGCTTTGAAATCGAGTTTATCCAGATTATCTTTGGTGTTAAGTATAAAGCACTTACAACCAAAAACCTTGAAATAACCAATATTTGGTACTCTACCTTTCCAAAGCTCATAAGGAGTCTTTTTGAGAAATGGTCTCAAATAAACTCTATTTATCACATGACAAGCGGTATTTACCGCTTCAGCCCAAAAATATTTGGGTAAATCAAATTCGTTTATCATGGCTCTACTCATTTCTTGAAGTGTTCTATTTTTCCTTTCCGCAACACCATTTTGTTGAGGAGTTCTTGGAGCTGAGAAATTGTGTCCATACCCCTTGGATACACAAAATTCTTGAAATTCTCCATCAAACTCACCACCTCTATCACTTCTAATTTCCTTAATTGTGTCTTCTCTTTGATTTTCTAATCTCTTACAAAGCTTTACAAATTCTTGACATGCATCATTCTTTTTAGCTAAGAACATTACCCAAGTGTACCTAGAGTAGTCATCTACCACCACAAAGGTGTAATGTTTTCCACTTAGACTTGCTGTACCAATATCCCCATACAAATCCATATGAAGCAATTGTAGAGGTTTAGTGGTGGATATTTCACTTTTGGGCTTGAAGCTTGTTTTAACAAGTTTTGCCTTTTGACAAGTGTCGCATAAGCCATGGTTTTTGAAATTTAATTTTGGAAGACCTTGGACTTTTTCATTTTTGCAAATCTCTTTGAAATTCTTAAAACTAATGTGTCCAAGTCGTCTATGCCATAGTTGAGTCAAATCATTTTTGGCAACTAGGCAAGAAACATTTTGTTATATCAAATCATGTGTGCTAAATTTGTAAACATCATTTTTACGAATAGCTTCAAAAACAATCTTATCGTTCTTTTTCACAACACATTTTCTTTTCACAAACTCAATTTGAAAATTAGCATCACATAGTTGGCTAACACTTATCAAATTATACTTAAGCCCTTCTACATATAGTACATTATTAATAATAAAGGAAGAATTACCAATTTCTCCATGTCCAAGGATTTTGGCTCTCCCATTGCCAAAATGCACCGTTCCACCATCTTGGAGCTTGAGCTTGGTGAACAAAGTCTTGTCTCCGGTCATGTGAGTTGAGCATCCGCTGTCCATAAGCCATTTGGTTCCTTCTTCTTTGGCTACTCCATTTATCTTGAGAGCCTACAAAACCAAAAGATGTATGCATTGGTACCCTTTGATGGTTGGGTCCTTTAGGGTTAGTTTTTCGACCCTTAGGCTTCCAAACATATGTGCTTTCAAATCGAGCTTTACATGCTTTCTTTACATGTCCTAGTTTGTTGCAATAGAAACAAGTGGGTACCAGCTTTGGTTTAGAAGTTGATAAATTTTGTTGCGTTTTTCTATTGTTTGCCTTTTTCTTTATGGACTTAGGTTTAATAAAGGAAGATGATGAGTTAAATCCTAATCCGGATTTATCATTTCCAATTCTTTGATTTCCAAGTAGTATGTCTAAGTTGTTTTTACCATTTGTTAGTCTTTGTAAGTCTAGCTTTAGTTTCTCACATTCCTTTCTAATTTCTTCATTTTCAAGAGCTACGATTTTATGCATGGTAAGTATGATATCATGCTCTTCAAACATCAAAATATTTTTGTCATGGAAGCTCTTATTTTCTAAAATACATTTCTTGAATTCTTTCTTTAAATGCTTATATTTCAAATTTAACTTTTCAAAGTCATCTTGCAAATCTCCTATTTCATCATGCAAATTTGAAGGGTTAGAATTTACCTCAAGGTCATCTTCAATTGCCATAAGACAAGTATGTTGAAACTTTGGATTGTCAACCATTGCCACAAGTCCAACACCTTGATCTTCACGCTCTTCTCCTTCTGATTCCGAAAGAAGATCATCCCACGTGGTTACCTCCGCATTGAGGGCTTTCTTCTTTTGAGGAAAAACATTCTTCTCTTGTTTTTGCGGCTCTTTTACGTGGCAATCAGCAATGAAGTGACCGGGTCGTCCACATCTATAGCAATTTTCACTTGCTTCCTTTTCTTTAGATGGTTTCTTGAAAAACTTTCTTGCTTGAGCTTTGTTTCTAGTTGCCATTCTTCTAAATTTTCTTACTAGAAGAGCAACTTCCTCATCCGATTCATCGGACTCTACCACCAATCCTTTGTGTGATGTTTGTGTAGACTTGATGGGATTCATCCTATTTTGTTCATCAATAAGAATTTCATGAGTAAGAAGATTACCAGATAGCTCATCAAGGGTAAGAGTCTTGAGATTCTTTGATTCGGTGATGGCGGTGACTTTGGGTGTCCATTCTCTTGGCAAAGAGTTGAGGAGTTTTGAGACAAGATCTTCATTTGAGATTTTCTTGTCAACCATGGAGAGTTGATTCACTATTCGTGTGAATCGATCGATTGTCTCCTCAATCTTCTCACCACTTTTCATTCCGAACATCTCATACTCCTTCATGAGCATGAGTCTTTTGGCCATTCTTACTTGCTCAGTTCCTTCATGTATCATTTCAAGCCTTTTCCATGCCTCATGAGCTGTTTCAAGACCTTGAAGTCTTATAAGCTCGGTGGTGGTGAGAGCACTTGAAAGAATGTCAAAAGCTTTGCCATTGATGGCGAAATTTACCTTTTCTTCATCGGTGTAGTCATCCTCATCTTTGAACATTGATTCTCCTTTTGAGTTGGTAATCATAGGAACTTCAATTCCTTTGAAAACAGCTCTCCATATATCAAATCCACAGCCTTTAAAATGATTGATCATTCAAAATTTCCATAAAGAATAGTTTTGGGCATCAAACATAGGAGCTTTAGTGTTTGATCCGGAAAATAGTGCAGTAGGCTTGGAAGATGAAGAGGTTGAGGTTGAGGTTGTCATTTCCATGATCTTTAACCTTGCTACTTGCAAAGATAGGCCAAGCAATCAAGGTTAGGCTCTGATACCAATTGTTAGGTCCGAAATACACTCTAGAGGGGGGGGGGTGAATAGAGTGTTTGGCTCTTTTTGCGGAATTTTCTCGTTTGTCTCAACTC
This sequence comes from Eustoma russellianum, assembly GCA_036186865.1. Classification (NCBI taxonomy): domain Eukaryota; kingdom Viridiplantae; phylum Streptophyta; class Magnoliopsida; order Gentianales; family Gentianaceae; genus Eustoma; species Eustoma russellianum. The sequence goes on along the minus strand of AP025048.1, from coordinate 10,966,169 downwards.
AAAAAGGATATTCAAAATCAGAGCAAGAATGGAGATGAGAAGTAGTGAATGAGTACACCGGATATAGAGTGGTTCGAATCGTAAATGATTCTACTCCACTACCACTTTGTTTCCAAAGTGGATTTTCAACAACTACTCTTCTTATTATGAACAATAAGAACAACCACAGCAAAACTTACACTAACACTTTAGTGTAAGCCACAACAACAACAGCTATTTGCACAACACACTTGTGCAACCACAGCAACTACAGCTATTAGCAAGAACAACTTCTTGCTTCCTCACAACTTCAACAAAAGTTCCCTCAAGAACTTCTCACAGTGCGTTAAAGAAATATGGTAAGGTTCACACTTTCTCACAAGTCTAAGCACAAGCTAGAGATCAAGTAATTATGGTTCCTCTTGTGCTTGACTCTCTTTCTCTCAATATACAAACAATGAAGATCAAAGAAAGCTAGACAAGCTTTAAACAATTTTACAAGTATGAGAGAAATGTTCAACAATGTAAAATGAAGCTAGATGATGTTGAAAGTATATCTTTGCTTCATCCAAGCCTCCTCTATTTATAGATGAAGTTCACCACGTTTTTGAGGCTCTCCACCAAGTCTTCATCTTCAAAAATGTCAAGATAATGCCCAAATAGTCTTTAGCCACCCTATGGAGTGATTTGTTCTTGGATAGCCACCCTAGAGAATCTTAGACATGTATACAATAGTCAAGGAAGCATGTAATAGGTTGGGTTAAAGTCCACAAGAAGTTTGAAGAAGATTGGAAAGAGAAAACCTTGAAAATCTGCCTTGGATTTTGTTCAAACGTTCAGAAAATTTGAATTCTGGAGGACATCGATCGATCGAAGTCCCTGGAAGGGAGAGATTGATGTCCTCAGATGCTACATCGATCGATCGAAGTCCTGGGTGGGAGAGATCGATGTCCTCAGATCCCACATCGAGCGATCGATGTCCTAGGGAGGGAGAGATCGATGTACTCTGATCTTACATCGATCGATCGATGTCCAGGGAGGGAGGGATCGATGTATTCAGATCTTACATCGATCGATCGATGTCAGTGACATCGATCGATCGATGTCTCCTCCTTGAGAGATCGATGTCTTCTTTTGAGTTTCAATCTTAACCATCGTATTTTCTCATCAAGCATCAAATATCAAACATAATTTTAACTCATTCAAAACATCTTTTCATCATCAAAACACTTTACAACTTAACATCATAGACCGATATAGGGCATTGTCAAAATCTTTACCATGTTCATCCTTATCCAATTTGGTGGTGACACTCATAGGGGTGGGGGATGGTTTCAAATTTTCAAAGTTGAATCTTTTAATCATGTCATTTATGTATTTAACTTGACTTATGTGAATGCCTTTACGCGTTTGCTTAATCTGCAAGCCAATAAAATAGTTAAGTTCACCAACCATATACATTTCAAATTCGGATTTCATGCATTTTTCAAAATCTTCAACAAGTCTATGTGAGGTAGAACCAAAAATAATGTCATCAACGTAGATTTGAATAATAAGTAAATCCGTTTTATCTTGTTTCAAAAATAGTGCACTATCTATAGTGCCTCGTCTAAAATCATTATCTAAAAGGAAAGTTGCAAAACGATCATATCATGCTCTCGGTGCTTGCTTTAGGCCGTATAGTGCTTTCTTTAGTTTGTACACGTGATCGGAATGTTTCAAATCTTCAAAACCGGGTGGTTGCTTCACGTATACTTCTTCTTGTATAAATCCGTTTAGGAATGCACTTTTTACGTCCATTTGATATAATCTGAAATCTTTCATGCAAGCAATAGCAAGTAATAGTCGTATAGCTTCTAAACGTGCTACGGGTGCAAATGTTTCATCATAGTCAATTCCTTCTTCTTGATTATAGCCTTGTGCTACAAGTCTCGCTTTATTTCTAACAACCTTTCCTTCTTCATTCATTTTATTTCTAAACACCCACTTTGTGCCTATTATAGTCTTGTCTTGTGGTCGTGGCACTAAATCCCATACATCGTTTCTAACAAATTGATTAAGTTCATATTGCATGGCATCAATCCAAGAAGAATCACTCAAAGCATCATGCACATTTTTGGGCTCAATTTCAGAAATCATAGCATGAAATTTATTTATTTCGTCCGATGTAATTCTTCTACGTGGTCGCACACCGTGAGTGAGGTCGCCTATGATGAGATCATGTGGGTGATCTCTATGCCATCTTGGTTGATTATTTTCTATGTTATCATGCATTTCTATGTGATCATGCATTTCTAGTGTGTCATTCATATCATGCATATCAAAAGAACCATCATCTTCATTCAACACGGGTTTCATTTCAAAGTCATCGTCATATTCCTTATCTTTATCAATCTCACCAAATTTATTGAATTTCACATGAATAGATTCCATAATTTGTCTAGTGAGAGGATCATAACATCTATATGCCTTTGAATTTATAGAATATCCAACAAAAATGCACTCAATTGATTTGGATTCAAATTTATCTAAATTATCTTTTGTATTCAAAACAAAACATTTGCATCCAAGCACACGAAATTAGTCAATCTTAGGCATGCGATCATTTAAAATCTCATAAGGCGTCTTATTTATTTTCTTTCTAACAGATAAGCGATTTACTATGTAGCATGCACAATTTACGGCTTCCGCCCACAGAAATCTAGGCAATTTATTTTCGCATAATATAGTTCTAGCGATTTCTTGTAATGTTTGATTCTTTCTTTCTGCTACTCCATTTAATTGTGGAGTTCTAGGTGGCGAAAACTCATGCTTGATTCCTTTTTCTTCGCAAAATGAAATCATATCTTTGTTTTTAAATTCACCGCCTCTATCACTTCTTATCTTTTTTCACATTGACACCGTATTGATTTTCAAGTTATTTGATTAATTTCGCAATCTCAATGGCACTATCATCCTTATGTGCAAGAAATAAAGTCCAAGTATAATGAGAAAAATCATCAACAATCACGCATGCATAGTGGCGCCCACCAAGGCTTGTAGTGTGACTAGGACCAAACAAATCAATGTGTAGTAGTTCTAAGACTCTAGTCGTGCTTATTTCATTCTTAGGCTTAAGTGACTCACGTGTTTGTTTGCCTTTTATGCAAGATTCACACAACTGAAAGTTGTCTAAATCAAGTGTAGGCAATCCTCGTATTAAGTTCTTTCGTTGGAGTTTTTCTAGTGTGGAAATACCAATGTGCCCTAAACGTTATGCCATAAATTCACATTGGGTTCATTTGACATAAAGCACTTAACGTTAGCGTCTACCACATCATCCATAGAAAGCGTAAAAATGTTACCTTCTCGTTTTCCTTTTAAAACGGTTTCTCTATTTTTATTTATTATATTGCAGTAAGGGTGAGTGAAGCACACATCAAAGCCATTGTCAATAAATTGAGAAATGCTAAGGAGATTGTAAGATAAGTTGCTTAACAAATAGACGTTGGATATTTGAAGAGTGCTTGGATTTCCTATCGTACCTTTTCCGATGATCTTGCCTTTGTTGTTGTCTCCAAAGGTCATGGATCCGCCTTTTGTGACCTTCTTTAATTTTGTGAACAAGCTCAGGTCACCCGTCATGTGCCTCGAGCACCCACTGTCAAGGAACCACTTTATAGTTGTATCTTTCGATGTGTGGGCTCCCTGCAATGTAGAAAGATGATTTAGGTACCCTTTTAACTTTGGGTCCTTTCGAGTTAGTTAATCACCTCTTGGTAAAAGTACCTTTCGGTACCCATACTTGGGTGATCCTTCTCGGTCTAGCAAATGGCAAGAATGCAGATGAAGGTGCGATATAGTAGACATGTGGTGAATGCACTTTGGGCCTTTGCCCAAGAACTCCTTTATACTCATTGAATGAAGGACGTTTTTGATATGTCCTTGTGTGTGTGTGCGTAGTGCGTGGATGATATGAATGTCGTGTATGCATCACTCTTTTCTTTTCATATCTATATGGTACAAAATTGTATTTCACATGATATGAAGAGGAAGTGTGGCGTGATGAGGGAAGAGGCGGTTTTTGCGTCATCTTAGACACCACTTGAGGCTTTGGGGTGTCTACTTTCTTAGACACAACAAACTTAGTTGGTTTGGTGGATACTTCATTAGTATCAACGTATCCCAAACCCGTTTTGTCACTGTCATGCTTTTGAGATAAGATAATACGATGCAGCATGTTAGATCCCGTATCAAACTGTTTCATCATTTTCTCTAGATCTATATTCCTTGATTTCAAATTTGAAATCTCGGATTTCATTTCGAATTTTGAGTGGTTAATGATGAAATCTCTGTCTTTAATGCAGTGATGATGCATGATTACTCTTTCTTTGAATCGTTTAATTGAGCGACTAGATTCTCATTAGAAGATTCTAACAGTTTCTTGTCTTCAATTAATCGCTTCTTTTCCTTAGGAGAGTCTTAGTGAATTTATGTAGTTCTAAATACTGACTAAAAAGATCATCATAAGAAAGCTCAGAGTCAGAATCAGAATCAGATGATACCTCATTAGATGCTTTGGACACAAAGCATACTTGTGCAGTCTCTTCTTCGGTTTCAGTCACGGAATCCGATGTATCACTCTAGGTGGAGGCCTTTAGAGCACGTTTCCTTTGCTTGGGTTCCGAGACGTGTCTATTCTTGTTCCGCTCCTTGTCAGGGTATTATTTGTTTGTTTTTCTTTATTGGGGCAGTCATATGATAAATGTCCAAGTTTGCCACATTCATAACATTTAACATCTTTATCATTTGACTTGTTCTTATTTCTTTTAGTTGTAGTACCCTTATTTTTATTTCTAAATGACCTTCTCATAAATTTTCTTAAGCCTTTAGCCAATAGAATTAGGTCATCGTTATCCGATTCAGAATCACTATCATCTACATGATCGGAAGAAGTAGAAACGTATTCATTTGATTTAAAAGCAATAGCTTTACCTTGTTTAGATGATTCCGATTTCCGTATAGTGAGTTTATTTTCGTACACCTTAAGAGACCCAATCAACTCTTCCATCTTTATTGATTTCATTTCTTTGCTTTCTTCTATTGCGGTTATTTTAGGGTCCCACTCTGATGGAAGGCTTCGTAAGACATTCTGTACTTTTTCCTGCATGGTAAACGCTTTACCAAGAGACTCAAGAGAATTATAGATGTTAGTCAAACGAAGATCCATATCAACAATAGATTCATTAGGCAATAGTTTAAACGACTCAAGTGTGGACATAAGCATGTTTATCTTTGACTCTTTTACTTGACTCGTGCCTTCGTGTATTATTTCTAGTATCCTCCACATTTCTTGTGCACTAGAACAGTTTGAGACATAATTCGACTCACTCTTACTTAATCCGTTTAGGAGAAATTGCATAGCCCTAGCATTCATGTAAGTTTCTTTTTATCATCACTCGTATATTCTTGTCTAGGTTTAACAACTTCTAGTGTGACTCCGTCTACGATGGATAACTTAGATGGGACAAAAGGACCATCTTCTATAATCAACCAAAGATCAATATCTATTGCCATAAGAAAAAGCTTCATTCTTAGTTTCCATTGAATGAAAGACTCACTGTCAAAAAGAGGACGCCTTTGGCTCGACATACCTTCTTGCACGGTTTTGAGATTTATGGTTGCCATCTCACTGAATCGTTGGATCCTTTGTAGTGAGTGTTCCTGCTCTATGATACCACTTGTAGGATCTGCAAGGCACCACTAGAAGGGGAGGTTGAATAGTTGGTGCCGAAAGTGTGGTGTTTAAAATTTGTTTAAAACCAAACAACTCAACTTCTGAAAACAGATTATGTTTTCAGGACCAGTTTTAAAACGTTTTTAAAACTAGGTTGTAGGTCTTCCAAAATTCTGAAATTTGGAGAGAACTTAGCCTCAGATGTTATGAGTGGCTCCTAAAAATTTCAGATTTAAATTCAACCTTTAACCCCTTCAAAAATTGTTGGTGGTCAGATTGTGCGAATCTGCAGAAACGGTAGACTGTTTTGAAAAAGTTATTCCTATTTGTACGTAACTCCAAATGCTCTGAAATGTTAACCACTAAACCCTTATATCTTATATTTAAATGTGTTGAAACAGTTTTGAAAAATGCTTTCGGGAAGTTAGTCAAATACACTCAAAGTCTCAACCTTTGCAAGCCTGAAAATCAGACTGCACTAGTCTCATATCTTTGGATTTTTGAGTGACTTATACTTATCCAAAAGGGTTGAAACTTGTGCCAAATTAACCCTAAGTCGTGTGGCTATGTTTCTGAAAAGTTTCGTAATTTTTGAAAATTGTTTACTATTTTAACGAATGTAAACAAAAAGAGTAAACAATGCAGAAACAGAATATAAGTGCAGAAAGTAAATGACACCGAGAATTTTATACTGGTTCGGTTATAAACAACCTACTACAATCTTCGAGGAACACCTTCCTTGGTTCACACTAGTCACACACATGCAATAGACCTTACCACAGGGTTGATGGAGTTACACACCAACTCCATGTTAGGTCCGAAATACACTCTAGAGGGGGGTGAATAGAGTGTTTGGCTCTTTTGCGGAATTTTCTCATTTGCTCAACTCAAAAAGATATTCAAAATCAGAGCAAGAATAGGAGATGAGAAGTAGTGAATGAGTACACCGAATATAGAGTGGTTCGAATCGTAAATGATTCTACTCCACTAACACTTTGTTTCCAAAGTGGATTTTCAACAACTACTCTTCTTATTATGAACAATAAGAACAACCACAACAACAATTACACTAACACTTTAGTGTTAGCAACAACAACAGTAACTTCTTGCACAAAACACGCTTGTGCAACTACAGCTCTTAGCAAGAACAACTTCTTGCTTCCTCACAACTTCAACAAAAGTTCCCTCAAGAACTTCTCACAGTGGGTTGAAGAAATATAGTAAGGTTCACACTTTCTCACAAGTCTAAGCATAAGCAAGAGATCAAATATTTATGGTTCCTCTTGTGCTTGACTCACTTTCTCTCAATATACAACAATGAAGAACAAAGAAAAGCTAAACAAGCTTTAAGCAAATTTACAAGTATGAGAGAACTATACAACAATGGAAAATGAAGCTAGATGATGTTGAAAGTGTGTGTTTGCCTCATCCAAGCCTCCTCTATTTATAGATGAAGTTCACCACGTTTTTGAGGCTCTCCACCAAATCTTCATCTTCAAAAATGTCAAGATAATGCCCAAATAGTTTCTAGCCACCTTATGGAGTGATTTGATCTTGGATAGCCACCCTAGAGAATCTTAGACGTGTATACAATAGTCAAGGAAGCATGTAATATGTTGGGTTAAAGTCCACAAGAAATTTTAGCAAGATTGGAGAGAGAAGACATCATAAATCTCTCTTGCATTTTGTTCCAACGCTCAAAAAATTTGAATTCTGGGGGACATCGATCGATCGAAGTGCCTGGAAGGGAGAGATCGATGTCCTCCAGAAGATTGCAGTTTTGACACTGCCTGACATCGATCGATCGATGTCAGGGGCTGAAGTGACATCGATCGATTGATGTCACTTGGTTTAGAGATCGATGTTTGCTGATCAACATCGATCGATCGATGTCAGGGGCTGAAGTGACATCGATCGATCAATGTCCTCTGGTTGAGAGTTCGATGCTCTCTGATCAACATCGATCGATCGATGTCAGGGGCTGAAGTGACATCGATCGATCGATGTCCCCAGCTTGAGAGATCGATGTCAACAAGTGAGTTCCAATCTCAACCATCTTTGGATATAGTGTGATTTGCCCATCTTGCATCAAATATCAAACACAAATTTAACTCATTCAAAACATCTTTTCATCATCAAAACGTTTTACAACTTAACAATCTCCCCCTTTTTGATGATTTCAAAACCATGATTCAAAAGATGTTTTTACGTGATATATTTTCAACTATACTTTATATTTTACAACTCCCCCTTAGTTTATGCTCCCCCTCAAACCATGCATCAAGTTTCACATTTTCATTATTTCAATATGTAAGATATCATGCCAAGAAACTTCATGCTATGTCATGCCACATTCAACTTCTCAAAGATAACATGTTATGCATACTACCAACTTAAGATACCGAGCTATAACATGCCAAAAAAAACCAAATCATGCAATGTCTAACTAACTATGTCAAAACATGGCAAAGCTAATGCCCAAACATGCTAAAAACCCAATCATGCCAACTAAACCATTATGCAGACAAAAACACTATGAGACAACAATACCAATTACTATTTAACTATCATGCCAACAATACCAATTACTACTTAACAATCATGCCATCAATACCAAACAAATTAACCATCATGCCGACAATACCAAACAAATTACTTCTCCCCCTTTTTGAAAGCATCAAAAAATAAGGGATACCAAAACGAAATGATAAATACCATTAAGAAATATTAAGTTTTGAGATACATATGTAAACTCAAACTTGCAAAAATATGCATAACCACGAGGGAATGGGGAATCATAAAGGACTACTCCTCATCGGAGGAAAAACACAATCCGGAGAGAACCGCTTTGAGCTTTGTTTTCAACTTTTGATACTTGGTCTTGTGCACGTTCAGCTCTGTTTGCAGTGTTGTGACTTGATTGTCCACCTTTGTTTCTAACGTTTTAAAATGGTCCTGGAGTGTCTTATAGTCTTTTTCCAGATCATCTATTCGAACAGCCTCTTTTGTTAGGTCTTCCCCCCATTGATCGAGATAACGATGTAAATCATTAATCTCAGCCTCTGTATTGAATTCATCCCCGGAGTCACTGTCTTCCTCCATTGGAGCTTTTCCTCTGTCTATTCGGGAGGTAGGACTTTCAGGGTTAGGTTGGGGTTCAACGGTTGGCTCAGTAGGATGTGTAGGCAATACCGGCTCATTTTCAGCTTCATCTTCCTCAGAGTCATGAGTACCACCCCGTCGTTGCGCTTCCTTCCTTGACTTAAGAATTTGCTTGATGTTAAACTTTGTGTAATAATCCTTATTGGTAATGGACTCTTCATACTCGTCATCCAACACTATATCGGCCTTTCTCAACAATTTATATATCAGATTACTGTAAGGAAGTGCTTTTGATTTCTTGGTAACTGCCTCCAACACATTTTCAAAGAAAACTTCCCCAAAGTTTACTTGTTCCTTCATGGCTATGCGGTAGGTAAAGTCTAGGTTGCTTGGAAGTTTTGCGGATTTTCCATTTACACAGAATGTAACGATGGCAAGCAAAACTCGATAAACTAAAGGCATGTTATTTGTGTTTCTCGTGGGGTGGAATCCAAGAAAGGTTTTGACTTCGTCCTCGGTCACTTGGTACTTGTAATAGTCCCACTTCTAACGATCGAAATCTTGGAATCCCTCATCAGGTGTACCAAGTATTTCATTAATCTGTTTGGTGTGAAATGAAACTACTTGACCATCAATCACCGAATTTAGAGAAAACGGCTTTCCATTGAGATAGTTAATCCAAAGATTAGCATAAAACATCCGTGTATAACGAGTCGACATAGAACCCACCTCAGAAGAATCCTAAATAAACATCCATTTTTGAGCATACAACCAATCAATGATTGGTTTTAATTCCTCATTGCTCAAAATGTCCTCATTTTTGAGCAGTTTCAATGGAATAGTAGACCTCTTGCTACTTTTCCATTCTTCAAATAATAATTGCGCTCTAAGAGAGATGTGAGTGAATATACCTGAACCTAGAGGTGCAGCCAGTGCATTCTCATATTCTCCAATTTTAAGCCAAGGGAAATTTCGAATACCAAGGCTTTCTCTAACCTCACGGAGCAGATGTTCTTGGGATGGCTCTGATTGCTTCCTTAGTCCTGTTGTTCTAGAACTCGTTGGAATATGTGGTTGATTTTGTGCTTGAGATGTTCTCTTCCCCTTGGGATGATTTTTTGTTCTTGGGGCCATGAGAAGATTAGGTCACAAAATTTTTGAATATAGTGATGAAACTTGACGAATATATGTAGAGTGTGATAGTATTGAAGAAAAAAATTGAATCTTGAGCAAGGATTTTGCAGTTTGGGGGTTCTAAGTCTCAAGGTTTTCGCAGGAGAAAATTAGGGTTCGAAGTTGGAAATGTGAAAATGAGGTGTTTTGCAGGTTTTAATAGACCTTGTCCCGCTGACATCGATCGATCGATGTTTGGGACTTCGATTGATCGATGTCGTTAACATCGATCGATCGATGTCTTAAGAGTCATCAGTCTCTGAGACTTCCACATAGATCGATCGTTGTATGCAGAAATCTGTATTTTTGACATTTTTAACCCTTTAACCACTGTTTATCATTCTTAATCTTGTTCTAATTGATTCGAATGTCTCAGTTGGAAGGGATTTTGTGAATCTATCCGCTAGTTGGTCATTTGTTGGGACAAATTCAACGCATACCAATCCCTTTTGGATGCAATCTCTTATGAAGTGATGCCTCACCTCTATATGTTTGGTCCTACTATGATGTACTGGATTTTGCGCTATACTTATGGCTGAGGTATTGTCACATAGGATGGGAACTTTATCAAACTTGACATTATAATCGTTCAAAGTATTGATCATCCAAAGTAGTTGTGCACAACACGAAGCGGCCAATACATATTCGGATTCCGCCGTAGAAAGTGACACAGTATTATGTTTCTTGGAGAACCAAGAAACCAAACAATCTCCAAGGAATTGACATGTCCCGGAGGTGCTTTTCCTATCAACAAGATTTCCGGCATAGTCGGAGTCACTATTTCCTCTTAAATCAAAACAACCATTTTTGGGATAAAACAATCCAAAGTTCAAGGTTCCTTTTAAATACCTAAAGATACGTTTAACAGCAACTAAATGTGATTCCTTAGGCATACTTTGAAATCTAGCACATAAGCACACAAAATGCAAGATATCCGGCCTACTAGCGGTTAAATAGAGTAAACTACCAATCATACCCCTATATTTTGTTACCTCAACCGGCTTTCCTTTTTCGTCTTTGTCAAGCTTTGTACTTGTGCTCATTGGAGTGCTCACACTTCTTCCATCCTCAAATTTGTACTTTTTGAGCAAATCCTTTGTATACTTTGTTTGAGATATATACACTCCATCTTGAGTTTGCTTGATTTGAAGACCAAGAAAGTAGTTGAGTTCACCCATCATGCTCATTTCAAATTCTCCTTCCATCAATTTTGCAAAATGCTCACAAAGAGAATCATTAGTAGCACCAAATATAATATCATCCACATAAATTTGAACAAGCAATTGATGGTTTCCTTGTTCTTTAATAAAAAGAGTAGTGTCGACTTTTCCTCTTGAAAACTCATTCTCAAGTAGGAAGTTACTTAATCTATCATACCAAGCCCTAGGAGTTTGTTTAAGTCCATAAAGGGCCTTTTTGAGTTTAAAAACATGATTTAGATAATCATGATTTTCAAACCCCGGTGGTTGAGTTACATAGACCTCTTCTTGAATTATTTCATTCAAGAATGCGGATTTCACATCCATTTGATATAGTTTGAAATCCTTATAGCATGCATATGCTAATAGCATCCTAATAACGTCTAACCTAGCTACGGGGGCAAAGGTCTCACCATAGTCTATGTCTTCCTCTTGACTATATCCCTGGGCTACTAACCTGGCTTTGTTTCTAGTGATGTTTCCTTTATCATCCATTTTGTTTCTAAATACCCATTTAGTGCCAATTACGGGATGATCACTTGGTTTAGCAACTAATTCTCAAACATCACTTCTTTCAAATTGATTTAATTCTTCTTGCATAGCTAATACCCAATCTTCATCATTTATTGCCTCCTTTATATTTTTAGGTTCAACTTGTGAAATGAAAGCATTTTCATTGAATTTTCTCCTAGTCATTATGCCTTGGCTAGTTTCACCTAATATCAATTCTTTAGAGTGATCTTTCCTATACTTATATGAATCCGGTAAATTTGAGGTATCTCCTCCCATTTCTTCATCTTTAACCTTAGGTTCAAGGGGATCAATCCTAAGGTCAATAACAATATTACCTTTTGGATTCTCGAATTTCTCTATATGGCTTAGTTCAATTATTTCATCATCATCATCATCATTAATGTTTGATTTATCCTCATTGAGTTCACTAAATTTTACATGAATTGATTCTTCAACTTTCATGCTTCTTTTATTATATACTCTAAATGCCTTGCTATTTTGAGCATAACCCATAAAGATTCCTTCATCCGCTTTGAAGTTGAGTTTATCCAAGTTATCTTTGGTGTTAAGTATAAAGCACTTACAACCAAATACCTTGAGATAACCAATATTGGTACTCTACCTTTCCAAAGCTCATAAGGAGTCTTTTTGAGAAACGGTCTCAAATAAACTCTATTGATCACATGACAAGCGGTATTTACCGCTTCGGCCCAAAAATATTTGGGTAGCTCAAATTCGTTTAGCATGGCTCTACTCATTTCTTGAAGTGTTCTATTCTTCCTTTCCGCAACACCATTTTGTTGAGTAGTTCTTGGAGCTGAGAAATTGTGTCCATATCCCTTGGATACACAAAATTCGTGAAATTCTCCATCAAACTCACCACCTCTATCACTTCTAATTTCCTTATTTGTGTCCTCTCTTTGATTTTCTAATCTCTTACAAAGCTTTATAAATTCTTGTCATGCATCATTCTTTTTAGCTAAGAACATTACCCAAGTGTACCTAGAGAAGTCATCTACCACCACAAAGGTGTAATGTGTTCCACTTAGACTTGCCGTACCAATATTCCCATACAAATCCATATAAAGCAATTGTAGGGGTTTGGTGGTGGAGATTTCACTTTTGGGCTTGAAGCTTGTTTTAACAAGTTTTGCCTTTTGACAAGTGTCACATAAGCCATGATTTTCGAGATTTAATTTTGGAAGACCTTGGACTTTTTCATTTTTGCAAATATCTTTGAAATTTTTAAAACTAATATATCCAAGTCGTCTATGCCATAGTTGAGTCAAATCATTTTTGGCAACTAGGCAAGAAACATTTTGTGATATCAAATCATGTGTGCTAAATTTGTAAACATCATTTTTATGTATAGCCTCAAAAACAATCTTATCGTTTTTTTTCACAACACATTTTCTTCTCACAAATTCAATTTGAAAATTAACATCACATAGTTGGCTAACACTTATCAAGTTGTACTTAAGCCCTTCTACGTATAATACATTATTAATAGTAAAAGAAGAGTTACCAATTTCTCCATGTCCAAGGATTTTGGCTCTCCCATTGCCAAAATGCACCGTTCCACCATCTTGGAGCTTGAGCTTGGTGAACACGTTTTGTCTCCAGTCATGTGTGTTGAACATCCGCTGTCCATAAGCCATTTGGTTCCTTCTTCTTTGGCTACTCCATTTATCTTGAGAGCCTACAAAACCAAAAGATGTATGCATTGGTACCCTTTGATGATTGGGTCCTTTAGGGTTAGTTTTTCAACCCTTAGGCTTCCAAACATATGTGCTTTCAAATATAGCTCTACATGCTTTCTTCACATGTCCTAGTTTATTGCAATGAAAACAAGTGGGTACATGCTTTGGTTTAGAGGGTGATGAGTTTCGTTGTGTTTTTCTATTATTTGCCTTTTTCTTTAAGGACTTGGGTTTAATAGAAGAAGATGATGAATTAAATCCTAAACCGGATTTATCATTTCCAATTCTTTGATTTCCAAGTAGTATGTCTAAATAGTTTTTACCATTTGTTAGTCTTTGTAAGTCTAACTTTAGTTTCTCACATTCTTTTCTAATTTCTACATTTTCAAGAGCTACGGTTTTATGCATGGTGAGTATGATGTCATGCTCTTGAAACATCAAAATATTCTTATCATGCAAGCTCTTATTTTCTAAGATGCATTTCTTGAACTCTTTCTTCAAATGCTTATATTTTAGATTCAATTTTTCAAAGTCATCTTGCAAATCTCCTATTTCATCATGAAAATTTGAGGGGTTAGAATTTACCTCAAGATCATCTTCAATTGCCATAAGACAAGTATGTTGAATCTTTGAATTGTCAGCCATTGCAACAAGTCAAACACCTTGATCTTCACTTTCTTCTCCTTCCGATTCCGAAAGAAGATCATCCCACGTGGTTACCTCCGCATTGAGGGCTTTCTTCTTTTGAGGAAAGGCCTTCTTCTCTTGCTTTTGCGGTTCTTTTACGTGGCAGTCGGCAATGAAATGACCGGGCCGACCACATCTATAGCAATTTTCACTTGCTTCCTTTTCTTTAGATGGTCTTTTGAAGAACTTTCTTGCTTGAGCTTTATTTCTAGTTGCCATTCTTCTAAATTTTCTTACTAGAAGGGCAACTTCCTCATCCGATTCATCGGACTCTACCACCAATCCTTTCTGTGATGTTTGTGTGGGTTTGATAGGGTTCATCCTATTTTGTTCATCAATAAGAATTTCATGAGTAAGAAGATTACCGGATAGCTCATCAAGGGTAAGGGTCTTGAGATTCTTTGATTCGGTGATGGCGGTGACTTTGGGTGTCCATTCTCTTGGCAAAGAGTTGAGGAGTTTTGAGACAAGGTCTTCATTTGAGATTTTCTTGTCCACTATGGAGAGTTGATTCACTATTCGTGTGAATCGATCGATTGTCTCCTCAATCTTTTCACCGCTTTTCATTTCAAACATCTCGTACTCCTTCATGAGCATAAGTCGTTTGGCCATTTTTACTTGCTCAGTTCCTTCATGTATCATTTCAAGCCTTTTCCATGCCTCATGAGCTGTTTCAAGACCTTGAAGTCTTATAAGCTCGGTGGTGGTAAGAGCACTTGAGAGAATATCAAATACTTTGCCATTAATGGCAAATCTTATCTTTTTTTCATCGGTGTAGTCATCCTCATCTTTGAATATTGATTCTCCTTTTGAGTTGGTAATCATAGGAACTTCAATTCCTTTGACAACGGCTCTCCATATATCAAATCCACAGCCTTTCAAGTGATTGATCATTCGAAATTTCCACAAAGAATAATTTTGGGCATCAAACATAGGTGCTTTAGTGTTTGATCCGGAAAATAGTGCAGTAGGCTTAGGAGATGAAGAGGTTGAGGTTGAGGTTGAGGTTGTCATTGCCATGATCTTTAACCTTTCTACTTGCAAAGATAGGCCAAGCAATCAAGGTTAGGCTCTGATACCAATTGTTAGGTCCGAATTACACTCTAGAGGGGGTGAATAGAGTGTTTGGCTCTTTTGCAGAATTTTCTCGTTTGCTCAACTCAAAAAGATATTCAAAATCAGAGCAAGAATGGGAGATGAGAAGTAGTGAATGAGTACACCGGATATAGAGTGGTTCGAATCCTAAATGATTCTACTCCACTACCACTTTGTTTCCAAAGTGGATTTTCAACAACTACTCTTCTTATTATGAACAATAAGAACAACCACAGCAACAATTACACTAACACTTTAGTGTAAGCAACAACAACAGCAACTTCTTGCACAAAACACACTTGTGCAACTACAGCTCTTAGCAAAAATAACTTCTTGCTTCCTCACAACTTCAACAAAAGTTCCCTCAAGAACTTCTCACAGTGGGTTGAAGAAATATAGTAAGGTTCACACTTTCTCACAAGTCTAAGCACAAGCAAGAGATCAAATATTTATGGTTCCTCTTGTGCTTGACTCACTTTCTCTCAATATACAACAATGAAGAACAAAGAAAAGCTAAACAAGCTTTAAGCAAATTTACAAGTATGAGAGAACTATACAACAATGGAAAATGAAGCTAGATGATGTTGAAAGTGTGTGTTTGCCTCATCCAAGCCTCCTCTATTTATAGATGAAGTTCACCACGTTTTTGAGGCTCTCCACCAAATCTTCATCTTCAAAAATGTTAAGATAATGCCCAAATAGTTTCTAGCCACCTTATGGAGTGATTTGATCTTGGATAGCCACCCTAGAGAATCTTAGACGTCTATACAATAGTCAAGGAAGCATGTAATATGTTGGGTTAAAGTCCACAAGAAATTTTAGCAAGATTGGAGAGAGAAAACATCATAAATCTCTCTTGCATTTTGTTCCAACGCTCAAAAAATTTGAATTCTGGGGGACATCGATCGATCAAAGTGCCTAGAAGGGAGAGATCGATGTCCTCCAGAAGATTGCAGTTTTGACACTGCCTGACATCGATCGATCGATGTCAGGGGCTGAAGTGACATCGATCGATCGATGTCACTTGGTTTAGAGATCGATGTTTGTTGATCAACATCGATCGATCGATGTCAGGGGCTGAAGTGACATCGATCGATCGATGTCCTCTGGTTGAGAGTTCGATGCTCTCTGATCGACATCGATCGATCGATGTCAGGGGCTGAAGTGACATCGATCGATCGATGTCCCCAGCTTGAGAGATCGATGTCAACTAGTGAGTTCCAATCTCAACCATCTTTGGACATAGTGTGATTTGCCCATCTTGCATCAAATATCAAACACAAATTTAACTCATTCAAAACATCTTTTCATCATCAAAACATTTTACAACTTAACACTCCAACCCTTTACAAACCTTGTACGATCAATACAATTCGCACGAACACCACCACCTAGCAAGATTGAAGATTGATCACACCTTGATCAATCTTTTACAAAGATAAAGAGTATGTGGTGGTATAATACAAGCCTATTCAAGAATAAGAATATAAGTACAATAGGTTTTCAAGAAGAAGAAAGAAAGAGAGTGTAGAAGAAGAGAAGGCTAGGCGTTTTTGTCACTTGAAAATGCAATGCTTGTTCTTGTCTTTCGTTTTTGCTCATCTTCTTTCCTTTTAAGCAAGAGTGGCCGTCCCCCTCTAGTGCTCTCCTCTCCTGAAAATTGTCTTCTAAGTCCTTGGGAGAATGTATGGCATCATTAAGACATGATCTTGCATACTTGGTACCTTCTTATTGGATGATCATTTAACCTTTGCTTACTTGGCACTTCATGATTGGGTGAATGTTGTCATCACTTGATGACTAGGATAATCTGAGAAAACCACTTAAAACATGTGCCAAAATCATCATAAAATAGTTGTCATAACATCCAAGATTATCACATAAAGTTAGCAAGATAATTTTCTCACAAAAAGGGCATGAAAATTTTGGCCATTAAGAGACTTAGCATGCTGAAATTTCAGCATGTGATACATGGGTATTCTTTTCAAAATGTTGCCATGTTTGCTTTGATTTATCTCTTAAAAATGAATCGCCATTTAGTAGAAGATATTTTCATCTTTTATGAGATAAAAATTTGACTCCCATGTGGCCTAAAATTCGGCCATTATTCATTCACACATGCTGAAATTTTCAGCATGTGTGATATTGAAAAATATCACCACTTAAATTCCATAACTTATTCAAAATGCTTCCAAATTATCTTCCAATTAATCCACCTTAATTAAGAAGTAAAATATCACTCATAATGGAGGTAAAAATCGGCCATACATTAGCACACATGCTGAATTTTCAGCATGTGTCACAATTGTGACAAAATTTGAATTGTTACCTTGTGTAGCTTCTTCCTTTATGTCATCAACATTGTATGATTGATTCTTGACCAGTCAATATGCCAACAAGGCTCCACATATGCTCCATTGCAGCTGTAAGGGCGTGTATACATGTATATGCATGTGCTGAATTTCATTTTTGCTAACTTTGTAAAATAGTGCACATTTAATAATACACACATGTTATATTCCAGTCATCCCTTAATTTAATTTTAAAGAAAACTTTAAGATGTATGACATATGTAAAAAGTGTCTAGATACGTGTCGTATGATGTGCCAAAAATGTTCCATGTGTTGTGTACGTAGAAAACCGAATTTTCGATATTTATCGATTACCCGATTTTTCTCTAATTAAATTCCAACTTTTTGCACATGTTATATATATTATGTTACACATAATATATATAATATAAACTTTAATTCTCAGCACTTGGCTGGTCTAAAGTGGCGCCTAGACATGTGACAAAATTGAAATTGGAATCTCCACAATTTGGCCTTAATATGGGGTGATTTGTGTGTGCCAACATGGAATGATTTTATAGATGAAAATATCATCATAGCCACGAAATTAATAATGATTTTTGAGGTGTAGGGGCTGACCATCTATTTATGGCAAGTATGTGACACGTTGGCGAAGTTTCGGTATTCGCCCGATACGACAATTTTTGGTTTAGAACCTTCTAACGTGTCGTATTTAATTTGTCATCACCATGACTTATATAAATTGATATAAGACCTAAATATACTCATAAATATGATTTAAGTATGGTGGTGTGACGTTAACGTACGTACGTAAAATATATAATGTGTCGGTAATACGTTATAATACATGTGTATGTGCCTTTTTCAAAAAATCAGAAAATATATGTATTTATATATATATGCCGTGTATATTAAATGTGGAGAGGAGGAGAAGACTTTCCTTTCTTGGTCTTGTTGCCTTTGTGCCATGTTCAAATGTAGCTTCCTTTAATGAACTACTTAGTTTAATTAACTAAGTACTTCACTTAATGAACTAGTTTAGTTTATTAATGGTGGCACCTGAAAATAGTATAAACACAACAAATGTTTGCCATATGATGTAAGCTTTAACGCTTCATGGCTCTTTACTACGCAACATTATATATGAACTAAATAAGGCAAGTAATAGGCAATATGTCATGCACACGTTTATATTATGCACACGTTTTTGTCATGCTCATTTAAATCACATATTTTGAAATCACTCAAACTCCTTTTTCTCTACAACTTTTTCTTTCATCCCCTTATTTTCTTTCAGCCCAAACATTTATAGTTCCCCAATCTCCATTCTATATTCATTTTGGATATACAACTAAAATTCTACACTTCCTATTATAGAAAACAAAACAGCAGAACATATCATTTCTTTGGTCTTATTATTATTATTTTTTTATATAACTCTTACGATACATTATGTAATACACAAAATTTTCCTAAAACTGACTGATAAAAATTCTAATACGTTATATACACTTTAAACAGTTAATTTATTTTCCTTTTTATATTTTCTAGCCAGACACAAAATACACAATAATCATACACAACATATTTTTATGCAACAAATGAAGCAACTACACATGTAACATATCAATTTAAATTAGGACATGCAAAATAAACAATAATTTCAATAAACAACAAATAATTCATATATGAAATAAATTCAAAAAGAGAGAACCACCTACCTTTTAATTATAGACTAAAATAAGCGGTGTTGATGTGATGGTGTATGGGTGGTGTAGGCTTCCTTCCCCACCTTCTTTTCCTTTTCTTCTTTTTTTCCCCCACTTCTCTTTCTCACTTTTTCTTTTTGTATCCTACTCTCAGTTGTGCTATTACTTATTTTTATTTTCTTTAGAGTGATGTTGGCCGTGTGGATTAAATAAAAGGAAGGGGAAGTAGGATAAATGCTTATGGGGAAATTAAAGGGTTGTTGGGTAATGTAAGGGTTTAAGATAAGAGCGGGGTTATGAAAAGTTTTTTTATATTAATATAACATTTTATTTATTATTATTATTATTATTATTACTCTTAAATTACCAGGTACAACAGTCTACCCCTCTTACTATAAGTTTCGTCCCTGAAACTTGCGTACCTTAGGCAAATAGATGCGGATACTTCTCGCGTATTTGCTCTTCAAGCTCCCATGTCGCTTCTCTTTCGGTATGGTTGCTCCATTGAACTTTGACATATGGTATAATTCTTCGTCTCAACTCTTGATCTTTGCGGTCTAAGATCTTCACTGGAACCTCTTCATAAGTCACGTCAGGTCGAACCTTCAACGGTCTCTCATCGAGTATGTGACTTGGATCCGGAACATACCTTCTTAATTGCGACACATGAAACACATTATGAACTTGAGCTAATGCAGGTGGTAAAGCCAACTTGTAAGCCAGTGTTCCAACCCTTTCGAGTACCTCGTAGGGACCAATGTAACGAGGACTCAGTTTCCCTTTCACCCCAAACCGACTTACACCTTTCATCGGCGACACCTTTAGGTATACTATTTCTCCAACCGAAAATTCCAGCGGTCGCCTCTTCGAATCAGCCCAACTTTTGTTTTGACCTTGAGCTATTTTGAGCCGATCATGAATAATTTTGATCTTTTCTTTCGTCTGCTCAACCAACTCTGGCCCAGTGATTTCTCGCTCCCCAACTTCATCCCAGTACACCGGCGATCGACACTTGCGACCATGTAACGCCTCAAACGGTGCCATACCAATAGCGCTGTGATGGCTATTGTTATAAGAGAATTCGATCAGTTTTACCATACCGTCCCAATTACCTTTGAAATCTAGGGCACAAGCTCGCAACATATCTTCTAATGTCTGAATCGTCTGCTCGGACTGTCCGTCAGTCTGCGGATGAAATGCCGTACTCAAATGCAAATCAGTGCCCAATCTTCTCTGACATGCCGTCCAGAATCTAGATGTAAATCTTAGGTCCCGGTCCGATACGATACTTACTGGCACTCCATGCAAGCTGACAATGTTGTCGATATACAGAGTCACAAGTCTTTCTGGAGTCGCATTATTCGGCACAGGTAGAAAACGAGTCGACTTCGTCAACCGATCTACGATTACCCAAATCATATCATTGCCATTACGGGTTCTCGGGAGTCCGACAACAAAGTCCATCGTAATATGCTCCCATTTCCATTTAGGTATCTCTAATGGCATCATTAACCCTCCAGGTCTTTGGTGTTCGGCCTTCACCTGTTGGCAAACCAGACATCTTTCGATATATTCCACAATGTGACGCTTCATCCCACTCCACTAGTAATGTTTCTTAAGATCGTTGTACATCTTTGTCGCTCCCGGATGAATAGACAACTTAGAATTAAGAGCTTCCTTTAACAACTCTTTCCGCAGTTCTTCTTTATTCGTTACACACAATCTTCCTTGAAACCACAAACTACCATCATTGTGTGCCTGATCCATCCACCTGACTAGTCAACATATGGTCACGAACCATTCTCAAATCAGCATCTTCTTTTTGCGCTTCCTTAATCTGCTCCACCAGTGCAGGGGTAATAGTAAGTGCAGCTAGGACACTTACTGTCGAATCAACAATATCAAGATCGAACTCAGCCATCTCTCTCTAGTGGTGTCTGGCATGCATGACTAGATTTACGACTCAACGCATCAGCTACTACATTTGCTTTACCCGGATGATAACTGATGGTCAAATCGTAGTCTTTCAACAATTCCAACCATCGTCGCTGCCTCATGTTCAACTCCTTCTGTGTGAACAGATATTTTAGACTTTTGTGAATCGTGAAAACCTCGCACTTTTTTCCATAAAGATAATGTCTCCATATTTTGAGTCCAAACACCACTGCTGCCAACTCAAGATCATGAGTTGGGTAATTCCGCTCATATGCCTTTAATTGTCGAGAGGCATATGCGATAACCTTGCCTTCTTGCATAAGTACACAACCTGTAATAAAACAAATTTTAGACCACGACTTGACATTTATATAATATTCAAGCTTGAAATCATATACATACCCAATCCATTCCTGGATGCGTCACTGTATATGATGAACCCATCCGAACCAGAGGGCTGTGCCAACACAGGTGCTGTGGTCAGTTTCTTCTTCAACTCATTAAAACTCTCCTCACACTCAGCAGTCCATTCAAATTTCGTCTTTTTCTGCGTTAATCGACTTAGCGGAACTTCTATTCTTGAAAACCCTTCTACGAACTTTCGATAATAGCCAGCCAACCCCAAGAAGCTTCTGACCTCAGTCACATTGGTTGGTCGTGGCCATTCAGTGATTGCCTCTATTTTCTTTGGATCCACCGATATTCCTTCGTCCGATACTACATGTCCCAAAAATGTCACGCTCTTCAACCAGAATTCGCATTTGCTGAATTTAGCATACAATTTCTTTTGTCTCAAAGTCTCCAATACTTCTCTCAAGTGTTTAGCATGCTATTCTTCACTCGGAGAGTACACCAAAATGTCGTCAATGAAAATAACTACAAACTTGTCCAGCTGTTTCCTGAATACAGTATTCATCAGGTCCATAAATACATCTGGAGCATTAGTCAAACTGAACGGCATCACCAAGAATTCATAGTGATCGTATCGGGTATGGAACGCCGTCTTCTCTACATCTTCTGCCTTAACTCTCAGCTGATGATATCTGGATCGCAGATCAATCTTAGAAAATACTTGTGCGCCTTTCAGCTGATCAAACAAATCATCAATGCGAGGTAGCGGGTACTTATTCTTTATTGTGATCTTATTGATCTCACGATAGTCAATGCACAGTCTCAAGCTTCCGTCTTTTTTCTTGACAAATAACACCAGCGCTCCCCATGGTGAAACACTTGGACAAATAAACTTTCCATCAAGAAGCTCTTGCAACTGATCTTTCAATTCTTTCAACTCCGCCGGAGCCATACGGTAAGGTGTTTTTGATATAGGCTCAGCTCCTGGAATGAGATTTATCTCAAACTCAACTTCACGACTCGGCGGCAAACCCGATAACTCATCCGGAAACACATCTTTAAATTAGTTCACTACTGGGATTTGATCAATTGTTGGCACCTCTTGCTTTGAGTCCATTGCATATACCAAAAAACCTTCTGCGCCTCTCTGCAGCATCTGATGTGCCTGCACGGCTGTCAGATAGATTTTCTTCGCAACCTTCTTCAACTTAAAGTTCCCTTGAAACACCACCTCTTTTGCATCGGGGCCTCTAATACTGACTTGCTTCTGCCGGTAATTTATATTCGCATGATGCTCCGCTAGCCAGTCCATCCCATGAATGACATCGAAATTGCTTAGCTGAATCGGAATCAGCGTAGCAGTAAACATCCTTTCCTCAATTTTCAATTCACAACCCTTATAATGATGATGTGAAGTTATCACTGTATCACCAGAAGCTTGCACTAGATACGGAATTTCTATCCATTACGGACACTTGTTCAAGTACTTCACGAATCTCTTCGAGACAAACGAGTGACTCGCGCCACTATCGAAAAGTACGTTTGCCGGAACTTCATTAACCAATGTTGATCCTATCGCAATTCAAGAGTTAACTAAATACGCAAATATTTATCACATAATGGAACATGTATAATAATTAAATAACTGAATTATTTAAATGGTACCTGTCATAACATCGTTTGTCGCTTCCACCTCAGGATCAGTCATGACATGCACTCTGGCGTTCGTCTTCAGCATTCCCTTCGGCTGGCCACCCTGCGGCTGCTGTGGCACCACCTTCCACTCGGAACACTCCCTGGCGTAGTGTCTAGTCTTACCACACTTGTAACACACATTCTTCTTCCTCCAGCATTCACCCGGATGCTTCCGACCACAATAAGCACATGGCACTGGTGGTCCAACATTCCCCTGAGGCGGACCAAAGTTTCTCTGCGGCTGCTGCTGCGGTGGCCTAAACTGTACCCCCATCGGCTGTCGTCGGGGTACCTTCACCCAGCGTCCAGATTTCCCCGATCTAAAGTCATCTCGTGGCCTCTTGCCACGATCCTCAACACTCACTCTTCTTAAGTCTCCTTCCACCTCGCGGCATACTTTGAGCAGCTCATCAAATGTCGGAGCCCTTGCATTCACAAGCCCAGTCTGAATCTAAGATCTCAGACCAGTTCTGAACTTTAACATCTTTAGTCTTTGATCAGTCATAGTAGATGGCACGTACTGCCCCAGAGCATGAAACTTCTCAATGTATTCTGCCACTGACATACTCCCCTGAGTCAGAGCCTGAAACTCTGCCATCCGCTGTAGAACCACGCTGTCAGGAGCATAATATCTTCTGAATTCTTCACAGAACTGCACCTAGGTAATCGGTGCAGTCAACCGTATCTCAACACTGTGCCACCATACTTCAGCATCTCCAATCAGAAAAGGTACAACAACTTCCACCCTGAGATCATCAGGCACCTGCAAAAGTCGAAGGTGATCTGACATCTCCTTCAGCCATATCTCGGCATCCTCCGGATTGGATGTGCCCCTAAAAGTAGGAGCCCTAGCATTTTGCATCTCCTTATAAAAGAACCTCAGTCCAGGCTGTGGTGCTGGTGGAGGAACCTGCTGATTCAGCTGCTGCTGCTGATGAGCAACAATGTTAGTCAGAGTGACCAAAGCTTCAGCGATGTTATTATTCTGATTCTGAGCCTGACTCGATCCGATATTTCCACTAAGATCCATTTCTCTCTGCAATTCACAGTTTAGTTAGTTTCATAACAAGGGTATTGTGGTAATTACATATTCTAGAAGTAAAACAGTAGTGATTTACTTAACAGTCCTCACACCCCTTATCCTGATCATGACTTAAGTCTAAAATTATCACTTACGTGTAAGTGATCTAGTTAAGCCTACGTTTCCCAGGCGGATCTGGAGCCTCGACTCTGATACCACTTGTAGCACCCCACTCCCGTGCCCTAGTATCGGAAACGGTGCACCCGCCGTAGTCTACTACGAGAACTACAAAGCGTCGTTCAATTCTCTTACACGTCAGCAGTGTCGTAGAAAATTTCGTGGAAACAAATTAAATAAAATAAACATTCATTTTATTTCAACATTTCAAATCCAACATCAGGTAAGTATCATGTGTAAGTTCATCATTACATTACAACATAAAAAAATAACTGCCATAGAAAACATCTTCTTGCTCTAACTACCCCATTGCCCAAACTCAGCTCCGTCTTCTATGTATATGTAGTCGTACTCCTGCTCACCTAGGGAAAAATAAAGAGGTGAATGATATAGAAATATCACACAGTAGGTTCCCACCTCCTTCCGAACAATTTCATATATGGTAACAAATAACACGTATCACATGTATAGACATGAATAACTAAGTAAATAAATAAAAGCACAACACAACAATTATGCGATGTCATGATGCATGCTTGTGTCACACGCAACGACATCTCCACATACAAATGCCTGTCTCTCTACCGTGCAATGCATGAACCTCGAGGTGATCCTATCACACGCCTTGTTAGGCCACACGCCCCGTAGGGCCACACGCCTCGTAGTGCCACACGCCTTGTAGGGCAACACGCCTCATAGGGCCACACATCCCGAGGGACAATGCACATGCCATGAAATGCAATGTGATATGCCGCACCCCACATTTTTCCTTTTCCTCTTTTCTATACTCATTTCCACATTTCAACAATTTTCCTTATCTCCTCAATAATTTTACATTATTACTCTCTTTTATACAAATATAAATACTTTTGTTTTCCTTAAGTATCCTTAAATATATTTATGAATTTATAGATATAATAGAATAGCTATAAAAAGAAGAACTGGGACCTGGTTTTTTTATTTATAAAAATTTAAAGCCTATTTTTTATTTATTTAAGTAACCCAAACCCAAATTCCCCTCCCCAGCCCGCCCCTCATCAAGCCCATCCCGCCCCCGCGCCCCAATCCTCGCCCAGAACCCAGCTCCTTCTCTTTTATTTCTTTTTTCCTTCCATTTTGGCCCTGCCAGCACATAGGTCGGCCCACTTTTCTTTCCCTCCTCTATTTCTTTCGGCCTGCACACCAGAGCCCAACCAGAATCAGACTTTTTCTTTCATCCACCTTATTTGTTTTCAGCCCAAACATCTATAGTTCCCCAATCTCCATTCTATATTCATTTTGGATATACAACTAAAATTCTACACTTCCTATTATAGAAAACAAAACAGCCGAACATATCATTTCTTTGGTCTTATTATTATTATTTTTATATAACTCTTACGATACATTATGTAATACACAAAATTTTCCTAAAACTGACTGATACAAATTCTAATACGTTATATACACTTTAAACAGTTAATTTATTTTCCTTTTTATATTTTCTAGCCAGACACAAAATACACAATAATCATACACAATATATTTTTATGCAACAAATGAAGCAACTACACATGTAACATATCAATTTAAATTAGGACATGCAATATAAACAATAATTTCAATAAACAAAAAATAATTCATATATGAAATAAATTCAAAAAGAGAGAACCACCTATCTTTTAATTATAGACTAAAATAAGTGGTGTTGATGTGGTGGTGTATGGGTGGTGTAGGCTTTCTTCCCCACCTTCTTCTTTTCCTTTTCTTCTTTTTTCCCCACTTCTCTTTCTCACTTTTTCTTTTTGTATCCTACTCTCAGTTGTGCTATTACTTATTTTTATTTTCTTTAGAGTGATGTTGGCCGTGGGGATTAAATAAAAGGAAGGGGAAGTAGGATAAATGCTTATGGAGAAATTAAAGGGTTGTTGGGTAATGTAGGGGTTTAAGATAAGAGTGGGGTTATGAAAAGTTTTTTTTATATTAATATAACATTTTATTTATTACTATTATTATTACTCTTAAATTACCGGGTACAACAGGCGACTATCGTTGCAAGTGCATTACCATGGCTAACAACATAAAATTGTGGTCCGTTAATTGGATGTTTTAATACCTGATTTAATCTGTGCCGTCCACTTTCTTAACTTGGTTCTCTTTTGTCTTTTGTGATTTAGGTCCGACAATTGTTAGGTCTGTGACAATTACTTTAGAGGGGGTGAATGAAGTGTTGGACGATTTTGTGGAATTTTCTTGTCTTTGACTATCTCCAACTCAAATGAAATTCAAAATCAAAGTAAAGAATGTGAGAAGAGAAACAATGAATGAGTACACTGAACATAGAGTGGTTTGAATCGTAAATGGTTCTACTCCACTACCACTTTGTTTCTAAAGTGAATTTTCAACAACTATTCTTCTTATTAAGAACAACCACAATAATACTTACACTAACAACTTAGTATAAGCAACCAAAACAACTTCTTACATAAAACAACTTTGTGGAACTAATTCAGCTCTAAGCAAGAACAAATTCTTGCTACCTCACAACTTCAACCAAGTTCACTCAAAGAACTTTCTCTCAGTGGGTTTTAGAAAGTGGTGGGGTTTACACTTTCTCACTAGTTTAAACACAAGCAAGAGATCAAATATTTGTGGTTCTTCTTGTGTTAGACTTACAATCTCTCAATTTACAATAATAAACAACAAATAAGAGCTTAAAAAACTTTAAGCACTTTTACAAAAAATGAGAGAAATTTACAATAATGAAGAATGAAGTTTGAAGATGGTGAAAGTGTATGAATGTCTCATCTAAGCTTCTTCTATTTATAGGAGGTGTAATCCACGTTTTTGGAGCATTCCTCATGTCTTTAAGTCAATCTCAAGTCTTGACAATTTAAAAATAGCCTTTAGCCACTCTATGCAATGATTTGATCCTCCAAAGCCACCCTAGAGAATCTTAGACACGGATATAATAGTCAAGGAAGTATGTTTAATGTTAGGGAAAAGTCCACAAGAAATTTGAGCAAGATTGGAAAGAGAAAACAACATGAATCTCCCTTGGATTTTGTTCCAACGGGCATAAAAATTTGAATTCTGGATGACATCGATCGATCGATGTGTCTGCGTTGAGAGATCGATGTCCTCTAGTGAGGTTCCATTTTTCAACATACCGTACTCGATCGATCAATGTCTCTCTCTTGAGAAACTGATGTGCACATCGATCAATCGATGTCCCAAAGCTAAGAGATCGATATCCTCTAGTAAGGTTCCAACTTTGAACATTCACTACATCGATCGATCGATGTCACTTCATTAGAGACTGATGCTACATCGACCGTTCGATGTCTCCCATTTTGAGAGATCGATGTTGGACAGTAAGGTTCCAATTTTGAACCTTCACTACATCGATCGATCGATGTCTCTACCTTATAGGTTGATGTATACATCAATCGATCGATGTCTCCCGGTTTGAGAGATCGATGTTGGACAATAAGGTACCAACTTTAAACCTTTCCAACATATATGGATCGATGTCCCTCCTTTAGAGACTGATGTATACATCAATCGATCTATGTGAGAGATTGATGTCTCACAGTGTGTTTTTCTTATTTAGTATGAAATTTCTTTTTAACTCTTTCAAAACATCCTTTTTACATCATTAAAAACATTTCATATCCCAACAATCTCTCCTTTTTTGATGATTTCAAAATCAAGACTTTTAAAAGATGTTTTTGCTTGAAAATCTATATTTTAGCTAGCTAAGAGTTTCAAAATTTGAAATTTTACATTTCCCCCTTAGTCCATGCATTCGATGCTCCCTCTAAGGGCATGAAACATGTTAACATATCCAAAACTCCCTCTCAATAAGTATAAACTCCCCCTCAACCAGAACATGCATCAAATATAAGTACAATATGTGCATTATGGCATATTTTCTCATTTACACTAATCAATTAACATATGTGCCAAGTATGTCAAAACTTTCTTTTTTACCTCAAGCAAGCAAGCATCTCATGCATATCCATCAAACAAGAAAGCAAGTATATCCATGAAGCAAGCAAGCAACTCAAACATCAATATAAACATGTTCCAAATGTAAACATTTAATACTAATATGAACCAGCTTAAATACCACTCAAATATCAATGTGAACCAACAACTTCTCCATCTTTTTGAAAACATCTAATCTTGCATTAAAGATAAGCAAAAGAGTTTTAATACAAAAAGAAACACCTAAATAGCCTAAGAGAGATGAAAAGGGAAGGAGACCTTAACTACTCCTCGTCAGACGAAAAGCATAATCCGGAGATAGCTACTTTGAGTTTCGACTTGAGCTTTTGATGCTTGGATTTTTGAATGCTAAGTTCAGTCTCAAGTGTGGTAACCCGCTTTTTGAGGTTGACATTTTCAGCATCAAGAGTGTCCATTTGAATTTGTTCTTGGGTCATTTGTTCTCTTAATTGGTCTAAGTACTTGTTGAGCTCGGCAATCTCAAACTTGTCATCGAACTTGTACTCTGAGCTAATGTCTTCCTCCATCAGGGCCTTTCATTTATCTATGTGAGAGGTAGGACTGGGTTGAGGTTGGTGTTCGGTGGGATGTGTTGGGGGGACTGGTTCTTGAGCATGGATGTTGATGGCTTCTTCTTATTCTGGTTCATTTTGCACACCCTTGCGTTGTGCTTTCTTCCAGATTTATGAATGTGTTGGATTTTGGCTTTGGTATAATAGTCCTCAGTACATATTTTCTCTTCATTTGCCTCATACAAAACCGAATTCACCTTTTTGAGAAACCAATAAATCAGATTTCTATATGGAAGTGCCTTGCTCTTATTGGTAATGGTCTCCAACGCATTCACAAAAAATATCTCTCCAAAATTCAAATTCTCCCTCATGGCTATACGGTAGGCTATATAAGAATCTAAGTTAGTTGGTAGTTTGGCCGGCTTCCACTAACACAAAGTGACAATTGCGAGTAACACACGACAAACCAAAGGCATATCGTCGGTGTTTCTCGTGGGGTGAAAACCAAGAAACGTCTTAACCTCATCTTCGATAACTTTGTACTTGTAACTGTCCCATTTCCAAGCATCAAAATCATCTAAACCTTCATCACGGACACCGATAAACTCATTTACTGTTCTCACATCAAACTCAACAAGTTGACCATCTATAACCAAATTGAGGAAAAATAGGTTTCTGTTTAGGTATTTTACCCAAAGATTTGCATAAAACATATGGGTGTAACGGGTAGACATGGAATTCATTTCCGAAACATTCCAAATAGGCCTCAATTTTTTATCATCAAACCAATTGATGATCTAACTTAATTCATCATTGTTCAAAATACCTTGAATTTTGAGCCATTTGGAAGGAATGGTAGACCTTTTCTTAGTATCTCATTCATCAAATAACTCTTGTGCCCGAAATGAATTATGGACGAATTTACCTGGACCAATAGGCTCTTCTAAGGCTTTTTCGTATTCGCCAAACTTGAGCCATGGAAAATTATTGATTTGTAGCTTCCTCCTAACCTCGGCCAATGTGTTTGCTTGAGAGAAGTCGGTCTTTTTCTTTTGTTGTTCTAGTACCGGAGGGACTTTTTGGGGGATTGTTGTGGTACTTCTTCCTTTTCATGAGAGGTTCTTGGCCTTTTGGAAGTACCTTTGCTTCCTGAAGTCATTTTGAAAGTGTGAAGATTTTTAGGGCATGAAATTTCAATAAGCTTGATGAAGATGAAGAAATTGGTGTAGAATTCAAATTGACGTTTGTTGCATGAATTTTGGGGTAGAAAGATCGAATTTCGAGAGATGAGCGATTTAAGGGAGATGTCTCGCGGTTTTGGAAGATTTGGAATGAAGAATTTTAGGTTTTTAAAGCTTTTACAGTGCCAGCGCCTGATGACATCAATTGATCGATGTTGAAGGCATCGATAGATCGATGTGAGAGACTGATGTACCTAAGTCTCTCACCTGCTACAACGATCGATTGATGTATGCTGATTTCTGACATTTTGGTAATTTTGGACATTTAAATATTGTTTATCATTCCTAATCTTATTCTAATAGATTCGAATGTCTCGATAGAAAGGGATTTGGGGAAAATATCAGCTAGTTGGTCATTTGTTGGAACAAATTCAACACATACCAACCCTTTTTTAATACAATCCCTTATAAAGTGATATCTCACTTTAATATGCTTGGTTCTACTATGGTGTACCGGGTTTTGCGCTATACTTATGGCTGAAGTGTTGTCACATAAGGTAAGTACTTTATCAAACTTGACATTGTAATCATTTAAGGTGTTTATCATCCAAAGTACTTGGGCATAACATAAAGCGGCCGATACATATTCGGATTTTGCCGTTGAAAGTGACACACTATTTTGTTTCTTGGAGAACCAAGAAACTAAGCAATTTCTAAGGAATTGACATGTCCGGGAGGTGCTTTTCCTATTGACTATGTTTCCAGCATATTCGTAGTCACTATAACCTCTTAAGTCAAAACACCCATTTTTGGGATAAAATAGTACAAAGTTCAAGGTACTTTTCAAATACCTAAAATACGTTCAATGGCAACTAGATGTGATTCCTCGGACATACTTTGAAATCTAGCACATAAACACACAGCGTGTAAAATATCCGTCTACTAGTGATTAAATAAAGTAGTCTACCAATCATATCCTTATATTTGGTTACCTAAATCGGCTTTCCTTTTTCATCTTTATTGAGCTTTGTACTTGTGCTCATTGGTGTGCTCACACTCCTTCCATCCTCAAACTTGTATTTCTTAAGGAGATCCTTGGTGTATTTTGTTTGGGATATGTATACTCCATCTTGAGTTTGCTTGATTTGAAATCCAAGGAAGTAATTGAGTTCACCCATCATGCTCATTTCAAATTCTCCTTCTATCAACTTAGCAAAATGCTCATAAAGAGAATAATTAGTTGGACCAAATATAATATCATCAACATAAATTCGAACAAGTAATTAATTATTTTCTTGTTCTTTAATAAAAAGAGTAGTGTCAACTTTTCCTCTTGAAAAACCATTTTCAAGGAGAAAGTTTCTTAATCTCTCATACCATGCCCTAAGAGCTTGTTTAAGTCCAAAAAGGGCATTTTTGAGTTTGAATACATGATTTGGGTAATCATAATTTTCAAACCGCAGTGGTTGAGCTACATATACTTCTTCTTGAATTATTCCATTCAAGAAGACGGATTTCACATCTATTTGATATATTTTGAAATCTTTATAGCATGTGTATGTTAGTAGCATCCTAATGTCTTATAGTCTTGCTATTGGGGAAAAAGTCTCATCATAGTTTATATCTTGTTCTTGTCTATATCCTTCACCTACTAACCTAGCTTTTTGTTTCTAGTTATATTTTATTTATCGTCTATTTTATTTCTAAATACCCATTGTGTGCCAATTGTAGGGTGATCACTAGCTTTAGCCACTAATTTCCAAGCAACATTTCTTTCAAATTGATTTAGTTCTTCGTGCATGGCTAATACTCAATCTTCATCATTTATAGCCTCTTTTATATTCTTAGACTCAACCTGTGACATAAAAGCGTTCTCCTAGTTAATATGCATTGACTTGTTTCTCCTAATATTAACTTTTTTGGATGGCATTTCTTGTATTTATATGAATCCGGTAAATTTGAAGTGTCTACTCTTACTTCTTCTTCTATCTTAGGTCCATTTTCAAGTGGATCAATCTTAAGGTCAATACAATATTTCGTTTTGGATTCTCAAACTTTCCTATATGACTTACTTCAATTCTTTCTTCATCGTCATTTATGCATGGTTCATCATCAGCGAGTTCACTAAATTTAATATGAATTGATCTTTATTTTAGAGATCTATGTAGATATCGACATTACTTTTTTATTTTTTAAGATTTTGTCATTTTCAATTATAAATCAATCTTTTCTATTATTCTTCATAAATCTTTTGAATATGTCAAAGGATTCATGCTGGAAGAGTAGCGTTTGATTTGCTATCCCGAGAAGAAAAAGGACATGGCGGCTAATAGGACTGAGAAAACTTTTTTACCGCCCATGTGAATGTGATGGGACTTTTATTACTGTGAACAGAAACCTAGCAGGCTTACTTATACCTGCAAATGAATAACATTTTTTTTGGTTATTGAATAACATGTATTTTCCTATCAAACGATATAAGTAGCAAACGAACCAATCTTACATAACAATTACCACACCCTTCTTTCAGCTGCTAAGGCAACTTAGTTCTTTAAGCACAAGAATGGCTGGGGCGAAGGAGTTCAACATGCCACCGAAGGCTGCGGGGGTGGCCAATGTTTTGGCTATCGGAACTGCCATGCCGCCGACTTCTGTCGACCAAAGCACGTATCCAGACTATTATTTCAAGATAAGTAACACCGAGCATAGGATAGAACTGAAGCAGAAATTCAAGACCATGTGTAAGGAGATTATTTCTTTTTGGAACCGAAAAAATCCTATTCGAATATATTTTTTCGTATATTTGCTGCAGTCTTTTTTGTTTAACTTTTTTATACTGAAAAATACAAAAGGAAAGTCACGGTTAATTTTCTGAGCTTTTTTGCTATATAGGTGAAAGTTCTATGATCAGAAAGCGCCATATGTACTTAACAGAGGAGCGTTTAAAAGAAGATCCGTTTTTTTCTTCAACTATGGCCCCTTCAATAGATGTGAGACTAAAACTTCTGGCAGCTGAACTCCCAAAACTTGGCCAAGAGGCAGCTCAAAGGGCAATCGATGAATGGGGCCGATGCAAGTCCAATATTACCCATCTGATCTTCTGCACACTTGGTGGGGTG
Source organism: Eustoma russellianum (assembly GCA_036186865.1). Lineage (NCBI taxonomy): Eukaryota > Viridiplantae > Streptophyta > Magnoliopsida > Gentianales > Gentianaceae > Eustoma > Eustoma russellianum. Next base: position 10,933,003 of record AP025048.1, on the reverse strand, counting down.
GACATGCCCGGGGCAGACTGCCACCTCACCCAGCTTCTTGGCCTGAACCCCTCGGTCAAGCGCCTTGTGCTATATTTCTAAGGTTTTTATGCTGGTGTCTCAGGCCTCCGGCTAGCCAAGGACATAGCTGAGAACAACAAAGCTGCTCGTGTCCTTGTCGTGTGCTCGGAAATTATGACCTTGAGCACGTATCATGTCCCAAGTGAAGATTATTTGGATCGACTTCCAATAAACTCCGTATTCGGAGATGGGGCAGCCGCGATCATAGTTGGCGCAGACCCTGTTTTCGGGTCTGAAAGACCTTTATATGAGCTAGTTTTATCAGATCAAACTACTATCCCAGATAGTCATAATGTTCTCAATGCACATATCCAAGAGAGTGGCCTTGAAATACTTGCGCGCAATGAGGACCTCGCTGATGTGATCTCAAAGAACATCGAAAAGAGGTTGGAAGAGGCATTCCAACCATTTGGTATTTCTGATTGGAACTCAATCTTTTGGGTGTCACACCCGGGTAACCGATCAGTTTTGGATGCAGTGGAGAATAAGTTAGCTCTGAAGCCTGAGAAGCTAAGAGCTTCACGACATATACTACGGGAATATGGAAACATGGCAAGTGCCTCGGTGTTTTTTATACTTGACGAGGTGAGAAAATCTTCAATCAGAGAAGGGTGCATCAACACAGGAGGAGGGCTAGAATGGGGCGTGCTATTTGGGTATGGAGCAGGATTTACATTTGAGACAATCGTTCTCCGAAGCATCAAGATTTAGTTACTATTTTTGTTGATTTTTTTTCTCAGTACGACGGTCCGGCGACTATCGGTAAGTGCAAAAATGGCTTTGAGCAATTTGTACCATGGCGAACAACATAAAATTGTAATCCGTTAATTGGAAGTTTTAATACCAGATTCAATCCGTGCCGTCCACTTTCTTAACTTGGTTCTCTTTTGTCTTTTTTGTGGTTTAGGTCCGACAATTGTTAGGTCTGTGACAATCATTTTAGAGGGGGTGGATAAAAAGTTGGACGATTTTGTGGAATTTTCTTGTCTTTGACTATTTCCAACTCAAATCAAATTCAAAATCAAAGTAAATAATTTGAGAAGAGAAACAATGAATGAATACACTGAACATAGAATGGTTTGAATCGTAAATGATTCTACTCCACTACCACTTTGTTTCTAAAGTGAATTTTCAGCAACTATTGTTCTTATTAAGAACAACCACAGTAATACTTACACTAACAACTTAGTATAAGCAACCAAAACAACTTCTTACACAAAACAACTTTGTGGAACTACTTCACCTCTAAGCAAGAACAAATTCTTGCTACCTCACAACTTCAACCAAGTTCACTCAAAGAACTTTCTCTCAGTGGGTTTTAGAAAGTAGAAGGGTTTACACTTTCTCACTAGTCTAAACACAAGCAAGAGATCAAATATTATGATTCCTCTTGTGTTAGACTTACAGTCTCTCAATTTACAACAACAAATAAGAGCTTAACAAACTTTAAGCACTTTTACAAAAATGAGAGAAATTTACAACAATGAAGAATGAAGCTTGAAGATGGTGAAAGTGTATGAATGTCTCCATGTCTTCAAGTCAATCTAAGTCATGACAATTTAAAAATAGCCTTTAGTCACTCTATGCAATGATTTGATCCTCCAAAGCCACCCTAGAGAACCTTAGACATGGATATAATAGTCAAGCAAGTATGTTTAATGTTATGGAAAAGTCCACAAGAAATTTGAGCAAGATTGGAAAGAGAAAATAACATGAATCTCCCTTGGATTTTGTTCCAACGGTCATACAAATTTAAATTCTGGATGACATCGATCGATCGATATGTCTGCGTTGAGAGATCGATGTCCTCTAGTGAGGTTCCAGTTTTGAACATACCGTACATCGATCGATCAATGTCTCTCTCTTGAGAAACTGATGTGCACATCGATCGATTGATGTCCCAAAGCTGAGAGATCGATATCCTGCAGTTAGGTTCCAACTTTGAACCTTCACTACATCAATCGATCGATGTTACTTCATTAGAGACTGATGTCACATCGACCGATCGATGTCTCCCAGTTTGAGAGATCGATGTTGGACAGTAAGGTTCCAATTTTGAACCTTCACTACATTGACCGATCGATGTCTCTACCTTATAGACTGATGTATACATCAATCTATCGATGTCTCCAGGTTTGAGAGATCGATGTTGGACAATAAGGTACCGACTTTAAACCTTTCCAACATATATTGATCGATGTCCCTCCTTTAGAGACTAATGTATACATCGTGCATGACTAATACTCAATCTTCATCATTTATAGCCTCTTTTATATTCTTAGACTCGACCTGTGACATAAAAACGTTCTCCTAGTTAATATGCATTGACTTTTTTCTCCTAATATCAACTCTTTTGGATGGCATTTCTTGTATTTATATGAATCCGGTAAATTTGAAGTGCCTCCTCTTACTTCTTCTTCTTCTTCTTCTTCTTCTATCTTTGGTCCATTTTCAAGTGGATCAATCTTAAAGTCAATAACAATATTTCCTTTTGGATTCTCAAACTTTTCAATATGACTTACTTCAATTCTTTCTTCATCATCATTTATGCATGGTTCATCATCAACGAGTTCACTAAATTTAATATGAATTGATTCTTAAACTTTCATATTCCTTTTATTATATACCCTAAATGCCTTGCTATTTTGAGCATACCCTCATAAAGATTCCTTCATCAACTGTGAAATCGAGTTTATCCAAGTTTTCTTTGGTGTTAAGTATAAAACACTTACAACCAAATACTTTGAAATAACCAACGTTAAGTACCTTTCCTTTCCAAAGATCATAAGGAGTCTTTTGAGAGATGGTCTCAAATGAACTCTATTTATTACATGAAAAGCAGTATTTACCGCCTCAGCCCAAAAAAACTTAGGTAGCTCAAATTCATTTAGTGTGGCTCTACTCATTTCTCAAAGTGTTCTATTCTTGCTTTCCGCAACACCATTTTTTTGAGGAGTTTTAAGAGCCGAGAAATTGTGTACATACCGCTTGGATACACAAAATTCCTGGAACTCACTATTAAACTCACCACCTGTATCACTTCTACTTTTCTTAATAGTGTCTGCTTTTTGGTTTTCTAATCTCCTACGAAGTTTTATAAACTCTTGGCATCATTCTTTTTGGTTAAGAACATGATCCAAGTGTGCCTAGAGAAGTCATCTACCACTACAAAAGTGTAATGTTTTCCACCTAAGCTTGTCGTACCAATGTCCCCATACAAAACCATATGAAGCAATTGTAGATGTTTAGATTTCACTTTTAGGCTTGAAAGCTTTGTTTTTTGACAGGTGTCATACAAGCCATGGTTTTTGAAATTTAATTTTGGAATACTTTGGACTTTTTCATTTGCATATCTCTTTGAAATTCTTAAAACTAATATGTCCAATTCGTCTATGTCATAAATGTGTCAGATCATTTTTGGCAACTAGACATGAAACTTTTTGTGATATGCAAAAATTTATAAACATCATTTTCCTTATAGCTTTAAAAATGATTTGATCATTCTTTTTCACAATGCATTTTCTTTTCACAAATTAAACTTGAAAATTAGCATCACATAGATGGCTAACACTTATCAAATTATACTTAAGCCTTCTACATATAATGCATTATTAATAGTGAAGGAATAGTTACCAATTTCTCCACGTCCAAGGATTTTGGCTCTCCCATTTCCAAAATACACAGTTCTACCATCTTGGAGCTTGAGCTTGGTGAACAAAGTCTTGTCTCCAGTAATGTGTGTAGAACATCCGCTGTCCATAAGCCATTTGATTCTTTCTTCAATGGCTACTCCATTTATCTTGAGAGCCTACAAAACAAAGAGATTTATACATGGACACCCTTTGATGGTTGGGTCCTTCCGGTTTAGGTTGCTGACCCTTAGGCTTCCAAACATACATGTTACTAAATCTAGCTCTACATGCACCTTTTACATGTCCTATCTTCTTACAATGAAAACAAACGGGTACATGCCTTGGCTATGTATTTTTGCGTCTATGAGATTATGAGCCATTTTGTGTTTTCCTCTTATTTGGATTTTTCTTTAATAACTTAGGCTCAAAAGATGAATATGATGAATTAAATTATAAACTGGATTTATCATTTCCTATCTTTTGGTTTCCAAGCAATTTGTCTAAATTTCTTTTACCATCGGTTAGTTTTTGTAAGTCTATTCTTAATTTTTCACATTCCTTCCTAATCTTCATATTTTCTAGAGCTACGGTTTTGTGCATGGTGAGTATGATGTCATAGTCTTGATAAATCAAAATATTCTAGTCATGCAAGCTCTTATTTTCTAATATGCACTTTTTTAATTCTTTCTTCAAGTGTTTATATTTAAAATTAAGTTTTTCAAAGTCATCTTGAAAATCTCCTATTTCATTTTGTAAATTTGAAGAGTTAAAATTTACCTCAAGGTCATTGTCAATTGCCATGAGACAAGTATGTTGTGCTTTTAGATTCTCAGCTATTGCAACAAGTCCAGCATCCTTGTCTTCTCTTCTTTCTCCTTCCAATTTGAAAAGAAGATCATCCTATATAGTTACTTTCGCATTTAAAGCTTTCTTCTTTTGAGGAAAAGCCTTCTTTTCTTGCTTTTGCGGCTCCTTGATGTGGCAATCGGTAATCAAATGACCAAGTTGACCACACCTATAGCAATTTTCACTTGCTTCTTTATCCTTGAGAGGTTTCTTGAAAATCTTTTTCGCTTGAGCCTTATTTTTTATGGCCATTCTTCTAAATTTCCTAACTGGAAGAGTAACTTCCTAATCCAACTCATCCGACTCTACCACCAACCCTTTGTGTGTTGCATGTTTAGGCTTGATAGGATTCATCATATTGTGCACATCAATAAGAATTTTATGAGTAAGAAGATTACCAGATAGCTCATCAAGGGTAAGAGTCTTGATATCTTAGATACGATGATGGCTATGACTTTGGGTGTCCATTCTCTTGGTAAAGAGTTGAGGAGTTTTGAGACAAGATCCTCATTTGAGATTTTTTTATCAACCATAGAGAGTTGATTCACTATTCGGGTGAATCGGTCGGTTATCTCCTCAATCTTTTCACCACTCTTCATCCCGAACATTTCATATTCTTTCATGCGCATAAGTTCTTTGGTTATTCTTACTTGCTTAGTCCTTTCATGTATCATTTCTAGTCTTTTTCATGCTTCATGGTCTTTTTTCAAGACCTTGAAGTCTTATGAGCTCAGTGGTGGTTAGAGCATTTGAAAGAATATCGAATGACTTTCCATTTATGGCCAAGTTTATCTTCTCTTCATCGTGTAGTCATCCTCATCTTTGAACATTGACTCTCCTTTTAAGTTGGTGACCATAGGAATTTCAATTTCTTTGATAACAGCGCTCCATATACCAACATTTCAAATGATTTATCATTCGAAACTTCAACAGTGAATAATTTTGGGCATCAAACATAGGTGCTTTAGAGTTTGAGGTTGAGAATAGTGCATTTAGCTAGGAAATTGAGGTGTTGGATGAAGAGGTTGTCATTGTCATGATATTTAACCATGCCACTTGCGAAAATTGGCCAAGCAATCAAGGTTATGCTCTGATACCAATTGTTAGGTCCGTGACAATCACTCTAGAGGTGGATGAATAGAGTGTTGGGAGATTTTGTGCAATTTTCTTGTTTTGGACTATCTCCAACTCAGACGAAATTCAAAATCAATGTAAAGAAAAGGAGATGAGAGATAATGAATGAGTACACCGAATATAGAGATCTATGTGTGAGATTGATGTCTCACAGTGTGTTTTTCTCATTTAGTATGGAATTTCTTTTTATCTCTTTCAAAACATCCTTTTTACATCATTAAAATATTTCGTATCCCAACATTCTCTTCTTTTTTGATGATTTCGAAATCAAGACTTTTAAAAGATATTTTTGCTTGAAAATCCATATTTTAGCTAGCTAAGAGTTTCAAAATTTGAAATTATATATCTCCCACTTAGTCCATGCATTCGATGCTCCCCTAAGGGCTTGAAACATGTTAACATATCCAAAACTCCCTCTCAATAAGTAACAAACTCCCCCTCAACCAGAACATGCATCAAATGTAAGTATAACATGTGCATTATGGCATATTTTCTCATTTACACTAATCAATTAACATATGTGTCAAGCATGTCAAAACTTTCTTTTTTACCGCAAGCAAGCAAGTAAATCCACGAAGCAAGCAAGCAACTCAAACACCAATATAAACATGTTCCAAATGTAGACATTTAATACCAATATGAACCAGCTTAAACACCACTCAAATATCAATGTGAACCAACAACTTCTCCCTCTTTTTGAAAACATCTAATCTTGCATTAAAGATAAGCAAAAGAGTTCTAATACAAAAAAAAACACCTAAATAGCCTAAAAGAGATGAAAAGGGAAGGCGACCTTAACTACTCCTCGTGAGACGAAAAACATAATCCGGAGATAGCTGCTTTGAGTTTTGACTTGAGCTTTTGATGCTTAGATTTTTGAATGTTAAGTTCAGTCTCAAGTGTGGTAACCCGCTTTTTGAGGTTGACATTTTCAGTCTCAAGAGTGTCCGCCTGAATTTGTTCTTGGGTCATTTGTTCTCTTAATTGGTCTAAGTACTTGCTGAGCTCAGCAATCTCAACCTCATCATCGAACATGTACTCCGAGCTACTTTATTCCTCCATCAGGGCCTTTCGTTTATCTACGTGAGAGGTAGGAATGGGTTGAGGTTGGGGTTCGGTGGGATGTGTTGGGGGGACTGGTTCTTGAGTAGGGATGTTGATGGCTTCTTCTTATTCTGGTTCATTTTGAGCACCCTTGCATTGTACTTTCTTCCAGATTTATGAATGTGTTGGATTTTGGCTTTAGTATTATAGTCCTTAGTATAGATTTTCTCTTCATTTGCCTCATCCAAAACCAAATTCACCTTTTTGAGAAACCGATAAATCAGATTCCTATACGGAAGTTCCTTGCTCTTTTTGGTAACGGTCTCCAACGCATTCACAAAAAATATCTCTCCAAAATTCAAATTCTTTCTCGTGGCTATTCTGTAGGCTATATAAGAATCTAAGTTACTTGGTAGTTTGGCGGACTTCCACTAACACAAAAAGTGACAATGGCGAGTAACACACGATAAACCAAAGACATATCGTCGGTGTTTCTCATGGGGTGAAAACCAAGAAACATCTTAACCTCATCTTCGATCACTTTGTACTTGTAACTGTCGCATTTCCAAGCATCAAAATCATGTAAACCTTTATCAGGGACACCGATAAACTCATTAGCTGTTTTCACATCAAACTCAACAAGTTGACCATCTATAACCGAATTGAGGGAAAATAGGTTTCTATTTAGGTATTTTACCCAAAGATTTGCATAAAACATATGGGTGTAACGGGTACACATGGAATTCATTTACGAAACATTCCAAATAGGCCTCAAATTTTTATCATCAAACCAATTGATGATCTGACCTAATTCATCATTGTTCAAAATACCTTGAATTTTGAGCCATTTCGAAGGAATGGTAGACCTTTTCTTAGTATCTCATTCATCAAATAACTCTTGTGCCCAAAATGAATTATGGACGAATTTACCTGGACCAATAGGCTCTTCTAAGGCTTTTTCGTATTCGCCGAACTTGAGCCATAGAAAATTATTGATTTGTAGCCTCCTCCTAACCTCGGCCAATATTTTTGCTTGAGAGAAGTCAGTCTTTTTCTTTTGTCCCTTTGTTCTAGTACCGGAGGGACTTTTTGGGGATCGTTGTCGTACTTCTTCCTTTTCATGAGAGGTTCTTGGCCTTTTGAAAGTACTTTTCCTTCCTGAAGTCATTTTGAAAGTGTGAAGATTTTTAGGGCTTGAAATTGCAAGAAGATTGATGAAGATGAAGACATTGGTGTATAAATCAAATTGGTGTTTGTTGCATGAATTTTGGGGTAGAAAGGTTGAATTTCGAGAGATGAGCGATTTGAGGGCGATGTCTCGCGGTTTTGGAAAATTTGGAATGAAGAATTTTAGGTTTTTAAAGCTTTTATAGTGCCAGCGCCAGATGATATCAATTGATTGATGTTGAAGGCATTGATAGATCGATGTGAGAGACTAATGTACTTAAGTCTCTTACCTGCTACATCGATCAATCGATGTATCTTGATTTCTGACATTTTGGTAATTTTGGCCCTTTAAATATTGTTTTTTGTTCTAATAGATTCGAATGTCTCGATAGGAAGGGATTTGGTGAAAATATCAGCTAGTTGGTCATTTGTTGGAACAAATTCAACACACATACCAACTCTTTTAATACAACCCCTTATAAAGTGATGTCTCACTTCAGTATGCTTGGTTCTACTATGGTATACTGGGTTTTGCGCTATACTTATGGCTGAAGTGTTGTCACATAAGGTAAGTACTTTATCAAACTTGACATTGTAATCATTTAAGGTGTTTATCATCCAAAGTAGTTGGACATAACATAAAGCGGCCAATACATATTCGAATTTCGCCGTTGAAAGTGACACACTATTTTGTTTCTTGGAGAACTAAGAAACTAAGCAATTTCCAAGGAATTGACACGTCCAGGAGGTGCTTTTCCTATTGACTATGTTTCCGGCATATTCGTAGTCACTATATCCTCTTAAGTCAAAACACCCATTTTTGGGATAACATAGTACAAAGTTCAAGGTACTTTTCAAATGCCTAAAATACGTTCAATGGCAACTAGATGTGGTTCCTCGGACATACTTTGAAATCTAGCACATAAACACACAGCGTGTAAAATATCCGTCTACTAGTGATTAAATAAAGTAGACTACCAATCATATCCTTATATTTGGTTACCTCAACCGGCTTTCCATTTTCATCTTTATCGAGCATTGTACTTGTGCTCATTGGTGTGCTCACATTCCTTCCATCCTCAAACTTGTATTTCTTTTAAAACTGAAGGCTTTCTCAGACGCAGATTGGAGAGGTTGTATAGAAAGTAGAAGGTCTGTAACAAGGTACTGGACATTCCTGGGATATGCATTGATATCTTGGAAGGCCAAAAAGCAAACAACTGTATCCAGGTCATCATTAGAGGCAGAATATAGAGCTCTTGCCTCAGCTACATGCGAGGTTCAATGGATTCTCTATTAACTGAGAGATCTGGGAGTGACACATGATGGTCCAGTTGAGATTTTCTGTGATAACCGAAGTGCAATTTACATGGTGGAAAATCCAGTCTTCCACAAAAGAACAAAACATATTGAGATTGATTGTCATATTGTGAGACACAAATATCAAGAGAGGGTGATCATGCCAATGCCAATCAGAACTAAGTTGCAGTTGGCAGACCTATTTACTAAAGCGTTTGATTCAAAGAGATTAGGCATCCTGACTGAATCATTAGGGATGTGTGATATATTTGCACAGTCAAGATTGAGAGGGCATGTTGAGGATTGTGAAGAAGTAGAAGGACCACAACATGATTAACAATTGAATTGAGGAAGAGAAGCTAGAATGGAGCATAGGACGACAGTTATGATCCAGAGCAGGTGAAGGTCGAAGGAAGATAAAGATATGGACACGCAGGAGTTGTTTGAATAGGCTGAAAAGACAAGAATGCCCCTGCTTAATGAATATTAGTCGTTAAGTTGTAAAGGGAAACATTGTAATTTCATACCAATAACTATTTTCTGCTTTTCTGTTCAACGTGCATATGTGCAGCTCTCTTGCAGAGCGGTTATCCCATTCTTGTTTATGAAATTGTATGGTTGTTTTCTGCTCTTCAATTCTCTCATTCTCCTTCCATTCGATTGTGTTCTTGCGTTACATGGTTATATTTGAATTCTTGTTGGTTGTTTGATAAAATTCATCATTTAGTGAAGCGAGGGACGTATGATTTGACAGACAAGAATGACGTTAAATTGACAGTGCGACATATTTTGTCCAGAAATAGATATTCTAATGGAGTACTATATTGAATGCCAGGCATTAATCATTTTTACGTGAATTAAAGAAACTTTCTTAACTAAGTCGCAAGCGTATCGTCTTGTTACCTCTGCAAGTTCTATGTAATTTCAAAGAACTTTTAGGTAAAAGAAATGACTTGCTTCCAAACCTTCAATAGTTTGCAGGAGTGTATATTACTATAACTCAAATTATTACATGTAGTTGAACTTTAAATTCTTAGACATACACACGCAAATACGCATAGATATGGGCGTGTATATATACATGTATATATACATACATTGTGGCTCTCCACTCCCGAGCCCTAGCATCGGGAACTGTGCACTCGTCGTAGTCTACTAAGAAATCTACAAGGTGTCGACTCAACTTCTTACACGTCAGAAATGACGTAGAAATATTTTTCGCAGAAACGTTAATTGTAGCTCAAATTAAAAGCCCGAATAAACATAAATGCAATGATGAATAAAATTCTGGGTTGACGAGGACCAACATCGTCAAAACTCACCAAAGATCTGAAATAAAAATACTAGAATGTCTATGATAATCCCAATGAAATAAACAGAACAATCGGCTGCAAGGTTCCCTCATGTCTTAGATGCAGCTATCAGCCTGCCCCACTCCTCACCTGGCTCACCTGGGAAAGTAGGGGTGAGTGACAGAATTCACCCAGTAGATGCATGCCTCAAACTAATACAAAACGCGCATACCAAAATGATATAACCACATATCACATAAATAGGATAGGACATAAGCATAAAATAAAACAAGTGCGGTAAGTGAGTCCCTTCCCATAAAATTACGTAACTACGTGATGTATGCCTTCACTCATGTGTCAATCGCAGCAATAATTATGTCACCCAGTATGGCCCTAGGCCTATATGCAATGCATGATCCAGAGACTTACTAGACGTCTGTAGCCCGTACACTACAATTCACCCCGAACGATGCCTGTGGCCCGTACACCACGATCCACTATAACTGAGTGCTCGTGGTCCGTGCACCACAACCCACTCCACTTGAGTGTCTGAGACCCGTACATCTCAGCCCACTCCAAATGCAATGCACGTGCTATGAATGCAACAACAAAGGCGCGTGGGGCCCTTCTACCCATCCTCACCATCTCCAGCACTCAACCTTTTGGGTTTGCAGATTATCTGGATGATGGTAAGTTGTTATTTATCACCAACCGTATTTTTCCTTAGCTTGTCTAAATTTTTAGGAATTTTGTACTATTTTTTCCATTTTCCCCTTCTTCAATTCTATTTCTTACTAATTATTTTTAACTACTAAATTTACCAAAGTTCAGAAATTAAGTGAAAATAATTTAATTTTAACCTTTTAAATTTTCTATAATTTGTTTAAAATTTTCTATTAATTAATTATATTTTTCTGAGATTTAAAATCATTTATTTACTACTTCGTAAATCTCAGAAATTAATAAATTAATTAAATAATATTTTTTATTTTTCTCCGCTACCTAGTCGGCCACAGTTCCCTTCCTTTAGCCCGGCCCATGTTTTCCCTCTGGTCTGGCCCGCGTTGCGCCGTTGGTTTTTTTATTTGCTAAGTTAATTGGCGAGACTGCTTCGGTCCGGTCTGATGGCCATCCAACCCGGCCCATTGCCGGCCTACCTTTCGCCTGTCATTTTTTTTATATATTAAATAAACAGGCCTGGTCCTGCAACCCACCGTCCGCTGGCCCATTAAGTGTCTGGCCTGGACGCTGCGCTTTGGCAGGCCAGCCAAACTGCCTCTCTTTTTGTATAATTTGCAGTTTCCCTAATGAAGGCACATGCGGTGCCACACGCATGCATGAGTATCACGCGCGCATGTGAGGGCCACACACGGCTCCTCCAGTGGCGCATGAGGCACACGTGCGGCTTTCCTGGACCCTTTTTCGATGACAATCCGAATTTTAACCTATTTTCAATCTATGAGAACCTACTTTTAGGCCAAAACGAAATTATAAAGAGATTAAACATGAAGAATTATACATTTTGATTTCAATCTACACCCCTTTCACCAACCTAAGAACATATAGACCTCAAACAAGCCTTACATACTCAAAAATCATACTTTTTCAACAAAATCAAATATCATGCCATTTCCTACAATAATAAAACAACGAAACACATAAAAATATGTATTAAGACATGCTTGAATTGTACCCATTTGAGGAGGAAAAAGGCACCTACCTTAAACTTGTAGATTAACGGCACTAAACAAAAACAAAACGTCGATGATGTAGGCTAGCTCTTCCTTCACTTCCCTCTTCTTCTATATTTTTTTTACTTCCTTCCTTCTTTGATTCAAGGTTGAGAGAATTTTTTTCTTCTGAGGGGTGTTTTGGCTGAGAAGTGAAGGGGAAGGGGAATAGGGTTTGGGATGATAAAGAGGAGAGACGGAGGGAAATTAGGGAGAGATTAAGGAAGTTAGGATTTGATTTTTATCTTTATCCTTTTTTAAATAACGGTTGTAACATCCTACCCACCTTACAAAAAGTTTTGTCCTTGAAACTTGACGTACCTTAGTCGAATAGGTAAGGATAGTGCTCTCGCATATGCTCCTCCAACTCCCATGTTGTTTCATTTTCTCCGTGATTGCTCCATTGTACCTTGACATAGTGGATGATTCTCCTTTGCAGCTCTTGATCCTTACGGTCTATGATTCAGATAGGGGTCTGTTCATATGATATATCTAGCCTAATCTTCAAGGACTATGCATCCAGAATATGGCTCGGATCCAGGACATACCTCCGTAACTGAGACACATGGAACACGTTATGCACTTGAGCCAATGCTGGGGGTAGCACCAGCCTATATGCCAACATACCAACTCTCTCAAGCACCTCGTATGGACCAATGTAACGATGCCTTAACTTACCCTAACTCCAAAATGTGTCACACCCTTCATGGATGACACCTTAAGATACACCTTTTCTCCAACCCCAAACTCGAGGGGACGTCTCCTTGTATCCGCCCAACTCTTGCTCCTATCTTGGGCAACCTTGAGCCTGTCACAAATCATCTTTACTTTCTCTTTCGTTTGCTCAACCAACTGAGGGCCAGTAATAGTACGTTCACCAACCTCATCCCAACGAACAGGGGACCTGCACTTACGTCCATAAAGCGCCTCAAAGGGTGCTATGCCTATGGCGCTGTGGTGACTGTTGTTGTAAGAGAACTAAATTAACTTGATCATCCCATCGCAATTCTCCTTGAAGTCTAGGACGCATGCTCTTAACATGTCATCCAACATCTGAATGGTCCTCTTGGATTGCCCATCTGTCTGAGGATGAAAGGCAGTGCTCAAATGTAGCTCCATTCCCAACCTTCTCTGGTAAGCTGACCAAAATCTAGAACTGAATCTCAGATCACGGTATGAGATGATACTGACTGGGACTCCATGAAGAATGACAATATATCGATGTACATCATCACCAATCTCTCTAAGGTCACATCTCACATGCACCGGTAGAAAGTGAGTAGACTTCGTCAATCGGTCAACAATCACCCAGAGCATATCATTGTCGTTTCTTGTTTTAGGGGTCCCTACAACTAAATCCATTGTCACATGCTCCCACTTCCACTCCAGTATCTGCAACAGCAACATCAATCCTGCTGGCCTCTGATGCTCTACTTTAACATGCTGACAAACAAGACACCTCCCAATGAACTCAGCGATGTCTCTCTTCATATCGTTCCACCAAGAGTGCTTCTTCAGGTCATTATACATCTTTGTAGTACCTGTATGAATCGACAATTTCGAGTTTTGCGCCTTCTTCAATACTTTTTTTTTGAGATCTTTAATCTCAGGAACACACAACCTCCCCTGATACCACATGCTGCCGTCATCATGAATCTAAAACCCATGAACTTGGCTGGTCCTCATCTTCACTCGCATATCACTGAGTGTCACATCCTCCTTCTGCGCTTCCTCAATAACTCAATCAGAAATGGGGTGATAATCAGCGCTGCCATAATATTAGCTGTGGAATTCACAATATCGAGATCAACCCTGCCATTTCTTTCTCCAACGGCATCGTCTGGCGTGGTTAGACTTTCTACTCAAAGCATCTGTGACTCGGTTCGCCTTTCTTGGATGATAATTAATGGTCAAACCATAATCTTTCAATAGCTCAAGCCATCTCCTCTAACGCATGTTCAACTCTTTCTATGTGAATAGATACTTCAAACCCTTATGGTCGGTGAATACTTTGCACTTCACACAATATAAATAATGGCGCCAGATCTTTAACGCAAACCGCTGCGAACTTTAGATCATGAGTCGGGTAGTTTTGCGCATACTGCTTCAATTGTCTTGAAGCATAAGCGATGACCCTTTCTCCTTGCATCAGCATGCACCCTGCATTGAAAATATTAGACTAGAATTTATATGTACACAATCATAAATAGAAATTTATATACATATACCTAGCCTATTCCTCGAGGCATCGCTGTAGATAACAAACCCTTCAGTTCCAGAGGGTTGTGCCAATACTGGTGCAGTCATCAACCTTTGCTTTAACTCATTAAATCTTTTCTCGCACTCGGAGGTCCATTCAAACTTGGTCTTTTTCTGAGTCAGTCAACTCAGCGGCACTGCGCTCCTCGAAAATCACTACACAAATTTACGGTAATATCCAACAAGGCCAAGAAAACTGCACACCTCAGTCACATTAGTAGGTCGGGGCCATTCCGTGATTGCCTCTATCTTTTTTGGATCTACTGAAATGCCTTCCTCAGAAATCACGTGCCCCAAGAAGGTCACACTTCTCAGCCAAAACTAGCATTTGCTGAACTTCGCATATAGCCTCTTCTTCCAAAGAATCTCCAATACCTTTCGCAATTGCTCAGCACGTGTCTCTTTATCAGGTGAATACACCAAGATGCCATCAATGAACACCACAACAAAGCGATCCAGCTGCTCTCGAAACACTGTGTTCATTAAATCCATAAATGCAGCAGGTGCATTCGTCAGTCGAAAGGACATTACAAGAAATTCATAGTGCCCATATTTAGTGCGGAACGCTGTCTTAGCTATGTCCTCTGCCTTAATTCTCAGCTTATGGTAATCTATCGGAGATCAATCTTTGTGAACACTTTAGTGCCCTGCACACAATTTTATTATATGTGTGTCAATAATTCTAGTATCCAAAAAAAGTTTACGAAACTGAAAGATGTTGCCTTTAACCGATCGAAAAGATCATCAATCCTTGGTAGCGGATACTTGTTCTTTATCGTGATTTTGTTAAGCTCACGCTAGTCGATGCAGAGCCGCATACTACCGTCCTTCTTCCTCATAAATAAGCGGTGCTCCCCAAGGTGAAACACTAGGCCTTATAAACATACAGTCTAGGAGTTCATTAACTGTTCCTTAAGTTCTTTCAACTCTACTAGAGCCATTATGTACGGTTCCTTTGGTATTGGTTCAGCTCCTAGTATAAGATTGATCTCGAGCTCCACTTCCCTGTTCGATGGTAAACCTGGTAGCTCGTCAGGAAAGACATCCTTAAATTCTCTCACAACTAGAATATCCTCGATCAATGGAGTCTCAACATTAGAGTTTAGAGCATACATAAGAAATCACTTAGCTCCTTTCTTCAACGCTCGAAAGGCATGTGCTGCAGTCAGATAAATTTTGTGGGGCAACTTCTTCTGCTTAGTCTCTCTTTGGAAGACGGTGTCCTGCATGTCCAAAGCCTTCATGCTGACCTGCCTCTACCGACAATCGGTAGTAGCATGAAACTTAGCCAAGAAGCTTATGCCCAAGATAATATCAAAATCATGCATCTGAATTGGGATAAAAATTACATAGAATTTTAGATCATTGATCTCCAACTGAGAATCCATGTACTGATGATAAGATACAAGCACCTGGTGGCAGACGTCTTGCAGACGATAAGGGGTCTTGATCCGATTAGGTGGAATATTTAGATTCTTGGCAAACCTCTTAGCCAGGAATGAATGACTGGATCCACTATCAAAAAGGACGTTGGCTGGGACTTTGTTGATTACAATTACACCTATCGCATTCCAGGTTACACCTATTGCTGAAATTAGGTACCTAGTGCCGGTGTAGGGCACTCTCTGGCGTAATGTTCTAGTTTGCCACAATCGTAGCAAACCTTTTGGGCCCTCCAACACTGACCTGTATACGGGCGCCCACACCGTGAACATGATAGGGGTGGCGGTCCAATTGTCCTGAGTGGCTGCGCCATTGTCACGGTGGGTCCCTCAATCGTCAATAGCTGATTTGATGATCCCCGCACCTGTTGTGATGGTCCAAAAGATCGCCCAGTCTGGTGGCGTTGTGGGATCTTCAGCCATCTTCCAGATCTCTTAGAATTGAACTCCTCTCGTGGCCTCTTAGCTCTGTCAACCACTGCTACCCTCTCGAAATCATTCTCGACCGCACGGCACACCTCCAAAAGCTCCTCAAATGTAGTAGGCCGGGCATATATGATCAACGACTGAATGCGAGAGCTTAAGCCGGTCTTGAATTTCAGCATTTTCGCCTTCTTGTTATCCATGATGCCAAGGCATGTTTATTCACAAACAGTGAAACATCTCGAAGTACTGATCCATGGACATGGACCCCTATGTGAGTAGCTGAAAAACCGTCATTTTTCTCTGAATAGTGCTCTCAGGATGTAATGTCTCTCGTACACCTCCCTGAACTGCATCCATGTCAGCGGTGGGTCAGCCTGCGTACTACACTGTGCCACCATTCCTTGGCATCACCCTCCAAGAATAGTACAACCACATCTTTCTTCAGGTCATTTGGGACCCGCAACAACCTCAACAGCTCAGACACATTCTTGAGCCAGATCTCAGCCTCCTCTGGCCCTGTGGTACCCCTGAACATAGGTATCAGGGAATTCTGCATCTCCCGGTAGAAGAATTAAAGCTCCTGGGTGGTGTTGCTGGTGGTTGTTGCTGCTACAAGTGAGCCATTTGCACCTGCTGTTGAGCCACGAGTGTAGTCAGCGTGGCCAAAGTATCTGCAAGGACTGGGGAATGGTCTTCTGACCCTGATGATCGTCTCCATCGTGTCCTTCGTTTCCAGATGACTCACAGCGTGGAGGCATTTTCTGGATTTCTGAGTTCATGAAAAATTGGTTTAGTCAAGAGTAATTTAAGAGTTTAGGCACTTATAAAACTCATGATGGGGTACGGGGGTAAAACGGTAATTAGAAAAGAAAGCTCACCATCGTCACACACCTCCCATAACCCGATCAAAACTTAAGTCTGAAATCATCTTTTAAGTCTACTTTGTTTAGTATGGGCAAAATCGTCATTTTACAAAAGATCATAACTTACGTCTAAGTGATCTAGTAATCTTGAGTTTTTCAGGTGGATCTGAAGCTTCAGCTCTGATACAGCCTATGGCGCCCTGCTCCCGATGCTAGAGCTCAGGAGCACTCAGGAGCAGGGCGCCACGTACATATATGAAGATATAGATATTTATGATTACACGTGTTTTTTAAGGTGAGAAATGATTATATTTTGAAGCAATTCTAAACAACGAAGTCGAATCAAGAAAATTGGAATTGTATTTACTCTTATAATATTTTAGATTTGTTTCCTTTTTTATGTATGCTTTTAGTATTATTAATTTTAAAGTTAAAATGATTTGTTCTTAGATAGCAAATTACATGTTTATACATTTTCTTAAAATTTTGGATCCCCTGGCTAATACCCAGTATAATGATATTGACTTGTTTAACGCTTAAAAACATAAGCCTTCGGCAAATCCATACTTATGTCATGGACCTTGTCTATATTGACATGTCGTCCTAAATATTTGATTATTAAGAAAAAGTCCAAGCAATATTATATCCAGACATACTACGCTATCAAAATCAACTGGCTAATGTAGATGACTATATATGAGAGCATGAGAATCGCTAAGGATTGCATGTGAAAATCATTGTCAAACAAGAAAAACAATATGGTTGGGATTTAGTTCTTTGTTTATTGAAGTTGGTTTGCATTTTCTAGCGTGCATTTTCAACCCTAGTATACTGCCTTTCTTTTTAAGGCCAATTTGCAATCCATAGCATAAAAAACTGGATGCATCAAAACCTAGTTATGCATTGGAATTGGTTTCATGGGAGACTACTCGAGCATATTCATATGTATGCAGACTTTTTGGAAGAACGTATATTGTAAGGACATCTTTTTTCTTTGACATTACTTTATTTCAATCAATTATAAGTTATTCATTCCTAATGGTACTAGACTTCTGAAAATGCTTCCGGTTCAACTTTTACCCAAAAAACAATGAAACTAGAAAAGAAACCAAAAATAAAACAAAATACTAGAGAGAACCCAACAACAAGAAGGAAAAAAAATAGAAATCATATAAATCACCTCTACAAACAAATCCCATACCAACATAATGAATATGACAAGCTGCAACATAATTGTGACAAAGCTGACTTGAAATCAAGTGTCTTAGACAACAACTTATCAAATTCCTTGTGCACATCTACCAATTTCATCTATCAACTTTCTACACCCACCCAAAACGGGATCACGTTTTCTTATATCTTCCTCCCCAAGCATCATCAAACCAACATACCTCCTACTGCAATCTTTATGATATATGAACTCATGGATTGTATGGGTTGCATCCCACTTATGATGCTTTGATCTTGGTTAATATAATTATCATTTTAACCAAAAAAAATATGAACTCAGAGACCCGTAATTGATTTTCTTTACTTTTTCATATGTGTGTCTTTTATGCTCTTTTCACCTTTCTTCATTGCAATTTGTCAGTTGGATTTTTTCGTTAATATGAGTACTTGACATATTTCGGTGATGTTAACTCAGAGATTGATTGAATGTGTTATATGTTGGAGTATGAAGTGTTATGGTAAGGTTTAAACATGTACGAAAAAGGCTAAAATTGTATTTTACACTTTGAAAATGAAACAAAAAAGAAAAATTACATTGCGAGGCATATATCTCTCACATAGATTGATCTATGTATACATTCATTAAAATGAGACACAGATCAATCTATGTAAGGATTTTATAAAAATAAAACCACACTATCCAATATCGATCTCCCAGGTTGAAGCATATAGATCGATCGATATGACATTAGCCTTTAGAAAGAGTGATGAGGTCCATAACCCTCATCCATGTCAAGATACTGAGAATGCACATAATGTTACAAAAATGCAAGATCAAGGACCCTTAACAAGAAGTAAAACTAAGAAACTAATGCATGAAGTAGGGGCCTTTCTATTTAAACATGTGCAAGATGAACCAAATGAATTTATACATTGGGTTCACCTTATTGAACCTATAACATGATTTATAAGAGTTTTTAGAACCATTGTAAAATATCATTAAGTTAGAATGTGTTCTTTATTTTGCTTTTTAAATGTTTATGTTGTATTAGTTTAGGCCTATCTCGGATTGTGAGTTTCTGCAGGACCAGTTTTGGTAGAATTAACGTATCTCTCCAACCACAAGGCCAAATTACAAGTTTCAAGATGTTTTAGAAAGAGCTAAGACAAGGATCTACAACTTTCATGCCTTGCACTTCTCCAAACTCGGTCGTCTTAATAGCCAAAATCAGCATGCAAATCGAAGTACTGTTTCTACCGAATTCTTTGACATATCTTCAGTATTTTGGATGTATCTCCTCAATGGTTGGGCCAAATGCAAAGAAATTTATATGCTTATTTTCTACACTCAATTGGCTACAATTCTCTAGAAGAAGTCAAGGCCTATTTCGAATTGGAAGGTGTCCAAAAATCTGTCAAAACTCAAAAAAGATTTCAAGTTGAAGACAAATCCTTGAAGTCTTCCATGAATAGTACTTGAGGGACCTAGTTTGAAAATCATCATTCAAGACTTGCAAGACTAGTTTTTATGGAGCCCACATGAATAGTTTTTAGAAGTGTGTAGTCTTTTCAATTATCATTTCAATTTGTAAGATAGTTTGTTGTCTTGTGTTATTTTTTCCTATAAAAGGCACATAAGAGAAGCCTTGTAATCTTACACCTTCAATGAGAATTTCTTCTTCTTCAAGAGTGATTCTTGTGTATTTTCTTGGTTCATATTCAAAATCAAGGCTAGAATCTTTCAATGCTTGAACATCCTTGTGAGAGATGTCTAATTCCGGGGAGGGAAACATCCAAGAGGGAGGTATCTTGCTTGGGTTATGTGAAACTCATTGGAGGACTTATGTTCAAAAGGTTTTCTTCAACTTATTTGGAAGCAAGGTGAAGCTATCTTCATTATGCCTAAACCATATTTGGAGGAGGAGCTTTAGAGTTAAAGAAAGGTCCATTCTTGCACGTATCGAAGTGGTATCAGAGTGAAGGTTTTTCTTTAATTCAACTTATCATTTCTTTGTGTCAATTTTTATTCTTTTCTTTCGTTCCTCTCTTCATCCACTATTCAACCATCTTCTTAGAAGGTTGAATTCTATTTAGTTTAGTGTCTTCTTGTTTTGAATTGTACAATTCAGAAACAAAAAGAAACCAAAACCAAAACAGTTTATCCGTGTGTTTTCTAGTTCATTGCTTTGTCTACTAAATTCACTTGTTTTTCTATTACATATTGGTTTCTTTGTTGTCCATCATTCAAAAAAAAGTGTCAACTTGTTGTTTATCAAGTTTCTTTGTTTCTTCTGATGCAAGAAGCAAAAAGAAAAAAAATTCAATCAAATCGATATACAAACTTACCGTATCATTTGATGATATAAGGTTGGATTAGACTCTGGACAATTACCGTAACGATGGACCTACATGAAATTGGTGATATAAGGTTGGATTGGACTCTGAGAACTTAACGTAACACTGGACCTATATGAAATTGGAAAGGATTAAGGACAAACAAATCATAAAACACTTAAAGATTATTTCTTTGTGATGATTTATGGTTTTTTTATTTCATTTGGTTGAATTTCAATTTCTCTATGTTTAGACAATTTCTTGGACTTTAAGTTCTTTGTTTAGAAGCTTTTCTGCACTACTTATATTCAGTCCATTGCTTATATATCTACCTTGGTCTATCATATATTCTTGTTGTTACCGAAGCTCTTAACTTGTTTTAGACTTTGTGTTTGTTTAGTTGTATTGTGTGGTGAGCATAGTTTCATTTTCTTGTGTTCAATATCTGATTTGGCAGCCTTGACAAGAAAGAAAATCAATTTGTTCATCTTGAACAACTTGACAGCCTACTACACACAAAAATGTCAATATATCCATCCAAAACAAACACACAAGCCTTACCAAGAGATATACACCTTGATTAGCTTTGAACAATGAAAAAAAGAAAGAAAGAGAAGCTTATTTCAAAGAAAAGTTTGCACAAAATAATTGAAAGTGCAAAGAGCAAAAGAACTGGTCTTGTTTCCTTCATAAACTCAAAGTACCCATTTGTTTTCACTCTTGAACACTTGAGTGCTTCTAGTTCATTCATACTTGCATCTAGCTTGCATAAAGCCTAAGATTAAGTTAAGGAATGCCCAGGGCAACCCCTTAGCATTTCTTTGGCTCAGCCTGTTACATCAAATTTGGTTTTAATTTTCTTTGAATCTTAGTATAGTCCAAGTTTGTTGTTTATAACATTGGAATTGTGAGTGAATTGGTGGGAGACTTGTGAAGAAGGTTTACTTTACAAGATTGAAGTTATCGGAATTGATACTCACTTGGCAAGTTTGTTTTGAATTGTTCTAGCCTCAGATTCTTCAAGGAGACACAAGGTTGTACGTACTACAAAAAGAGAGAGAGAGGGACAAACACTTGTTTTTTTTTGTTTTCCACTAACATAATCAAGTTTCTTTTGTCTTTGTGTTAGTTTTCCTTTTTCTTTGTTTTTTTCTTGTTCAATTTCATGTAATTGTACCATGGATAAGACACCTGAGAGTACCGTGGGTCTTAACAAAGAAGGAGAAAGATTGCCCACAAACATGGACGATTTAGCACAACTAATGCAAAAGATGTTGTGGGAACTGAAATTAATGAGTAGCCATGTAGAGGGCCTAGAAAACAGTCACAATCTCATCTACAAAATCCTTTACATGAAGGACAAACATCACATGTACTGGAACATAGGCTTGAAAGCCATGGGTCTTTTGCTCCGGATAGATGAAGAGGTAGAGGCAGAGGTAGAGGAAGAGAGCTTAATCGGGATTTCATAACTATGAGGACCTTTGATGAAAGAGAAGAAGAACCAAACCAAATATTTGATGACTATAATATTGAGGAAGAGTACAACCAATTTTGAAACCATGGGAATCAAAAGAATAATCCACAAGAAGATGAATTCATCAAAACAAAAGTGAACAACCCCATATTCCATGGAAAGAGTGATGCTTAGGAATATTTTGAATGGGAGAAAAAAGTAGATCTCATATACTCTTGTACAAATTATATTGATTTGACTAAAGTGCGCTATGCAGCTATAGAGTTTGTAGATTATGCCTTAATTTGGTGGAATCAACTACACAACGTAAGGAGAAGGACCAGACAAGCACCAATCTCTACTTGGGAAGAAATGAAAATTGAGATGAGAAAAAAATTCATTCTTTCAGACTATGAAAGAACCATCTACTAAAACTTGCAAAAACTCACTCAATGAAGCCGTAGTTTAGATGAGTATTTTAAAGAGTTAGAGATCTTATTGATAAGTGCTAACATTGAAGAACTAGAGGAAGCTACCATGGCTAGATTCCTAGCTGGATTGAACAAGGAAATTGCAAACAGAGTTGAACTTACCACATATATCGATATGACTTCCATGGTTCATAAAGCTGAAAAGATTGAGAGTCAACTCAAGGCAAAACCCTTTACATCTAGTTTATCTTTTTGAGCTAATTCTTCATCCTATCTAAGAATGCTGTCTAGGACAAATCAAGGCACAATTTTTAGGCCAACTGCATCTCAAGGCCGTGGGTTCCAAGGCAAGACTCAACCAAATCAAAGACCACCTCAACAAAACTTGGATAAAGGGAAAACAAGGTTGAAGGTAACATTTCTAATTCCACTACTAGATTTAGAGACATTCAATGCTTTAAATGTTTAGGTAAAGGTCATTTTGCAAATCAGTGTTCCAATCCTAAACGTATCATGTTCATTGAAGAATCTAATGAATATTATTCTGATGATGAGGAAGTGGAACATGTTAATGTTGAGGAAAATCATGATGAAAACGAGGAAAGTGTGATTGAGGATGAAGAGCTTACATCAAAAGAATTCTTGGTTGTTAGAATAGCTCTTAATGCACATGTAAAGATTGATGAGCAAGATCAACACAGAGACAACATTTTTCAACATTCCGTGATTGCCTCTATCTTTTTCGGATCTACTGAAATGCCTTCCTTAGAAATCACGTGACCCAAGAAGGTCACACTTCTCAGCCAAAACTAACATTTGTTGAACTTCGCATATAGCCTCTTCTTCCAAAGAATCTCTAATACCTTTCGCAATTTTTCAGCACGTGTCTCTTTATCAGGTGAATACACCAAGATGCCATCAATGAACATCACAACAAAGCGATCCAGCTGCTCTCGAAACACTGTGTTCATCAAATCCATAAATGCCGCAGGTGCATTCGTCAGTCGAAAGGACATTACAAGAAATTCATAGTGCCCATATTTAGTGCGGAACGCTGTCTTAGCTATGTCCTCTGCCTTAATTCTCAGCTGATGGTAATCTATCGGAGATCAATCTTTGTGAACACTTTAGTGCCCTGCACACAATTTTATTATATGTGTGTCGATAATTCCAATATCCAAGAAAAGTTTACAAAACTGAAAGATGTTGCCTTTAACCGATCGAAAAGATCATCAATCCTTGGTAGCGGATACTTGTTCTTTATCGTGATTTTGTTAAGCTCACGTTAGTCGATGCAGAGCCGCATACTACCGTCCTTCTTCCTCATAAATAAGATCGGTGCTCCCCAAGGTGAAACACTAGGCCTTATAAACTTACATTCTAGGAGTTCTTTAACTGTTCCTTAAGTTGTTTCAACTCTACTAGAGCCATTCTGTACGGTGCCTTTGATATTGGTTCAGCTCCTGGTATAAGATTGATCTCGAGCTCCACTTCCCTGTTCGATGGTAAACCTGGTAGCTCGTCAGGAAAGACATCCTTAAATTCTCTCACAACTAGAATATCCTCGATCAATGGAGTCTCAACATTAGAGTTTAGAGCATACACAAGAAATCACTTAGCTCCTTTCTTCAACGCTCGAAAGGCATGTGCTGCAGTCAGATAAATTTTGTGGGGCAACTTCTTCTGCTTAGTCTCTCTTTGGAAGACGGTATCCTGCATGTCCAAAGCCTTCATGCTGACCTGCCTCTACCGACAATCGGTAGTAGCATGAAACTTAGCCAAGAAGCTTATGCCCAAGATAATATCAAAATCATGCATCTGAATTGGGATAAAAATTACATAGAATTTTAGATCATTGATCTCCAACTGAGAATCCATGTACTGATGATAAGATACAAGCACCTGGTGGCCGGCGTCTTGCACACAATAAGGGTCTCAATCCGTTTAGGTGGAATATTTAGATTCTTGGCAAACCTCTTAGCCATGAATGAATGACTGGATCCACTATCAAAAAGGACGTTGGCTGGGACTTTGTTGATTAAAATTACACATATCGCATTCCAGGTTACACCTATTGCTGAAATTAGGTACCTAGTGCCGGTGTAGGGCACCCTCTGGTGTAATGTCCTGGTTTGCCACAATTGTAGCAAACCTTTTGGGTCCTCCAACAATGACCTGTATGCGGGCGCCCACATTGTGAACATGATAGGGGTGGCAGTCCAACTGTCCTGAGTGGCTGTGCCATTGTCACGGTGGGTCCCTCAATCGTCAACTGCTGAGTCGATGATCCCTGCACCTGTTGTGATGGTCCAAAAGATCGCCCAGTCTGGTGGCGTCGTGGGATCTTCAGCCATCTTCCAGATCTCTTGGAACTGAACTACTCTCGTGGCCTCTTAGCCCTGTCAACCACTGCTACCCTCTAGAAATCATTCTCGACCTCACGACACACCTCCAAAAGCTCCTCAAATGTAGTAGGCCGGGCACATATGATCAACGACTGAATGCGAGAGCTTAAGCCGGTCTTGAATTTCAACATTTTCGCCTTCTCGTTATCCATGATGGAAGGCGTGTATATTCCCAGACAGTGAAACATATCGGAATACTGATCCATGGACATGGACCCCTATGTGAGTAGCTGAAACTGCGTCATTTTTCTCTGAATAGTGCTCTCAGGATGTAATGTATCTGGTACACCTCCCTGAACTGCATCCATGTCAGCGATGTGGTCAGCCTGCGTACTACACTGTGCCACCATTCCTCGGCATCACCCTCCAAGAATGGTACAACCACATCTTTCTTCAGGTCATTTGGGACCTGCAACAACCTCAACAGCTCAGACACGTTCTTGAGCCAGATCTCAGCCTCCTCTGGCCCTGTGGTGCCCCTGAACATAGGTATCAGGGAATTCTGCATCTCCTGGTAGAAGAATCGAAGCTCCTGGGTGGTGGTGCTGGTGGTTGTTGCTGCTACAAGTGAGCCATCTGCACCTGCTGTTGAGCCACGAGTGTAGTCAGCGTGGCCAAAGTATCTGCAAGGACCTGGGGAATGGTCTCCTGACCCTGATGATCGTCTCCATCGTGTCCTTCGTTTCCAGATGGCTCACAACGCGGAGGCATTTTTTGGATTTCGAGTTCATGAAAAATTGGTTTAGTCAAGAGTAATTTAAGAGTTTAGGCACTTATAAAACTCATGATGGGGTACGGGGGTAAAACGGTAATTAGAAAAAGAAAGCTCACCATCGTCACACACCTCCCATAACCCGATCACAACTTAGGTCTGAAATCATCTTTTAAGTCTACTTTGTTTAATATCGGCAAAATCGTCATTTTACAAAAGATCATAACTTACGTCTAAGTGATCTAGTAATCTTGAGTTTCTCAAGCGGATCTGAAGCTTCAGCTCTGATACAACCTATAGCGCCCTGCTCCCGATGCTAGAGCTCAGGAGCAGGGCGCTACGTACATATATGAAGATATAGATATTTATGATTACTTACATGTTTTTTAAGGTGAGAAATGATTATATTTTGAAGCTATTCTAAATAACGAAGTCGAATCAAAGAAATTGGAATTGTATTTACTCTTATAATATTTTAGATTTGTTTCCTTTTTTATGTGTGCTTTTAGTATTATTAATGTTAAAGTTAAAATGATTTGTTCTTAGATAGCAAATTACATGTTTATACATTTTCTTAAAATTTTGGATCCCCTGGCTAATACCCAGTATAATGATATTGACTTGTTTAACGCTTAAACAAGTCAATTTTAGAATGGAAAAAGTTGTATTTCTAGGATTTGTGGTTAGTTCGAATGGAATTGAAATAGACCAAGATGAAGTGAACTCAATTTTAGAATGGTCAATTCCCACAACTGTTGGACAGGTGAGAAGCTTTCATGGATTGGCTAGTTTCTATAGAAGATTTGTTAAGGACTTTTCCACTATTGCTGCACCTTTGAATGAGATTGTTAAAAAAGCCGTAGGATTTCAGTGGGGAGAGTCACAACAGAAAGCCTTTGATGAACTTAAAGCAAGGTTAACTTCTGCACCTATTTTAAGACTACCTAGCTTTGATGAAACATTTGAAATTGAATGTGATGCTAGTGGTGTTGGTATAGGAGCTGTACTATCTCAGTCTAAACAACCGATTGCTTATTTTAGTGAAAAGCTTATGGGAGCGCAATTGAATTATTCATCCTATGACAAAGAGTTGTATGCACTTGTCAGATCATTGCAGACTTGCCAACATTATTTGCAACATAAGGAGTTTGTGGTTCATACTGATCACGAAAGTTTTAAGTTCCTTAAAAGCCAAGGAAAGTTAAATAAGAGGCATGCAAAATGGGTTGAATTCATTGAACAATTTCCTTATGTGATAAAATATAAGCAAGGAAAAGATAACATTGTAGCTGCTGCATTATCTAGGAGATATTCTTTGATTACTACATTGTCATCTCATTTGTTTGGATTTGAGTGCATCAAGGAATTGTATACATCTGATCTTGACTTTCAGTCAATATTTGATGCATGTGTCGATTCTCCATTTGGTAAGTATTATTTACATGATGGATATTTGTTTAAAGAAAGAAAATTGTGCATACCTAAGTGTTCTGCAGAGAGATACTTGTCAAAGAAGCACGTGGTGGAGGTTTAATGGGCCATTTTGGCATCTTTAAGACATTAGAGATGTTAAATGAACATTTCTTTTGGCCTCATATGAGAGTTGATGTAGAGAAGATTTGTGGAAGTTGTATAACTTGCAAGAAAGCTAAATCTACATCACATCAACATGGTTTGTACACCCCATTACCTGTCCTTATGTCACCTTGGATTGATATCTCTATGGACTTTGTTTTGGAATTGCCCAGATCAAAAGATGGAAGTGATAGCGTGTTTGTTGTCATTGACAGATTTTCTAAAATGGCACACTTCATAGCTTGTAAAAAGGTTGATGATGCATCTCACGTTGCAAACTTGTTCTTTCAGGAAGTTGTCCGTCTACATGGCATGCCTAGAACCATTGTTAGTGATAGAGATACTAAGTTCTTAAGTCACTTTTGGCGTGTGTTGTGGGGTAAAATCGGCACAAAACTCTTATTTTCTACTACAGCTCACCCCCAAACAGATGGTCAAACTGAAGTTATGAATAGAACTTTGTCTCAATTATTGCGTGCTATAATTCAGGTGAACCTTAAGAATTGGGGAGATTGCATGCCATATATTGAATTTGCTTATAATAGAAGTGTTCATAGTGGCACCACACATACACCGTTTGAAGTTGTATATGGTTTCAATCCTTTGTCTCCACTTGATCTTGTGCCTATTCCTGTTCATAAACGTGCAAGTATTGATGGTAAGAATAAGGCTGAACCGATTAAGAAATTGCATGCTAAGGTTAAGCTACAACTTGAAAAGAAAAACAAACAGTATGCAAAACAAGCTAACAAAGGACGCAAGGAAGTTTTGTTTGAACGAGGTGATCTTGTTTGGCTACATTTAAGGAAAGAAAGGTTTCCTAGAGAAAGGAAATCTAAGCTCATGCCAAGAGGAGATGGCCCTTTCAAAGTACTTCAAAAGGTTGGATATAATGCTTACATTCTTGACCTTCTTGAGAGTAAGTATGGTTCAATTTTTCATACTTTTAACGTTGCTGATCTTACCCCTTTTGGTGATGATTTAGATTCGAGGTCGAATCATTTTGAAGAAGGGGGGAATGACGAGGTCCATAACCCTCATCCATGTCAAGATAATGAGAATGCACATAATGTTACAAAAATGCAAGATCAAGGACCCTTAACAAGAAGTAAAACTAAGAAACTAATGCATGAAGTAGGGGCCTTTCTATTTAAACATATGCAAGATGAACCAAATGAATTTTTACATTGGGTTCACGTTATTGAACCTATAACATGATTTATAAGAGTTTTTAGAACCATTGTAAAATATCATTAAGTAAGAATATGTTCTTTATTTTGCTTTTTAAATGTTTATGTTGTATTAGTTTAGGCCTATCTCGGATTGTAAGTTTCTACAGGACCAGTTTTGGTAGAATTAATGTATCTCTCCAACCACAAGACCGAATTACGAGTTTCAAGATGTTTTGGAAATCTAAGACAAGGATCTACAACTTTCATGTTTTTCACTTCTCCAAAATCGGTCGTCTTAATAGCCAAAATTAGTATGCAAATTGAAGTACTGTTTCTACCGAATTCTGTGACATACCTTCAGTATTTTATATGTATCTCCTCAATGGTTGGGCCAAATGCAAAGAACTTTACATGCTTATTTTCTACATCAATTGGATACGATTCTCTAGAAGACGTCAAGGCCTATTTCGAATTGGAAGGTGTCCAAAAATCTGTCACAAATCAGAAAAGATTTCAAGTTAAAGACAAATCCTTAAAGTCTTCCATGAATAGTACTTGAGGGACCTAGTTTTAAAATCATCATTCAAGACTTGCAAGACTAGTTTTTTATGGAGCCTACATAAATAGTTTTTAGAAGTGTGTAGTCTTTTCAATCATCATTTCAATTTGTAAGATAGTTTATTGTCTTGTGTTATTTTTGCCTATAAAAGGCACATAAGAGAAGCCTTGTAATCTTACACCTTCAATGAAAATTTCTTCTTTTTCAAGAGTGATTCTTGTGTGTTTTCTTAGTTCATATTCAAAATCAAGGCTAGAATCTTTCAAGGCTTGAACATCCTTATGAGAGTTGTCCAATTCCGGGGAGAGAAACATCCAAGAGGGAGGTATCTTGCTTGGGTTATGTGAAACTCATTGGAGGACTTATGTTCAAAAGGTTTTCTTCAACTTATTTGGAAGCAAGGTGAAGCTATCTTCATTGTGCCTAAACCAAATTTGGAGGAGGAGCTTTAGAGTTAAATAAAGGTCCATTCTTGCATGTATCAAAGAGAGACATCGTATAATTGATGTAGACAAGGTGCGAAATTGAAAACACATTGTCCAACATCGATCTCTCAGTCTGAAAACATCGATCGAACAATTTGACATCTGTCTCTAAAAAAAGTGACATCAGTCGATCGATGTAGGTAAGGTACAAAATTGAAACTACACCGTAAGTAATCGATCTCTCAGCCAGAAGACATTGATCGATTGCATGACATTAATCTCTAAAAAATGAGACATAGATCGATCAATGCAGCTCAAAATTCAAATTTTTATAGCTATTGGAATACAATCCAAGGAAGATTTAAAATGTTTTCTCTTTTCAACCTTACCCAAATTGTCTGTGGACTTTCTTCGAACATCTATAATGTTTTCTTGACTAGCCTAAACATTCCTAAGTTATTCTATAATGGCTATGGACCTTAAAATCCAACTATAGTTTGGCTAAAGACTAATTGTACATCTTCAAGACAATTGATAGAGTGGAAGACTTTATAGAGGCTCTAAGAACATGGCTCACACCTTTTATATATTGAAGAAGCTCAGATGACCGACTTACACTTTCATCTTCTTCCGGCTTCATCACCCATTGTTGTAAAAGAACCCTCAAAGGTGCAAAAGTACTTAAAGGCTATTAAGCCTTTGCCATTCTATTTTCATTGTTATATTGAGAAGTGACAGTCTAACATAAGAGAAGCATGTTTGATCTATTTTCTGTGCTCTAGACTCATTTAAAAGTGTAATCCCACTGCTTCCAAAACCCACTCGGTGAAAGTTCTTTGGTAGAACTTTGTTGAAGTTGTGAAGGAGAAATAATTTGTTCTTCCTTGTCGCTGCTGTTGTTGATGTTGAATAAGGTGTTTGTGCAATAAGTTGCTATTTCTATTGTGGCAGCTTTTTTGCGCTAGCTTTGAGTGTAACTAATGTTGTTGTTATTATAGTTCCTTCTTGAAGGTAATAAAAAAGTTGTTGTGGAAAATCTAGTTTAGATACAAAGTGGTAGTGGAGTAGAATGAAATAGTTTCAAACCATTCTATATAGTGTGTCTTCATCTATTGTTTTTAATCTCTTTATTTCTTACTTTGGAGAGCATTTGAATGGGCCTCAACAAAATCGAAAAACCCTGAATAATAGTCGAACACTTTATTCATCCCTCTCACCCCCTCTCTATAGTGATTGCCGCAGACATAACAATTGGTATCGGAAACTGACCTCCATTGCTTTACCAATTTTTGCAAGTAGCAAGGTTAAAGATCATGGAAATGACAATCTCTTCTTCTTATAACGCAACTTTCAAACAAACCACTCTATTCTCAGCCTCAAACATCAAAGCTCCAATATGTGATGCTCAAAACTATTTGTTGTTGAAGTTTAGAATGTTGAATCATTTGAAAGGTTACAAATTTGACATATGGAGAGTTGTTTTCAGAGGAATCCAAGTTCCTATAATTACAAACTCAAAAGGTGAATTAATGTTCAAAGATGAACATGACTACACCAAAGAAGAGAGGATCAAGTTTGATATAAATAGAAAGGCATTTGATATTTTTTCAAGTGCTCTAACCACTACCAAGCTTGTAAGAGTTCAAGGTCTTGAAACAGTCTATAAAACATAGAAAATGTTGGAAATGATCGAGAAAGTGAGAATGACCAATAGAATTATACTCATGAAGCAGTATGAAATGTTAGATATAAAGAGTTGCCAAAAGATTGAGAAGACTATTGACTGATTCACCTAAATAGTGGATCGACTTTCCATGGTTCACAAAAAAATAACAAATGAAGATCTTTTCTCAAACGTCTTAGCTCTTTGGCAAGACAATTGACATCCAAAGTGACGACCATCACCGAGTCTAAAAATCTCAAGTTTTTTTTTACTCTTGACTCATAAAATCCTAATCGATGAGCAAAATCGGATGGATCCTATCAAATCCTCACATGTATCATACAAAGGATTGGTGGTAGAGTCCGATGATTCGGATGAAGAGACTACACTTCTAGTTTGAAGTTTAGAAAGATAGCAATAACAAACAATCTCACGCAAGGAGCTTTTTTGAAAATTCACGTGAAGACAAAGAATCAGGTGAAAATTGCTATAGATGTGGTTGACCTGCTAACATCAAGGAGCTGCAAAAGCTAGATAAGAAAGTATTCTCTCAACAGAAGAAAGCCTTAAACGCAAAAGTAACCACACGGGATGATCGTCTTTCCGAATTAGAAGGTAAAGACAATAAAGAACAAGGATGTTGGACTCATCGTTTCAATCGATGATAAAGAAGAACAACACATTTGGCTCATGGAAATCGAGGATGATCTTAAGGTAAATTCTATAATTTCTAATGTTGATTTACAAGATGAAATAGGAGACTTACAAGATGATTTTGAAAAACTCAATTTAAAGTGTATACAATTGGAGAAAGAATTTAATAAATATAAATTTAAAAACAAGAGCTTACATGAAGAGAATATTTTGATTTATCAAGAGCATGATGTCATACTCATCATGCATAAGGCTGTAACAGTAGAAAATATAGAAACTATGAAGGAATGTGATAAGATAAGATTAGATTTTCAATGATTGACAAACGGGAAAGGTAATCTTGATAAATTACTTGAAAATCAAAGAGTTGGAAATGAGAAATCCAACTTAGGGTTTGGGATTTCTCATTCCAAAGTTAAAGTATTGTTGAACCTATGCCATTAATTAAAAAAACGATCAAATGTTAAAAAAGTTCAGATTGGTTCATTGTCTCATGGGTACAAAAACACACAAGCAAAGCACATAACTACTTATTCTTTATTATAACAAGAAAAGTCATGTAAGAAGTGTGCCCAGAGGTAGAGATAGTTTTATGTATGTTGGAAGCATAAGGATCGACAAACTAACCCAAAAGGGTTCAATCATCAAAGGATACCAATGTACAAACCATTTGGCATTATTGGTATTCAAGGTAAATGAAGTATCCAAAGAAAAGGAAATCAAATGACTTATGGACACGGATGTTCTACACACTTGACTGGAGACAAAACTTTGCTCACGAAGCTCAAAATCCATGATAGTTGAACGATGCATTTCGAAAATAGGTGAGCCAAAATCCTTGTACATAAAGAAATTGGTAACTCCTCTTTGACTATTAGTAATGTAATATATGTAAAACGGTTTATGTGCAATTTGATAAGTGTTAGTCATGATGCTAATTTTCAATTTGAATTTGTCAAGAGAAAATGCATTGTGAAAAAGAATGGTGAAATTGTTTTTGAGGCTCTGAGAAAAAAAAAGACGTTTACAAACTTAGCACACATGATTTGATTTTTCAAAAGGTTTCATGTCGATTTGCTAAAAATGATTTGACACAACTATAACATAGATGACTTAGACATATTAGTTTCAAATACTTCAAAGAAATTTGCAAAATCAAAAAAGTCCAAGATCTTCAAAATTAAATTTCAAAAATGATGGTTTATGTGATACTTGTCAAAAGGCAAATCTTGTTAAAACAAGGCTTCAAACCCAAAAGTGAAATTTCTACCACCAAACCTATACAATTGCTTCATGTGGGCTTCAATGGAGATGTTGATGCGGCAATTTTAAGTGAAAAATAGTAGATGACTTTTCCAGGTTTATTTGGATCATGTTCTTAATTAAAAAGAAGGATGAAAAAAGATGGCGGCGGCGACTCTGACAGCGGCGAACAATGGATCGATTGCAACAATTCTTCACTGAAATTGATATTGACTTTCATTTCGGCGGCGGCGTGACGATTTCGAACCTTCCACGGGTAACTTTCAATTGTTTCAATTCTTTCATCTTGGTTTTGTTTTCAACGATTGTCGACATCTACGGGCTGTTCGGCGGCCCCAAAAATTACCAAAGATTCAACCTTTTTAATTGTAATGCTACATCATCATTTACTACTGGTCTTGAATTCATATTTGGTCTGAGATGGAACCGCCGCTACTCTCCAAATCATTTACGGCTATGGTATCGTCTGCAGTAGCAGGCAGATTCCCATCGTGTGAGACTGGACGCTATAAAGGATACCCCGCTGTTTCATTTATGCCAGATGAAATTGCCATTGTTGCAAATCGCTTCAAGTACGCCCTGGTTGGAACCTTTTGGCGTGGCCGGCCATCTATGGCTGGCTTACACGCTTCGATTGACAGAATTGGGTTCAAAGGTTCAGTTAATATTGGTCTCCTTGATGAGGGACATGTGCTACTAAACTTTGTTAGCGAAGATGATTATACGCAATTCTTTTATCGTCGTCATTGGCGTTTCCAGGGTTACGATATGAAGGTTACGAAATGGACTCCATCTTTTCATCAAGTCTGGATACCCCAATTGTCCCGGTGTGGGTTGCACTTGAGGGTCTTCCAATTCATCTCCATGATTATCGTACGTTATATGAGATTACAAAGTTGATTGGTACACCATTAAAGATGGACTCGGCTACCTTAAGTTTTCATCCTCCCTCTGTGGCGTGGTTTTGTGTTGAAGTGGATGTCACCATGGATTTACCATCTAAGATATTGATAGATTGTGGAGAGAATTCTTTCTTTCAAGTTGTTGTGTATGAAGATGTCCCTAGGTACTGCAGCAAATGCTGTCGGTTTGGTCATTCAGTAGCTTCATGTGGAGAAGGGAAGGTTCACGCCCCAGCGCATCCAATGAAGAATGCAGGAAAGAGTGAGGTTTGGATTCCTAGAGGAAATATTCAGAAAAATGTTGGAGAACAACCTGTTGGAGATTCTATTCCTACTCAGCATCTGGTCCAGACTAGAGACTTACATGCAGACTCTGAGGAGACTCTATAGCAGGAATTGGTTGATGTTGGGGTAGGGGACGGTGATGACAGGGAAAAACTACAGCAGGCAACATCACAACCCATTCTTGCCAAGGAATCACAGGACCTTGCGACTACTGCAGAAACGTCTACATTGCAGATTTTCTCTCAGTTGACTGCAGATTTATGTCCCGTACTATTAGTGCCGCCAACATTGGATGTTCAAGAGCAGTAGGATGAGCAGCAGATGGATACATCCTTCTCTGCTAAACTATCAATCCATACCGATGAATCTAACAAAGGAGAGGGAGCAATATACATATCTCCTCCGCCCTTGGAGATTTCAGAAGCGAATGTACAGCATGTTTAAGAGGTGAACCCAACTTCTGAAGTGGCTCCGGAAGTCCAAATTCAATCCGTTCAAATTGAATTGCCATTGCCACTGGCGATACTGCCAGCCAGTGACCATCCTTTCTTCCCCGATTATGATCTTTTAATTGAACAATTTTATCAAGACCACTTTCGGGAGGAGGACAATGTTATTGATCTTGCAGTAGGTTCGGACAATGAAGCTTCTCACTCATCAAATCGGCGTAAAGGGAATGACTATGATGTTATACGGGAGAGTTTGCTCATTACGGCGGATGCTATGGATTGTCGCATGACATCGACTGGTGGCGGGACTCTTCTTGGAGGACTATCTCGAAAAAAGCGCAGAGCTAGAAAGAATCTACCACCACCTCCACCGTCCTCAATGGTTACTAGACGGCGAAGTCATCGTTCTTTTGAACTATAGTGTGATTAGCATGCCTCATGTTCCACGAATGATCTTTTGATTTCGTTTTTTCTTTTTTTTGTTTGTAGTAAAGGCTACCCTCGGCCATTTAACGCGGGATATTTATTGAATAAATAAAGACCGGTAGGTATCCTTCCGTTTATTTAAAAAAAAGAAGGATGAATGTGGAAAAGGAACGTGATTATAATATTTTTTTCTTTACATTTTACGATTGTAGTTGTCCTAAATTTATTGCAGATAGTATAAATAAGCATATGAGTGCGTGGATATACTTCTTCCTATATATGTATATATATGATGTTTATCTGCATACATAACATAAGTGTATATATATGAATGCATACGTTTGTGTGTGTATATAAATAATTATATACATAGATACATATACATACATATATACCATATATATATTGTATATATACACATACACATATGTATATATATGTATATGTATATGTATGTATACACACACACACACACACATATATATATATATATATATGCATATATATGTACATATGAATATATACGCGCACAGCACGTAAATATAGATATATAATGGGTGTGAAATTGTTGTCAAAATGCTAGAAACTTTTCTCCGTTAAACATGAGTTCATAGAATATAAAAGTACAATTGATGATATTGATGACTTTGATGAATCTCCATAGAAGGAGCTCAAAGTCTGAACAAACACAAAGCAAAGGTTACATAAAAAACTTAGTGACGTTTTATTGAACTGCATCTCACCTTTAAAGAAAAGGATAACAGTCCCAAAGCCAAACTTTCAAATAGAGAACACCAACGAAAATGTTTCGACGAAAAAGGAAAATTAAAAATGCAGAAAGCGGACACTCCATATTCTCGAAAGCTCTATTGCGGGTGCATGATCACTAGTACCCATAGTTTGAATGGATGCATGTTTCTCCGATGCAAGCACAGGGCATTTCGCAAGGGTCTGAACTAACAAAACATGATGTCTTTTGGGTACAATCGCCATCTTCACTTTGAAGCAATTTTCCTATGGAAGTTGCTCCAGAAATGTACTCCATTGTGACTGCATTAGACATAACAATTTTAAGAATATGATTTACAAGGGACAAAATAAAAACATATGTTAATCTGGGCTCGATCGCTTGCAATGTAGACATGTTAAATTTCGATGGGCGCAAGTAGAAAGGAAACAAAGGATACATGATGAGAAATTATAAACTGAGCAAATAAAAACATCAAAGTTGCAAGGTATCACCTGAAGCAATCACCAAAAGCAGAATGAAGTAAGCCGTCTTAGCCATGTCCTGTTATTTTCAAGGAAGAAGAAAGTTGAAGAATGTAATGTGCATTTTAATCGTAGAATTACAGATCAATTTATAGATAAATTGCTATGGCCACATTGCCGGCCCGGTTTATCTCAGCAAAAAAAAGTAGTAGTAATAATAATAATAATAATAATAATAATAATAATAATAATAATAATAATAATAATAATAATAATAATAATAATAATAATAATAATAATAATTGCCGGCTGTGCAATGCACAGATGAATCTATTAAAAAACAATACGAAGATGAATCAACCACGCAAAAGACCAACTCCCTCCTATTGAGTATAATATCTGGGATCACAAAATATTTTGTGAATCTCAATGCTTAAAAGGTCCCTAACTTCTGCTAATATATTTTTCTAACTTTCATCTAACTCACAACATAACTAATTTCATTCGTAATTATCTGATTTTATAATAATCAGTTATAATTGTATTTGAATTTATGTTAGGGATAATTATTTATTTGACGACTTTTTTCTAGCTAAAATACATACAGGACATAAAGATGGCAAATGGGTCGAGTTTGGATGTGTGGATTTTCAGGTTTCAAAAGAAAAAAATCAAACACGGCCTCATTATGACAGAATGGATTTAGGTTAACTCGGCAGCTTGATTTTTGAGTTTGGCATGTGTGACGGGTGAGATTTGTGGGCTATCGGGTTTGGCAAGTCGGGTTTGACATACCGACATGTCAATTTAGTGGGTTTGACGGGTTACTTTTGGGTTGGATGTGTCGGTTTCGTGACGGAATTAATAGAT
Source organism: Eustoma russellianum (assembly GCA_036186865.1). Taxonomy (NCBI): domain Eukaryota; kingdom Viridiplantae; phylum Streptophyta; class Magnoliopsida; order Gentianales; family Gentianaceae; genus Eustoma; species Eustoma russellianum. Next base: position 10,895,846 of record AP025048.1, on the reverse strand, counting down.
TGTCGGGTCAATTTTGGAATTGGTTGATCAAACAAGACAGCCTAAGGGCTTGGTGTGGTTCGAACTCGCAAAAGACAAACTCAAACCTACGAAAAACAGGTTTGGTATTGACAAGTTGACATGTCCTGTTAGAAATGACCAGCCCTGACGAGACAGCCTCTAGTTATTTTTACGATCATTGTCTCTCCTATGCTTTTGGAAGAAAAAATAAATATGACTTTTCATCTAAATTAATGATGAGTTATCTTTTGACACCTCTATTAGAAAAGGCGTTAGGATTGATTCACTCAAACACAGGATGTCAAAAGATAATTTTTTTTGCTACTTACGGTTGACTTAGACATAAAATTAAGCTTTCATATAAAAATACAAGAGAAGTAAAGGTTGAAAGAAAAAATAGAAGAGGTCTAGAGTATATTTTGACAAAACTCAGGGGAGATAAATGTAATTGTGTGTTCTTTTAAATATGTTTGAATTCGATAGATTAAAACTATTGAATGTAATACAATTATTTTATGACTATGGATGTCATAAAACGCAGGGGAGATAGTTTACTTTATCAGCTTTTTTGTTATGCTCTTTTTGATCGCCTCTCATTTTCCCTCCCTTTTTATTTCTTCTTTTCTGGTATTGTCTTTGCCATTACTTTTTAGAGTTGAATTTATCCCTTGATGCTTTATTTTTTTTTTATTTTTTGTCAAGTACTCTAGCTACACCTTTTTGTATGAGAATACAGTACGATGATTTTAAACAAAATTGCATTAGAGCATTTAAGAAAAGAAAAACTTACCAAATCCCATTATGTGAAATACAAGCAATTTCAATGGTTTCCTCATTTTGACTACTTATCCGAACGCCTCAATTGTATCAAATAATTGCCCCTAGCTTTCAGTAGCTTGGACAGCTATATACAGGCATTTGTCCTTTGTATATTATATAAATCCATGAACTGTATTCCGTGCTTCCGTTTGGTGTCTATTGAATTCATGAACTTGTTTTGCGTGTAGAAACACAAGACTTTGTCATCTCTATATGAGACGTTTATGTTGAGATGTCGTCTTTAGCGGCATTAATATTCCATAACTACGAACCTTCTTTATGTTCAGATGTCGTCTTTAGCGGCATTAATATTCGACAACTACGAACCTGGTCTATGCTAAGATGTCAACTTTAGCGGCATTAATATTCGATAACTAGGAACGTGTATAACAAATAGTATATCTAGACATACTATGTGTTACACTTCCTGTTCCAAATATATTGGCGTACCTTTACTTTAATTTGTCACAAAAATATTATACATTTTTTCAAAATAATAATATATTCATAGTCAAAGTTATTACTATCAGCGAGGAAGTAAAAAATTTATGATCATAATCACGGTTTGCTTTATCATTCTTATTGTTGTACTCTTTTTTCGCCTCTCTTTTTCCTTTTTTTCCTGCTGGCATTGTCTTCTCTGTTATTTTCTAAAGTTGAATTTCTCCCTTGATTATTAATTCTTTTGGAAAACTTCACCTTTTCTGTATGAGATTACGGTACAATGATTTCACAAAAGATTTAGTAGAGTTTTTTCCTTGTAATTAGCATATGGAATCCCATTTATTCTAGAAATATATTTTTAAATCTGCTGAATAAAAAGATTAGAATAACTTGCATAAAAATGTTTTGCTTCTAGGCAAACAAGTAAGAGGCTAAGTTTACCAGTATCTCAGTATATTCCCAAGAAAAAAAAAGTGAGCAGGCAAGTGATAACAAATAACGAGTACTTACGTTTCAAAAATATTGTTACAGATTTTTTTAAAAAAATTAGAAAAAGGATTCTAACTCGAATTCAAAAGATGGAAGAAATGCTAATTAACATTTAAACCTAAAGGTTTTTCATATTGTGACAATTGGCTTTTTAACATAGTATAATTATATTATATTGAAATTTCATCTGTAACCATATTTTTACGACCGAAGGGATATGTTAAAGGCTTATTATACTTCAGGACATTCACTTAAAACAAAGTTGGAATCTTTGATTACACACTTTCGGATGACACACTCTTCAGTTGTCTGGGTGGTGAAATTGTCGATTGGAAATATGATATAGGATTTTGTTAGAGAATGTATTTTTCGAACCATGGATAGTAGGCGTACCTTGATAACATAGTTACGTGTTATCATTATACACACATTAAGGGTAACTACATATATATATACCTCCACCGTAAGTGAGATTTTATAATAAAAATTGCTCTTATATATGTGTATGTGTGTTGTTAGAATATGTTGAGTTTTGATGATTTGCACAATGGATACTTCGAACAAGTGATTAGGCGCTTCATGTGTGTTGTTGGAAGTCAGTATACTTCGAACGCTTACATTAGGCGCTTAATGTACCTTGGTGAAGTCCAGTACACTTCGAACGCCTGCATTAGGCGCTTTATGTGAAGTGTCTGGATGTGCGTACACTTCGAACTCCTAGATTAGGCACTTCATGTGAAGTGTTTGAAAGTCAGGACATTTCGAACGAGTGATTAGGTGCTTCATGTGCCTTGTGGAAAAATGCGAACACTTCGAACGCCTGATTAGGCGCTTTAAGTGTTCCATCAAGTCAAAAGTACTTTTTCCCTGAATGGACACGTACTCTTAAGTACTTTCTCTGAGAAAATGTCAGAGTTAGTTCGAACAAGCATGAAGGGCTACATTAGGCGCTTCATGTGACTTCGAACGCCTTAAGCAGCCCACATTAGGCGCTTGATGTGACTTCAAACGACAGTTCATTTTCACATTAAGCGCTCTATGTCACTTCGAACGTCTGTGCTTTAAGCACATTAGGCGCTTCATGTGACTAACGTTACAAAGGTCTTATACTTCACTTTTTAACATCAGTTGACTCTTTGTACCCTCCTCTTTTAGTGTCTTTTTCACAGGTCCTTCTCTACTGAAGATTTCAGGTTTCCTTTCTTGGCATTCTTTTTGAAATCTCTCCAAGAATGTTGCTACATGCCAAAGGGAGATCTCCAATGATGAAGACTCACGAACACAAGATGCCAAAACCCATTATTATTTGTGCAGAGGGTTTCAAACGGAAAGAAACTTGAAGAGTGATAAAAGAAGGGGTTTCTTCTCATTCTTCTCCAACTTTCTACATTGCAAGCTCTCAAATTTTCTCTCAAGCTCAAGCCCTCAAAATACTTGTAAACATTATACATTTTACTTTATTGTTGAGAGTGACTATTGTAAGAGGAAGAAGAGTCTTCTTCTTGGTGAGATTCTATTGTGAGAGATTGGGTAGATTGTTGGTCAAGGAGCAAGGGTGCTTCTTGTTTGAGATTCCTAGACTTTGAAGGGTTAGTTGATAGTGTGTGGTGCACTATTCTCCCTACAAAATTTCTTTGAGGGCAAAGAAGATCTTTGGAGGCTAGACTTCAAAGAGTTAGATCTCTCGGTTGTGGTCTAGGCAAAGTGCCTAGTTTTTCATTGTTTGGATTTTGTTCTTTGATTGTTGTTTCCCCCCAAAGAAATAACAATCCCCTTTCAAAATCCTTCTTGTGAAAAATCAAGAAGGTAGAGGAATAGAATCATTTGACTTGAACCTCTATACATACTTGTGTTCTTTCCTTTCTTGCAAGCTTTTATTCTTTCTAAAGAACACACCCAAGTATTGGTTGCACCTCAAAACAAAAAATATCCATAAAATATCCATACTTGGTGAACACACTATTCAACCCTCCCCTTCTAGTGTGTTCTAAGGGACCTAACAATTGGTATCAGAGCCACATCTTGTTTATTTGAGCTCAAATACAAGATTTGATCATTAGAGTATGGATCCCTTTGTTTTTGATGATGTGAGTTCTCCTAGTGGTGATGCCTCAAGAAGAAGGAGGCAAGAAACACTATTCCCTTCCATTTCCAATGTTCATGTCAAAGTCCCTATGTTTGATCCTCTAAACTACACACTATGGAAGTCAAACATGGAAACATATCTACATTCTTGTGGGCACAGAATCTGGGTTGAAGTTTCAAGAGGCTCTATGATTCCCATTGACATTGATGATCCTACTCCTGAAGAGGAGTTCCAGTTGGCCATAAATAGCAAGGCTCTTGCTATTTTAAACAGCTCTCTCTCTTCAAATGAGAGAGCTCATATTCAAAGAGTTCAATCCACTTATGAGGCTTGGACAAAGCTTGAGATGATCCACGAAGGAACATCTCAAGTAAGAAAGGCCAAGAGGAGACAGTTAATCAAACAGTTCTACAACTTCACTGTCCCCAAAGGTGAAAAGATAGAAGAGTCTATCCGAAGATTCACCAAGCTTGTCAACCTTCTCACAGCGGTTGGGAAGAAAATAGAACAAGAGGATCTAAACCATTGCTTCCTAAACAGTTTAGGAAGAGAATGGAACGCAAAGGTGACGGCCATTGATGAGTCCAAGGATTTGGAGACCATCACATTGGATGAGTTATACGGGAATCTCATTACTTATGAGATTCATTTAGATGCACAAGAAAAGGACGACCCTATTCGCCAATCCACTAATGTGCTTGCATGCGAGTCAGAGGACTCGGACGATGAAGTCAGACTTCTTGTCAAAAGATTCCGACGTTTTGCTAGAAAGAATGGTAATGAAGCCAAAAGATTCATCAAAGAAAAATACTCCAAGGACAAGGTGAAGGACCAAGAGAATAAATGTTATAAGTGTGGGAAGCTTGGTCACTTCATGAAGGATTGTCGGATGAAGGAGCCGCAACTCAAAGACAAGAAGGCCATCTACCAAAGGAAGAAGGCCTTGCAAGCGGAAGTAGCCCATTGGGAGAGCATTCTTTCCGGGTCCGAGAGTGACAATGGCGACCATGATGATCTTGCACTCACGGGTGTGGTTCAAGATGATCTAGACAAGGAGTTCTTTGCACTTATGGCCATTGACGACGACATGGAGGTATGCAATATCTCATCTCACTATAGATTAAATGATGAACGAGATGATTTAGTGCAAGAAAATGACTTCTTAGACTTAAAATATAAACGTGTCAAGAAAGAGTTTAGAGCATGTTTAAATGAATATAATGACACGTTAGAAGATCACATTGCATTGCAACTTGAGCATGATATATTTTTGACCATGCATGTGATTACACTTGAAGAGAAACATGATTTAATGAAATCATGTGCTCAATCCCTTGATGAGAAGAAAAATGATTCAAGGGTAAGAGCTACAAAGATAGAGGTTAAGGATGCATCTAGGCCAAGCATGAAAGCTAAAATCAAACCTAGTGTCATGTATGCATATAAGAAGGGAAATAAGAAGGAACAAGCACAAGTTGTCAAGGAGTCCAAAACCTCCTTGAAGAAGCAAAGGCACATGCCTAAGCAAAAAAAGGCTAGTGCACCAAAGGCATCACAACCTTTGGTTCATGTTGTGAGACAAAAACCTTCTTCGATTCCAAAGAAGGTTATTCCTAAGAAGGAAACACGACATGTGCCTACGCACAAGCATTCGCACAAGCATACACAAACTCACAAGCATACTCCTACATGTTTTTATTGCAATAGGAAAGGTCATGTAGAAAGAGTATGTAGGGCTAAAAATAACAAGAATCTTGTGTGGGTGCCGAAAGGCGAGATGAAGGTAACTAACCTTCAAGGACCCAAAACAAAAAGGGTACCAACTTCATATGGTTCTTTTGTAGGACCTAGCACTCAATGGAGAAAGCGAAGACAAGAAGGTCAAATGGGTCGTGGACAGTGGGTGTTCCAACCATATGACGGGAGACAAACGTCTCTTCCATAGACTCACTATGCAAGACGGAGGAGTTGTCCACTTTGGCGGTAGCAAAGGCCAAATCAAAGGACATGGTATTGAGGGTAACGATTCTTTCTCTCTTAGTGATGTCTTATATATTGTAGGTATTAAGTTTAACTTGATAAGTGTCAGTCAACTATGTGATGCTAATTATGAGGTAACGTTTTTGAAAACAAAGTGTGTTGTGAAAAAGGGCGATAAGATCTTATTTGAGGCTTTGCGTTTCAAAAATATTTACAAACTTAGCATCAACGATTTGGTTTCTCAAAATGTATCTTGCCTAGTTGCTAAGAATGATTTGACGCAACTATGGCATAGACGTCTCGGACATGTATGTTTCAAAACATTTAAATTTATTTGCGAAAATGGTAAAGTCCGAGGCCTTCCAAAAATGAATTTCGAAAACCATAACTTATGTGACACTTGTCAAAAGGCGAAGCTTGTGAAAACAAGCTTCAAACCCAAGACAAATATTTCCACCTCCAAGCCCCTACAATTGCTCCATATGGATTTGTATGGGGATGTTGGAACAAGAAGTTTGGGTGGTAAACATTATACCTTCGTGGTAGTAGATGACTATACTCGTTATACGTGGATGATGTTTCTAGCTAAGAAGAGTGATGCATGTAGTGAGTTTATGAGTCTAAGTAAACGATTGTAAAATCATGTGGGTGACACCATTAAGACCATCCGTAGTGATCGTGGTGGTGAGTTTGATGGTGATTTCGAAAGGTTTTGTGTATCCAAAGGATACTCTCATGACCTTTCGTCACCTAGAACTCCTCAACAAAATGGTGTGGCCGAACGAAAGAATAGAACTCTACAAGAAATGTGTAGAGCAATGTTGAATGAGTTTGGTTTGCCCAAATATTTTTGGGCCGAAGCGGTAAATGCCGCTTGCCAAGTGATCAATCGTGTCTATTTGAGACCATACGTAAATGTGACACCCTATGAGCTTTGGAATGGAAAAGTTCTCAATATTGGGTATTTCAAAGTCTTTGGTTGCAAGTGTTTCATACTTAATACCAAGGATACTTTGGACAAACTTGACCTCAAAGCGGATGAAGGTATCTTTTTAGGTTATGCCTCAAATAGTAAGGCATTTCGTGTTTTCAACAAAATGAGTCAAAAGGTGGAAGAATCAATCCATGTTAAGTTTAATGAGTCACTTAGTCATGAACCTAAACTTAATGAGGATTGTGAAGAAGATGAAGATGTGACTCCTCAAGAAGAAATTCTTTAGGATATTCCTATGGCTGTTCCTCAACAAGAGATTGTTGATGATCCTCCAAATGGAAACATCTTCATTGACTTGAGAGTTGAACCTATTGAAGGTACTCCTCCACCTTGTGTGCATGAACTTAGTGAGTCAAATAGAAATATTTCTCATACTCATGTTGATACACAAAATGTAGATAATGCATCACACATTCCGGAACATAGAAGTCATGTGAATGATGAAGGTTCATCCCTTCCGGAACATGATCATGAGGAAGTTGGAGGAGATGACTCCAATCTTCCTAGATCATTTAAGCATAAAAGTTCTCACCCTCAAAAGGAGATCCTTGTTGTACTTTGTTTGGGATATGTATACTCCATCTTGAGTTTGCTTGACTTGAAGTCCAAGGAAGTAATTGAGTTCATCCATCATGCTCATTTCAAATTCTCCTTCTATCAACTTAGCAAAATGCTCACAAAGAGAATAATTAGTTGCACCAAATATAATATCATCAACATAAATTTGAACAAGTAATTAATTATTTTCTTGTTCTTCAATAAAAAGAGTAATGTCAACTCTTCCTCTTAAAAAACCATTTTCAAGGAGAAAGTTAATCTCTCATATTATGCCCTAAGAGCTTGTTTAAGTCCATAAAGGGCCTTTTTGAGTGTGAATACATGATTTGGATAATCATAATTGTCAAACCGCAGTGGTTGAGCTACATATACTTCTTCTTGAATTATTCCTTTCAAGAAGACAGATTTCACATCTATTTGATATATTTTGAAATCTTTATAACATGTGTATGCTAGTAGCATCCTAATGTCTTCTAGTCTTGCTACAGGGAAAAAAGTCTCATCATAGTCTATACCTTCTTCTTGTCTATATCCTTGACCTACTAACCTAGCTTTTTGTTTCTAGTTATATTTCCTTTATTATCTATTTTATTTTTAAATACCCATTGTGTGCCAATTGTAGGGTGATCACTAGCTTTAGCCACAAATTTCCAAGCAACATTTCTTTCAAATTGATTTTTTTACACTAACAACTTAGTGTAAGCAACCACAATAATAACTTCTTGTATGAAACAACTTTGTGCAACAACAACAACTTCAGCTCTAAGCAAGAACAAATTCTTGCTACCTCACAACTTCAACCAAGTTCTCTCAAAGAACTTTCTCACAGTGGTTTTAGGAAGTAGTGGGTTTACACTTTCTCACTAGTCTGAACACAAGCAAAAGATCAAATATTTATGGTTCTTCTTGTGTTAGACTTATAAACTCTTAATTTACAGCAATGAAGAACAAATAAGAGTTTAACAAGCTTTAAGCACTTTTACACAAATGAGAGAAATTTACAACAATCAAGAATGAAGCTTGAAGATGGTGAAAGTGTATGAATGCCTCATCTGAGCTTTTCCTCTTTATAGGAGGTGTAAGACAAATTTTTGGAGCCTCCCCTATGTCTTCAAGTCAATCTCAAGTCTTGCAAATTTGAAAATAGCCTTTGGCCACTCTATGGATTGATTTGATCCTCCAAAGCCACCCTAGATAATCTTAAACATGGATATAATAGTCAAGGAAGCATGTTTAATGTTAGGGAAAAGTCCACAAGTAATTAGAGCAAGATTGGAAGGAGAAAACCCTATAAATCTCCCTTGGATTTTGTTTTAACGGTCATAAAAATTTGAATTCTGGGTGACATCGATCGATCGATGTGTCTGCGTTGAGAGATCGATGTCCTCTAGTGAGGTTCCAATTTTGAACCTGCCATACATCGATCAATCGATGTCTCTCCCTTACGAGATTGATGTACAGATCGATCGATCGATGTCTCAAAACTGAGAGATCGATATCCTCCAGTAAGGTTCCAACTTTAAACCTTCACTACATCGATCGATCGATGTCTCTTTCTTTGAGACTGATGTTACATTGATCGATCAATGTCTCCTAATTTGAGAGATCGATATTGGACAATAAGGTTCCAACTTTAAACATTCACTACATCGATTGATGTCTCTATCTTGAAGACTGATATATACATCGATCGATCGATGTCTCCCAGTTTGAGAGAGAGATTGATGTTGGACAATAAGGCTCCAAATTTGAATCTTTCAAACATAGACCCATTGATGTCCCTCCTTTAGAGACTAATGTATACATCGATCTATGCGAGAGATCGATATCTCACAGTGTGTTTTTTCATTTTGCTTCAAATCTCAAGTATGAAAATTCTTTTTAACTCTTTCAAAACATCTTTTCACATCATCAAAACATTTCATGTTCCAACAATTATTTTTTTGAGAATCCAGTTAAATGTAAACAGTTCTCTCACAAAATTGCTATAGCGGTTTAACAGATATGTGTCTGTATATTTGTGTGTGTATTTATTTATTGAATGATTGATTCATTGTGCTGTTAAAACAAAGTTTTAGTTTTGATGATTTTCACAAGTTTGTACTTCAAACGGTGGATTAGGCGCCTTATGTGTTGTTGTTGGAAGTCAATACACTTTGAACGCCTACATTAGGCGCTTCATGTGAAGTGTATGGAAGCCCGAACACTTCGAACGCCTACATAATGCGCTTCATGTGTTCTGGCAAAAAGGCAGTACACTTTGAACGCCTACATTAGGCGCTTCATGTGTACCACCAAGTCAAAAGTACTTTTTCCCCTAGAATGGGCACGTACACCAAGTACTTTCTGAGAAATGTCAAATTTAGTTCGAACAAGCATGAAGAGTAACATCAGGCGCTTCATGTGACTTTGAACGCCTTCAGCTGCCTACATAAGGCGCTTAATGTGACTTCGAATGCCAGTTCATTTTCACATTAAGCGCTCTATGTCACTTCGAATGCCTGTTCATTAAACACTTCAGGCGCTTCATGTGACCAACGTTACAAAGGTCTTTTCCTTCACTTTCTAACATCAGTTGACTCTTTGTACCCTCCTCTTTTAGTACTATTTTCACAGGTCCTACCTCAAATCTAAAGATGTCAGGTTTCTCTTCTTGGCTTTCTTTTTGAAATCACTCCAAAAGTGTTGCTACACGTCACAGGGAGATCTCCAATGATGAGGACATACCAACACAAGATGCCAATACCCATTATTGCCTCTTCAAGGGTTTTCAAACGGGAAGAAAATCTGAAGATTGATAAAAGCAAGGGTTTTCTTCTTTTCTTCTCCAACTTTCTACATCTCAAAGCTCTCAAGTTTTCTCTCAAACTTAAGCTCTCAAGATAGTTGTAAACTTTATACATTTTTACTTTATTGTTGAGAGTGATTATTGTAAGAAGAAGAAGAGTCTTCTTCTTGGTGAGTAAAGATTGTGAGAGATTTTGTAGACTGTCGGTCAAGGAGCAAGGGTGCTTCTTGTTTGAGTTTTCTAGACTTTGAAGGGTTAGTTGATAGTGTTGTGGTGCACTATTCTCCCTACAAGATTTCTTTGAGGGCAAAGAAGATCCTTGGAGGCTAGACTTCAAAGGGTTAGAATTCTCGGTTGTGGTCTAGGCGTGTTTCCTAGTTTTTCATTTTGTTGGATTTCGTTTGTGATTGTTGTTTCCCCCATAGAAATAACAATCCCCTTTTCAAAATCCTTCTTGTGAAAAATCAAGAAGGTAGAGGAGTAGAGTCATTTGACTTGAACCTCTATACATCCTTGTGTTCTTTACTTTCTTGCAAGTCTTTATCCTTTCTAAAGAACACATCCAAGTATTGGTTGCACTCTAAAAAGAAAAATATCCAAAAAATATCCATACTTGGTGAACACACTATTCAACCCCCCTTCTAGTGTGTTCTAAGGGACCCAACAATTGGTATCAGAGCCTAATCTTGTTCATTTGAGTTCAAATACAAGATTTGATCATTAGAGTATGGATCCCTATGTTTTTGATGATGCTAGTTCCCCGAGTGGTGATGCCTCAAGAAGAAGGAGGCAAGCACTTCTCCCTTCCATTTCTAGAGTACATGTCAAAGTTCCAATGTTTTATCCTCTCAACTACCCACTATGGAAATCAAAGATGGAAACATATCTTTGTTCATGTGGGTACAGAATATGGAGAGAAGTATCAAAAGGCTCCATCATACCTTTTGATATTGATGATCCTACTCCTGAAGAGGAGTTACAGTTTGCCATAAATAGCAAAGCTCTTGCTATTTTGAACAGCTCTCTTACTCCAAATGAGAGAGCTCAGATTCAAGGAGTCCAATACGCTTATGAGGCTTGGACAAAGCTTGAGATGATCCACGAAGGAACATCTCAAGTAAGGAAGGCAAAGAGGAGACAGTTGATCAAACAATTTCACAACTTTACTATCCCCAAAGGTGAAAAGATCGAAGAGTTCACCCAAAGATTCACCAAACTTGTCAACCTTCTCACTGCGGTTGGCAAGAAAATAGAACAAGAGGATCTCAATCACTGCTTCCTAAATAGTTTAGGAAGAGAATAGAACACAAAAGTGACGGCCATTGAGGAGTCCAAGGATTTGGAGACCATCACCTTGGATGAGCTATATGGGAATCCCATCACTTATGAGATTCATCCTGATGCGCAAGAGAAGAACGACCCTATTCGCCACTCCACAAAAGCTCTTGCTTGCAAGTCGGAGGACTCAGACGATGAAGTTGGACTTCTAGTTAGAAGATTCCGACGTTTTGCGAGAAAGAATGAGGATGAAGCGAAAAGATTCATCAAAGATAAATTCTCCAAGGACAAGGTGAAGGACCAAGAAAACAAATCTATAAATGTTGGAAGTTTGGTCACTTCATGAAGGATTGTCGGGTGAAAGAGCCACAACTCAAGGACAATAAGGCCATCTACCAAAGGAAGAAAGCCTTGCAAGCGGAAGTAGCCCATTAGGAGAGCATTCTTTCCGGGTCCGAGAGCGACAATGGCGACCATGATGATCTTGTACTCACGGGTCTGGTTCAAGATGATCTAGACAAGGAGTTCTTTGCACGCATGGCCATCGATGATGACATGGAGGTATGTAATATTTCATCTCACTATAGATTAATTGATGAACGAGATGATTTAGTGCAAGAAAATGACCTCTTAGATTTAAAGTATAAACGTGTCATGAGAGAATTTAGAGCATGCTTAAATGAATATAATGACACGTTAGAAGATCACATTGCATTACAACTTGAGCTTGATATATTTTTGACAATGCATGTGATTGCACTATAACAGAAACATAATTTGATGAAATCATGTGCTCAAGACCTTGATGTGAAGAAAAATGATTCCAGGTTAAGTGCTACAAAGGTAGAGGTAAAGGATGCATCTAGGCCAATCATGAAAACTAAAATCAAGCCTAGTGCCATGTATGCATCAAAGAAGGGAAAGAAAAAGGAACAAGCGCAAGTAGTCAAAGATTCTAAAACCTCCTTGAAGAAACAAAGGCACATGCCTAAGGCAAAGGCAAATGCACTAAAGGCATCACAACCTTTGGTCCATGTCGTGAAACAAAAACCCTCTTCGATTCCAAAGAAGGTTGTCCCTAAAAAGGAATCACGAAATGTGCCTACACACAAGCATTTGCACAAGCATGCACAATCTCACAAACATACTCCTACATGTTTTTATTGTAATAGGAAACATCATGTAGAAAGAGTATGTATGGCTAAAAATAACAAGAATCTTGTGTGGGTGCTGAAAGGCAAAATGAAGGTTACTAACCTTCAAGGACCCAAAACATCAGTCAACTATGTGATGCTAATTATGACTTAACGTCTTTGAAAACAAAGTGCGTTATGAAAAAAGGTAATGATATTTTGTTTGAGGCTTTGTGTTTCAAAAATATTTACAAACTTAGCATCAATGATTTGGTTTCTCAAAATGTATCATGCTTAGTTGCTAAGAATAATTTGACGCAACTATGGCATAGACGTCTCAGACATGTATGTTTCAAAACATTTAAATTTATTTGCGAAAATGATAAAGTCTGAGGCCTTCCAAAAATGAGTTTCGAAAACCATGACTTATGTGACACTTGTCAAAAGGCAAAGCTTGTGAAAACAAGTTTCAAACCCAAGACAAATATATCCACCTCCAAGCCCCTACAATTGCTTCACATGGATTTGTATGGGGACGTTGGAACAAAAGTTTAGGTGGTAAACATTATACCTTTGTGGTAGTAGATGACTATACTCGTTATACATGGGTGATGTTTCTAGCTAAGAAAAGTGATGCATGTAGTGAGTTTATGAATTTAAGTAGACGATTGGAAAATCACGTTGGTGACACCATTAAGACCATCCGTAGTGATAGTGGTGGTGAGTTTGATGGTGTTTTCGAAAGGTTTTGTGTATCCAAAGGATACTCGCATGATCTTTCGGCACCTAGAACTCCACAACAAAATGGTGTGGTCAAACAAAAGAATAGAAATCTACAAGAAATGTGTAAAGCAATGTTGAATGAGTTCGGTTTGCCCAAATACTTTTGGGCTAAAGCGGTAAATGCCGCTTGCCATGTGATCAATCGTGTATACTTGAGACCATACCTAAATGTGACACCTTATGAGCTTTGGAATAGAAAAGTTCCCAACATTGGGTATTTCAAAGTTTTTGGTTGCAAGTGTTTCATACTTAATACCAAGGATACTTTGGACAAACTTGGCCTCAAAGCGGATGAAGGTATCATTTTAGGTTATGCCTCAAATAGTAAGGCATTTCGTGTTTTCAACAAAAGGAGTCAAAAGGTGGACGAATCAATCCATGTTAAGTTTAACGAGTCACTTAGTGACGAACCTAAACTTAATGAGGATTGTGAAAAAAATGAAGATGTGGCTCCTCAAGAAGAAATTCTTGAGGATATTCCTATGGTTGTTCCTCGACAAGAGATTGTTGATGATCCTCCAAATGGAAACATCTTCATTGATTTGAGAGTAGAACCTATTGAAGGTTATCCTCCTCTTTGTGTGCATGAATTTAGTGAGTCAAATAGAAATATTTCTCATACTCATGTTGATACACAAAAATGTAGATAATGCATCACATTTTCTGGAACATGAGATTCATGTGAATGATGAAGGTTCATCACTTCCGGAACATGATAATGAGGAAGTTGGAGGAGATGTCTCCAATCTTTCTAGATCATTTAAGCACAAAAGTTCTCACCCTCACGAGTTGGTCATAGGTGATTTAAATAGGGGTATCACCACATGAAGGCAATAAAGAGGAAATGCACTTGTCTCTCTTATAGAGCCTAAAAATGTTAAAGATGCACTTCTTGATGAAAATTGGATCTTGTCTATGCAAGAAGTGTTAAACCGATTTGAGAGAAGTGATGTTTGGGAGTTAGTTCTCAAACCACACGATCATCCTATTATTGGTATGGAATGGGTTTTTCATAACAAGATGGATGATCAAGGTAATGTCACTAGAAACAAGGCTAGGTTAGTTGCTCAAGGATACCATCAAGAAGAAGGTATCGATTTTGATGAGACTTTTCACCCGTAGCACGGCTTGAGGCTATTAGGATGTTATTAGGATATGCTTGTTATAGGGATTTTAAAATTTACCAAATGGATGTTAAATCCGCCTTCTTGAATGGTGTTATTCAAGAAGAAGTGTATGTTGCACAACCTCCCGGGTTTGAATGTCATGATTCACCACATCATGTCTTCTAGCTTAAAAATGCTCTTTATGGCCTCAAACAAGCTCCAAGAGCTTGGTACGAGAGGTTAAGTACTTTTCTTCTTAATAATGGTTTTTCAAGTGGTAAAGTTGACACTACTTTGTTCATAAAAGAACAACGTAGAAATCAATTAATTGTTCAAGTATATGTTAATGATATTATTTTTGGTGCTACTAACAATTGTCCTTGTGAGCAATTTGCTAGTCTTATGCAAGGTGAGTTCGAGATGAGCATGATGGGCGAACTCAACTATCTCCTTGGATTACAAATCCAGCAAACCGAAGATGGCGTGTACATTTCTCAAACCAAATACACAAAGGATTTGCTCAAAAGTACAACTTTGGTGAAGGGAGAGAAGTAAACACTCCTATGAGAACAAGTGCCAAGCTTGACAAGGATGAAAAGGGAAAGCATGTCGAGGTAACCTTGTAACGTGGCATTATAGGTAGTCTACTTTATTTGACGGCTAGTAGACCCGATATTTTACATGCAGTGTACTTATGTGCTAGATTTCAAAGTGATCCTAGGGAGATGCATTTTATTACGGTAAAACGCAAGAATCAAAACAGTGTGTCTCTTTCTACGGCGGAATCCGAATATGTGTCGACCGCCTCTTGTTGTGCATAATTGTTATGGATGACAAACACCTTGAATGATTATAACATTCACTTCTCTAAGGTGCCAAGTTTGTGTGATAACACTTCTGCTATCAATATTGCACAAAATCCTGTCCAACCTAGTCGGACTAAGCACATTGAAATGAGGTATCATTTCATTCGTGATTGTGTACAAAAGAACTTGGTTAGTGTGGAATTTGTTCCTACACGAGACCAATTAGCAGACATATTCACGAAACCCTTACCTAGTGATGTATTTGTATCTATAAGAAGTAGGTTGGGGTTGCTCAACATGGGTTGATAATAACCCATCTTGAGTTTTGAGCCAGAAAAGTTTCAAATTTTCAAGGTCAGTACACATAAGGCGCTTCATCACAGTTACTTCAGGTGTTCGATGTCACATCAAGCACTTGATGTTAAGGATGTCACTCGTTCGAAGTGACATCAGGCGCTTTATGCTTTCAAACACTAGCATTCAATGTTAGATTAAGCGCTTTATCCGAGTAAGTTTACTTGTTCGAAGTGAAATTAAGGGCTCAATCTGCTGTTCCACAACCGTTCGAAGTGACTTTAAGCGCTTCATCTTGTTTTGTGAAGCCGTTCGAAGCTACTTTAGGCTCCTAAACCCTATTTCTTCACTGTCATTTCCACCGTCTCTTCTGTTTTTGCGTCATTCAAGAGTCATCGATTCCTGCCGCCATTACTCTTTCCCACATCTTCCCACGTTTTCCCACTTTCCCCACTTCCCAACAATCTAATCCCTTCCTCTTCCCCTTCAACCCTTCATCTTCTCCACTTCCCCACTTCTTCAAATCTCTCTCTCTCCCATTAACCTCCATTATCAACATCAAAAACCTTTCATCTTTCATTTCCTCCTATAAATTCCAATCTTCTCTCATCTCTCCTCACTTTGATCTACTTGTTTTTGCCTTCAACATTTTCGTCATCACCATCTTCTCTCCATCCTTCAAACAACTTCTATCATGGCCTCAGCAGGACCTTCCAAACGCCCCCGCAGCCACAAGCGAAAGCAAACTGTGGGAGTTGTTGAACCGCAAGAACTTATTTCTATCCGCGAAGGGCTATCCAAGGTAAATTTTCCTTGGATAAAAAAATTTGATACGGATGTGACAAAACCACCTCCTCACGTGGTCAAAGGCGCCGACTTATCTACCCACTTCCATCTCTTGTTTCAAGAATGGACTTTCAGTAAGAGGCCTGTTGTGCCTCTCAAAATTGTTCGGATTACCAACTTCACTGAAAATCATAACATTCATCAGGTCATCTCCTTACTGAACCATCAAGGCTGGAAGCCTCTCTGGTCTCGAGATGATATGATGAGCTTCTCTCGCGATCACGCCATGCTCTTTTATGCAAACATGTGGATAACTCCACAATCTGAGTCCCAGCCCTTCTCTCTCAATACTGTCGTTGCTGGTACACCCCTCAGCTTCTCTATCCAAGAAATCTGTGATGTTCTTGGAGTCCAAAATGAGGGACTTTCAGATTTCTCTGTTTTTGACTGGAGCAGCAAGTATGGCGGTCGGGAACAGGACATGAAGTTCGATCTGAGGTACCTTTCCTCTAAGAAGACTCAAAATATGCCTCTGGTGGACCGCATTTTGCTGTCTATGGTCACTTACTGTATAAATGGTAATTCAACTAGAAATCCAAGCAACATGGATTTCTATGTTGCTTATCGTATCAAACTCCAGACTCAGTTCAACTTTGCATGGATTTTTGTTGAAGTCATGATGGCAGCACTAAGGAAAGGCTCAAAAGCCTTGCCTTTTGCAAACATTGTCACTGTTCTAATGAAGTACAAGGGTATTGATATCCCTGATAGCGTTTTGACAATAGTGGCCAAGACTGACGTTTACGACAACTACAACATTGCTCAAGCCATAGATTCTCAAAAACGGAAAGCCACTACCTGATGTTGATGATGACGAACCTCAAGAAGATACAGGTGGTAGCAATTCATCTGAGTTGCTATCACGAATATCCTCTTTTGAACATACTGTTCAACAGTTGTATCTTCGTGATGCTGAGCATGAAGCTCGGCATGTGCAAAATGAACTTCGCATGAATGCATTCAAAAATGCCTTTATGCAGATCAGTACGTGGGCTCTTCCCCCTAATTTTGATGATTTAGGGGGAGAAAGTGGTGGTGGTGGTGATGATGGTGCAGGCGGCTCGGGTGATGTTGAAGGGTCCATGGGCATGGGCGGCTTCGCTGATTTTGCCACTAGTGGTGGTTTTGGGTTCAGTGGACTCACACCTCCAAGAGGAGGTGCTAGTGGTGATAATATGTAATTTCCTTATTGTTGATTTGTGAAAATTTCATTTCTTCTACAAGAATTGTTGACTTGGTATTTTACATTTTTTTTCAAATGATGTTGTTCAGTTAATTGCATCATTACTTTGTTCTTTCCAAGTTATTTTTTTCTTGCACTAAGTGAGAGGGAGCATAAATTAAGGGGGAGCTAACTTTAAAAGGTTATGCATGTTGTGAAATCATCAAAAAGAGGGAGAATGTTAAAACAAAGTTTTAGTTTTGATGATTTGCACAAGTTTGTACTTCAAACGGTGGATTAGGCGCCTTATGTGATGTTGTTGGAAGTTAGTATACTTCGAACGCTTACATTAGGCGCTTCATGTGCTTTGGTGGAATCCACTTCGAACGCCTGCATTAGGCGCTTCATGTGACGTGTCTGAATGTGCGTACACCTCGAACGCCTGCATTAGGCGCTTTATGTGAAGTGTATGGAAGCCCGAACACTCCGAACGCCTACATAAGGCGCTTCATATGTTCTGGCAAAAAGGCAGTACACTTTGAATGCCTACATTAGGCGCTTCATGTGTACCACCAAGTCAAAAGTACTTTTTCCCTCAGAATGGGCACGTACACCAAGTATTTTCTGAGAAATGTCAAATTTAGTTTGAACAAGCATGAAGAGTAACATCAGGCGCTTCATGTGACTTCGAACGCCTTCAGCTGCCCACATAAGGCGCTTAATGTGACTTCGAAAGCCAGTTCATTTTCACATTAAGCGATCCATGTCACTTCGAACGCCTGTTCATTAAACACTTTAGGCGCTTCATGTGACCAACGTTACAAAGGTCTTTTGCTTCACTTTCTAACATCAGTTGACTCTTTGTACCCTCCTCTTTTAGTACTATTTTCACAGATCCTACCTCAAATCTGAAGATGTCACGTTTCTCTTCTTGGCTTTCTTTTTGAAATCACTCCAAAAGTGTTGCTACACGTCACAGGGAGATCTCCAGTGATGAGGGCATACCAACACAAGATGCCAAAACCCATTATTGCCTCTTCAAGGGTTTTCAAACGGGAAGAAAATATGAAGATTGATAAAAGCAAGGGTTTTCTTCTTTTCTTTTCCAACTTTCTACATCTCAAAGCTCTCAAGTTTTCTCTCAAACTTAAGCTCTCAAGATAGTTGTAAACTTTGTACATTTTTACTTTATTGTTGAGAGTGATTATTGTAAGAAGAAGAAGAGTCTTCTTCTTGGTGAGTAAAGATTGTGAGAGATTTTGTAGACTGTCGGTCAAGGAGCAAGGGTGCTTCTTGTTTGAGTTTTCTAGACTTTGAAGGGTTAGTTGATAATGTTGTGGTGCACTATTCTCCCTACAAGATTTCTTTGAGGGCAAAGAAGATCCTTGGAGGCGAGACTTCAAAGGGTTAGAATTCTCGGTTGTGGTCTAGGCGTGTTGCCTAGTTTTTCATTTTGTTGGATTTTGTTTGTGATTTTTGTTTCCCCCATAGAAATAACAATCCCATTTTCAAAATCCTTCTTGTGAAAAATCAAGAAGGTAGAGGAGTAGAGTCATTTGACTTGAACCTCTATACATCCTTGTGTTCTTTACTTTCTTGCAAATCTTTATTCTTTCTAAAGAACACATCCAAGTATAGTACAATACTCTAAAACGAAAAATATCCAGAAAATATCTATACTTGGTGAACAACTATTCAACCCCCCTTCTAGTGTATTCTAAGGAACCCAACATGCACCTTACCAACCATTTTAAAACGGCTCTCCTCTTTACAGAGTTGAACTATATACCACGGAAATTAGCCTTAAGGGAGATTTGTACACGACAATTATGTAACACTAAAAACCATTTTAAAGTCTTTTTGAGTGCAGCGATGGTGCAGCAACAATCAAGCTGCTGCAGGCCTAAGCTACCAAATGCAGCAAACTGAATAGCCAAGAAAACACAATCCGTGTGAAACTGTGAAAGAGACGTTAGATAGCTTGGTAATCTACGATAGAGATGGATCAGCGAGGTGAATTCAGCCGGAAAAGTCAAGAAAAGAAGTTGCAGTTGAGGAGCTGGAGGCAGTTGCAACAGAAAGGCAGCCGCGGTTACAAACGGCTGGGAATGACTATTTTGTCTTTGATTGTATTGTTTAAACAGACAGTTAGTAAAGGTAATATAGTAAAATCACACTGTATTCATATTTTTCGCCAGTCATCTCCTTCCTGAAGCCGTGTATATGAAGGAGATGGAATTTAGTCGAACGCAACTTCTTCCACTGATTTTTGTCAATAAAGTTTTCTTTTCACTTCTTGAGTTGCTTTCATTTCAGTTCCTCACTTGTCTCTATTTCGTTGCTGTTCTTGTGCAATTTCACATAATGTCGCGAATTAGTTGAAGGTGCTTTGATGAAATTTAACAAAAATGCATAATTTCTTTTTTTCCTCTTCTTCTCGTATTAAAACTACAAATAGACAAGTTCAATCTTATTCTCATAGAATAATAGAAAAAAGAAGCTGCTATATCCTAGGAGGCATTTTTTGTCTAGTCTACCTTACTCAATGGTGAATGCAATTTCATTTTAAAGACAATAACATTTGTTACGTCTCAGTTATTTTTCTCTTCTTTGTTACATATTCTTTAAGTTTGGTTATCATACCTTTGTAATTTTCTGAGGGCGGGCCTTGGAGCAATTAGTAAGGTTACTGCTTTGTGACTTTGAGGTCACAGGTTCGAGTTGCGAAAACACCCTCTTGCACAAAAGTGTAGGATAAGGCTGCGCACATCAGATCGCGGAGCAATCTGGCCCCTCTCCAGACCCTACGCAAACGTAATAGCCTAGTGCACTGGCAACGTCCTTTTACCTTTGTAATTCTCTCATATAATCTCAGGTATTTTCAAATGAAACTTTAAAATTACTTCTTTGATATTCCCTTCTATTTTATTTATATTTTTATTTTGTGATAGTAGTTTCATCGCTAGCTTTTCCATCTTTTATGTATTCATAACTAAATTTTCAACCGTTTCAAGATCGAGACATTTCCTTCTTTGTAATTTTTCATTGTCTTCTTCCTCATAGCCAACTGCATGGTTAGATATCCTAGTGTTAGTATGTTGATGTACTAAATATAAGAAAATCATATATGACATTTTATGGACCCAAAAAAGTAGTTCAAAAAAGCATACTAATACATCATGAAAGTCTCCACACCACAAAAAAAAAATTTCGTTTACCGACGAAAAATTCATCGTCGCACTTTGTTTCGTCGGTATTTCGTCGGTAATTTGCGACGAAATAGCGATACACACATTTTCGTCATTAATTGCGACGAAACTACGATGAAATACGTTGTCACTAACAAAAAATAGTCAGGTTAATCCTTTCGTTACAATTTCGTCGTTGTTTTGTCGGTGGTTCGTCGCTACTCTGTGTCTTTTGTTCGTCGCTATTTAGTTTGTAGCGTTTCGTTGCTATATCGTCGCTAATGTGTCGCTAAAATTCCAGAAACATAAACACGGATAAACAAGGAAATAAATTCGTCGGTTAGTAGGTTCTCGGCGTTGTATATCGTCGGTTTTTTGTCGATGAAAACCGTGTGTCGCAAATGTTTCGTTTTAATTTTCGTTCGTATTCCGATTCATCGCTGTGTCGGCGCAGAGTCGTCGAGGATTAAACATGTGTATGAATTAAGAAAAAAGAAAGCGATGATTGGGAAAAAAATTTATTCATTTAAAAATAAAAATTTACATTATAAAGACGAAAAATTAAAAAAAGAAATCTAAAAGAGAAGCGGAGAGGGGCCGTTCACTCTTCGTCATCGGAAGAAAGAGTGGCTGCCACATTCTTCGTGAACTCTTTGAGGAGGCGCATCAGATTGTAATATCTGACTTTCAACTTGCGCAGCCTTCTGTTCACGATGTGCAGTTGCCTCGACTGCTGATGCATGTTTGCTTTAAGCGTACTGTAGTTGATCTGCAGTTCCGACATTTCTTGGGGTTGTGGCTGAGGAGGAGACCGTTGTGGTTGAGGAGGAGGCCGTTGTGGAGGTGCACTGTTTGCCCCTCCACGCCTTGGGGTTCTTCTATAATGGCGGGGCATACTTAGGAAGTTTTATAACTTTGTTTATGTGAAATCTAAGGCTCTGGGGTCATATATATAGGTAAAAATAGCAACGACATAGCGACGAATCCACGACAATTTTTTTCCCATTACTCAACACTGGAAGATGTGTGGGCGTGACACTTTGTTTGAAAAAGCAACGAATTAGCGACAAGTTAGCGACGCAAACTCATCGTACGTTGTAACCATCGGGCACTGTGCGGACACTGCCGTTGGGAATGCATAGCGATGCCTTAGCGATGCAAATAGCGACAAAACGCATTGTATGGTGTGAAGATACGTCGTGCGTCTCTATTTCGTCGGTAAAACGTCGCTAAATTCAAACACCGATAATAAATTCGTCGGTTATTAGGTTCTCGTCGTTGTATTATGTTTCGTCGGTATATAGTCGCTGTTTAGTCGGTGAATTAGTCGTCCCAAATTTTTTCAAACCACGTTTCGTTTGTATTTCAGCGTCGTCTGTATTTTAGCGTCGTTGAGATTCGTAAGGGATTAAACACGTGTTTAAATTAAGAAAACAAAAGCGATGATTGGGGAAAAAACTTCATCAATAGAGAATTAAAAATTCCAAAATACATAAGGAAAAAAATGAAAAAAAAATCTAAAAGAATAGTGGAGAGGAGCCGTTCACTGTTCGCCATCCGAACAGAGTAGCAACACTCTCCGTGCACGCCTTCAGGAGGCGTCTCAGCTGCACAGCTTTGGATTTGATCCGCATCTGCCTTCTGTCCAGGTAGTCGAGACGCTCATCCTCTTGCTTAATCACCTCCCTCATCTCCTCCACTGTGTTCCACAGCTCCTTTATTTCTACACGAGGATCGCCAATTTGGCGATCCTCTTGCCGCCTTGGCCCCTGCACAGTGGGTTCGGAGGAGTCAGCCGGGGGTGCTTGTGGTTGTGGAGGAAGCGGTGCATGTGCAGGTGCAGGTGGTTGAAGAGCCCGTCTTGGGTATGTACGACCACTATCACGGCGTGCCTATGCCTTAGTACGAACCATATTTGTCTCTTTTTATATGATTAGAGTCACGGCAGGTTGCTGTTTATATAGGGGAATTCAGCGACGAATTAGCGACGTAAATGCATCGTACGTTGTAACCATCGGGCACTGTGCGGACACTGCCGTTGGGACTGAATAGCGACAACTTAGCGACGCATATAGCGAAGAAACGTAGCGTATAGTCTGAAGATACGTGGTTCGTCGCTATTTCGTCGGTAAAGCGTCGGTAAGCAATGAATGCAGACATTAATACATGCACACCATACGACGTGTTTCGTCGCTAAGTCGTCGGTATTTGTGTTTGTTTTCTTTTAAGCGTCGGTATTTGTGTTTCTTTGTTCGTCGCTATGGCGTTGCTATGGCATCGCTAAGTCATCAGCAAAGTTGCAGGCAGAGAACCATAAAATCATCTTTCTTCTTCCACACTTCTCCCATTTCAAACACATAAATCATCACTTTTCAACGAAAATGTAGAAGGAAGGCATCTCCTTGTGTGGGATTTTGATGTTTTCAACACCGAGAAAGATAGGTGCTGTTATTTTGAAGGTATATCGAGAAAATAGATCTGAGGAGGAGCGATAGAAAGTGGATGTACGAGAGAGTAAACAACGGGGAGTAAAATCTTAGATTTGTTGAAGGTCTCGAAGAATTTGTGGATTTCGCGACGAGTAATGAAAGTGGAACGCAGATTAGATGTCCGTGTAAGAAATGTAAGAACCGTAAATATATGGATCCAGGTGACGTGAGGGTTCACTTATTGAAACAAGGTTTTGTGCACAATTACCATACATGGTACTGCCACGCCGAATATGCGGGGGCGTCTACATCTGTAACTGTTCACGTCGAAGGGGAACCCGGTCAGGTTGATGTCGAAGAAATAGGCGAGGGATCTCAGAACCTGTACGTGCAGATGGTGCAAGACGCAGCTGCCGGCGTATCTATGGGAGAGCAGAACTTATAGATGCATGTCGGGTACGAACGTGCACAGGATCCGGATGAACAGCCGCGTATATTCGTGGAGGAAAATCCGAACCCTCATGCGAGACAGTTTTTTGAGATGCTGAACGCCGCCAACAAGTTGCTGTATACCGGTTGCGGTAGTCACACACAGATGTCCATGATCGGTCGGATGACGAGCATGAAGACGGAGCACCGCATGACGGAGAGATTGTACGATGGGATGTGTCAGTTGATGAGGGAAGCTCTTCCCGAAGGAAACACGATGGTCGACAGTTTTTATTCGACTAAGAAACAACTGCAGGCATTGGGACTGCCGGTTTAGAAGATCGATTGTTGTTCGGAGGGGTGCATCATATACTGGGGCATCAACGAGGATGAGGACAAGTGTAGGGTCAGTGGGACACGCAGGTGGAGAACGAACAAAAGAAACCGAAACGTGCCAAGAAAGCAATTCTACTATTTACCTCTCGCCCCTAGACTGCACAGGCTCTACGCATCCGGTGCCACAGCTAGCCAGATGAGGTGGCACGCGGAGCAGTACACAAAAGACGGTGAGATGTGTCATCCATCCGATGGCGAAGCTTGGAGGACGTTCGATGTGACACATCTGGGTTTTTCGTCGGAGACAATGAACGTTAGGTTGAGGTTATGCACCGACGGGTTAAACCCGTTCGGACAGTCGGGAGAGCAGTATTCATCGTGGCATGTCATCATGACGCCATACAATCTACCACCTTGGATGTGCATAAAGAAGCCGTACATGTTCTTGACTGTGATCGCACCGAGGCCTAGGAATCCAAAAGAGAAGATCAACCTATACCTGCAGCCATTGATACAGGAGCTGAAGTGGTTGTGGGAGTTTGGCGTGGAGACGTTCGATGTAATGACCAAACAAAACTTCCAGCTACACGTTGCACTGATGTGGACGATCAGCGACTTCCCGGCTTATTCTATGTTGTCAGGGTGGAGCACAGCGGGGAAATACGCTTGTCCTTGCTGCATGAAGCAAGCGAAGACGATGTCTTTGAAACATGGATGTAAGATTTTCTGGTTCGACAGCCATAGGAAATTCTTGACCAGACGTCATTTGTACAGAAAGAACGTGACGGCGTTCATGCCTGGCATCGTCGAGAAGGACACAAAGCCCGAGCTTCTCACGGGCGTGGAGGTGTTGGAGGAGATAGACAGCTGTGGATTCGTGGGGGTCGCTGATGATCCAGACGGCAGCCACAACGCAGACCTGGCCCGTGATTGTATCGGGTGGAAGAAGAGAAGCATATTCTGGGAGCTTCCATACTGGAAGAGCAATATGATCCGACACAACCTGGATGTCATGCACATTGAGAAGAACGTGTTTGACAACATCTTTAATACAGTGCTGAATGTGCCGGGAAAAATAAAAGACAATTTGAAGACACGACTTGATATGCGCGACCTTAAAATGCGACTGGAGCTGCATCCCGTTGGCACATCCTACATGCCGAAGTCCTCGTACAAGCTGACTGCGGAGCAGGTCAGTGCGTTGTTAGCATGCTGGGGACGGCTAGATTTCCTGACGGCCATGTTTCGAACCTTTCGAAGAACATCGACGTGAATAACCGCGGTTTGCATGGGATGAAAAGCCACGACTGTCACGTGTTCATGCAACGGTTGATGTCCATTGCATTCTGCGAGCTGCTTCCAACCAATGTATGAGAAGCACTTACCGAGATGAGTCTGTTCTTCAGATTTCTTACATCCACGAGACTCAGGGCGGATGATATGTCAAGGCTGGAGGGCAAAATCCCAGTGATCATATGCAAGCTGGAAACTGTATTCTCTCCGGCCTTCTTTGATTCAATAGAACACCTGCCAGTTCATCTACAATATGAGGCACGCGTTGGTGGTCCTGTTCAGTACAGGTGGATGTATCCATTCGAGAGGTACTCTTATTTATTACGTGACGTTCTTATGTGTCTAAGCGCGAGCATGCTTACCAATTTGTTTCATCATGTGGCGTTGGAGTATTCACTATATGAACAGATATCTCAGGCATTTGAAGCTGAAATCAGGAACAAGGCGAAAGTCGAGGCCTCGATGTGTAATGCCTACCTGGCGGAGGAAGCCTCGACCTTCGTGTCTCATTACTTCGAGCCAGATGTCCTGTCGAGGTGCAGATATGTTCCCCGGAACAATGACAGCATTTCCAGATCCAGTGTCCTCCAGATATTCACACATCCGATCAGATTTCATGGACAGGGAAAGGAAGTGATATTGGGGGACAGCGATCTGAAGATTGCTCATTCTTATGTTCTGCGTAACTACCGTCAAGTCGACCGTTTCCAGAGGTATAAATGATATCCAATTTTAATTTGTAAATACCTTGCGCTACTCTATCCATAATATTACAAAGGTATACAGGGTACTCATTCGTAATTTGCTTCAGCTTGTTTGTTGATTTATTGCAAGAACGTTCACCGGGTATATCGAGCGATGCACTAAACAATGAGTTAGATGCCAAGTTTGCTGATTGGTTCAGGTGGCATGTAAGTTTATATATTTGCTAGTTACGTGTATGTCATGTGATACGCATTTATTGTCCCGCTGATGTATACTTACTTGTCATTTTACAGGCGAGCAAAGGTCATCTGGCTGACGAAGAGTACGGTTACATTCTGACACCAATAGCCGAGGGTCCATTGAATAGAGTCACGCGCTACGACATGTGTTTTATGAACAGTTATAGATTCCACACAGTCTCCCATGCCAGCCGAAAATCGTCGGAGAACAGTGGAGTGTGTGTCAAGCGGTATGACAATAGCCCGGACGAGGATGACTTCTACGGCTACGTTACTGACATCATTGAGCTCGAATATCCTGCATCGCCTATAAAGCGGGTGGTGCTATTCAAATGCGAATGGTACGATCCAACTCGGGAAGGTTATCGTGCTGGCACAAAGGTTCACGACCGATATAAGTTGGTAGACATACACCAAGGGCGACGGTACAGAAAGTACGATCCATTCGTTTTGGCTAGTCAAAAGACTAACGAGCTGTGTGCAAAGTGAAATCGAGCAAGTTTGATGTCAGCATCCAGCCAGGTTCATATAGCATGGATGCCGCATTTCAAGAAGAAAACCCGCGCGTTGTGGATACGACACATGTTAAACTGCACAATCTCCCTCTAAATGACCCCAACGGTGGTTTCATCGAAATTCATCTCAACATACAACCGGCTGACAATATTGAAGATGTAGGCGAAGACGAATACGAGGATGAAGAGGACGGCGAGCATGTAGATGAAGATGAAAATGAAGATGCGGATGAAAATGAAGATTTATGTTAGTCAAAATTTTTATGTACCTCTTTATGTGAAAGTGTGTATGTGTTGATGTACTTATACACATGTATATACATAATGTGTGCCTGTAAGTACTTTATATTTTGTATTATTTTTTTATAATACTGAAGAGCGTCGACGATTTACCGACAAAAAGTGTCGTCGCAAGTTTGAAATAACAACAACACAAGGAATAGCGACGATACATCGCTATTTTGTCGCAAAATTTTGAATTAAACCAGAAATCTCCCTTCTTCTTCCCTATTTCCTCCCCCGCGCATTCAAACTCCCCCCGCAAATTCTCCCTCCCCCCGCGAATTCTCCCTCCCCCGCGAAATCTCTCCACCGCCGCTCCTCCAGCTTCCTCAATTCTCAGGTGACCTCCTTCCCCGGTTAGTTTTTCTTCCTATTTCGTTTTTAATTCTTTTAATTAGTTATAGATTCAATTCTTTGTTTTGGGTTTAGGTTGTGGGTGTTGGTGGTGGGTTGGGGACTATGGGGAGGGCTGTGGGGTGGGACAGTGGTGGTTGGGGTGGCTGTGGGTGGGGCTGGGTGGGGTTGGGTGCGGCTGGATGGTGGCGGGTTGGGGCGGGGCGGGGTGGTTGGGGTGGTTAATGGCGGGGCAGTGGTGGTTGGGGGTGGCTGTGGGTGGGGCTGGCGTGGTGCAGGTTGGTGCTGGGTGGGGCTAGATGGGGCGGGGTGCGGCTGGATGGTGCGGGTTAGGGCGGGGATGGCGGGGCAGTGGTGGTTGGGGGTGGCTGTGAGTGGGGCTGGCGTGATGCAGGTTGGTGATCATGTGGCTAAGGTATGTTTGGGCATCCTTTGGGCAGCCCCTAATGCTCTTAAATTCTCAATTTTGTATGCCTATTTTATGTTACAAGTGATGTATTGGTAGCTTTTATTTATTTTTCAAGTTTGAAGCTCAAATGATGTATATTATTGAAGGCATGTATTTTGTTTGGCTAGTTTATGGTTAAAGTATGTTTGTTGTTAAACTGGATTGTGTTTACTTTGGGGAGCCCATAATTCTCTTTAATTTACCATTTTTATGCATAATTCATGTTACAAGTTATGCATCATAAGGATGTAAAGGTGATGTATATTTTGAAGTGTTATTTGTTTAGAGGTGATGCATATTTATGCTCTAAGTATCAAGTTCAAGTGATGTATACTTTGAAGTATAATTTGATGATGAAGTTTGATTATGTAGTTTGGTTAATCATGTCATGTTGTTTGGATTTGGATTCGTCTTGGGAGAGACCATTAAGGCCAGAAAACCTACGATAAACGAATAGGTCATGCCGGAATTTTCAAAATTATTAATATCTTGCATTAAATGTATGTAAACACTTGTCATTTTTTGGACATCTTATTTGTTTAGCCAACCAACCCTAAACTTGTTGAATGTGCCTTTTAAATTTTTCACCCTTGCAGATCTGATGGCTAGTAAGGGTTTACCTACTCGATCCACCTACCCACCAGCCATACAGGCCCTCTCAGGAGAGTTTAATCTGTTCATTTCTCAGCATGAGCTGCTTGGTTTGGCGTCGACCGCCGCTCTGGCTGCGGATGCGGACCTTTTACGGTCTGCCGATAGGTCCGCACCCCCCAGATCTACGACGCCACCCACACCCACCGGTTCAGCACATCATCCGACGTCTGATGCGGCATCGGACGAGGGTGTCATACCAGGGCGTCGTGCCCTCCCTTGGTCACATGATATCCATACGTAAGTAATGATTTATTTTTTAACACGTTTTCAAATATATTTCACGAGTTATTTTTTCCTAACAACTTCACCTCTTTCATGTTTGCATCAGACTAAGGCCAGATTTCCGGTTGCATCACTCGGTCCTTCCACCTAAGGCAGGACGCTGCTGGATATGCCTGGTCCCGTGTCACCCCGCAGACACGTAGGTTCTACTGGGATGAGTTTCAGGTATTCAAATTTGACGAATTTCACTTTTTGATGCGTAATCGATCATTACTTTTCTAACAACATTTTTATTTCTCCTCCGTATAATAATTGCAGAAGGCGTACAGCTGGCCAGCCGACATCGCCCACGACGTGGAGTAGGCCTGACGCCAGAGGACCGTCAAACGCTACAGGGACTTCGTCAACTCGCACAAGACCAAGTGAGAGCGTGACCCCATTTCTGCGAGGCCTCCCTACGTATCCGAGGCCACCTGGGCGGGGTGGATAGAAGGGTGGACGGACCCTGCTACCCAAGCCCGCAGCACACGGAATGCGGTGAACCGGCGCAGCGGCAATCTACAGGCCCCAGCACCTGCCACACACTCAGGTGGTTTGGTTTCCCACACCACCACGATGCGTACTATGGTAAGTATTTTAATATTGGATTATTTAGATTCATTGATTTCATTGAATTATTTAGATTCATTGACTTAAGTGGATTATTTAGATTCATTGATTTCTTATGTTCCGCTGTTGTTTTTTTGGTATTCGTATATGGTTAATGTAAGTAGTATATGTGTTTATTTACCTTTTTCTTTTTATTTTTGATTTGAATTGGGAGAGGCCTTTAAGGCCGAGATACCTCCGATAAACGAATAGGTCATGCCGAAATTTTTAAAATTCTGGATTTCACTAACATATTTTATTTCATTCTTTCAGCACGCGGAGACGGAGGAGTGGCCAGCCTCCTACGATCTCTTCTACAAGACGCATCGGAAGAAAGCCTCCGACGGAACAGAGGACTGGATCACGGCGAATACCTGCGACATCAGTGTAAGTAGACTACGATATCATTTGTATTTTCCTTAGCTTGTTTTATTTTTAAACCCTAAACCCTAACAATTCTTATTCTCATTTCAGGACGAGTACAACAGATTACTCGCAGAGAGGGGAGAAGAGGGCGACAAGAACCGTGCTTATTGGGATGGGGTTCGGACCATCGGCCCTCAGAATAAGAAGAAGAGGGAGGTGTACGGGGTTGGATCAACAGCGCCGCAATTCTTCTCCGAAGTTCTGCATCCAGGTGTTTCCTCCGAGGCCAGCACCTCCGCGCCTTCTGCGACGCCAGAGGATATTTCGCGCCTGGAATCAGATCATGCGGCGCTGCAGCATGAGATGGAGACCATCAGGGAGCAGCATGAGGAGAGTGTACAGGCACTACGGTCGCAGCTCACTCAGACCCAGCAGGCGCTGCAGCAGCCGGTTCAGCAGGCACTTCAGCAGGCGCAGCGGGAGACGAACCAACAAATCTCGCAGCTATTGCAGATCCTCATCTCTTTCATTTCCAGCTCCTCGCAGCCTCAGCCTCGCCCTCATGATGGTCACCCTTCTCCGCATGATCCCCCTCTAACTTCCTCTGTATAGTATTTCATTTTTTGTTTTTTCGTATTGACTATTTCATTTATTGTATTGACATATTCTTTGTTCTTTTATATTTTATCTGACATTTATACGGATTCCATTTCGTTTGTGTTGTTTAATTATACGAACTTCAATACGCAAATACCGTATTTCTGTATAATATTCGTAAAAATGATTTTATATACGAAATAAAATATATTATAAAAATTAAATATTAATAATAAAAACTATTTAATTAATAATATATTGATATTATTAATAAATTATAAATATTTAATATTTAATATTAATTTAAATAATAGTGACGAACCTGTGACGAAACAAAAATGTCGCAGACCGGGCATAAAAAAATCAAAAATTTTAAAATAGCGACAACAAAAGATATACCAACGAAACGACGACGGAAATAACAGGTCGCAGACCTGACAGATTTTCATCGCAAACCGCCGACAAGCCTTCTTTCATGGCAATATAACGACGCTGCATCGACGAAAATCACTTTGCGACAAGCCGTATAACGACCTACAAATTTCGTCATAATTTCGTCGCTATATTCAGTTAGCGACAAAATGGCGACGAAATTTGTCTGTCGCAAAAAGGCTTTTTTTTTTTGTGGTGCCACTCAATGCATTTCAGAAACCATTCATATGAACTGTGCTGATATTGACACAATTTGGAGGAATATCGAGGCAAAACTCAAAAATCTTTCTTCTGTCAAAACCTTTCTGAACGCTATCTTTTTTTAGGGCGGAAGGCGGACCATACGGTCCATACCTTATGCACTATTGGATATACCTATGATGATAAATACCATGATTGGGTTCTACAGAGTAATATATCATACATTAGCAACAATAGGATGCAGGGTCAATTTTCCGATCTTTTAGAAATATATTCTTGATTGCATAAACTGGTTTGGTCTTATCATAAAATGTAACAGGCCCCCCCCCCCACATAGGTAAACTAGTACTTACTAACTAGTATAAAATGTAAAACTCTAAATACTTGTTACTTTCCTCACAATCCAACCCATAAAATATCTGTACTTCGTATTCTTCTAACAAAGCCTATATTTGATAGGATCACAATGTTGTCTCTCTTGTATCAGTTGAACTATGTTACGAGGCTTATCTATAACGATTTTGATTTTGCCTACAAGCGTGTTGACTCTCAAGTTATATTTTGCTTCCTATACATGATTAAATTTTTTTTTTAGGTCCCTATCAAAAGTTACGTCCAAAAACATCATGCAATATTCCCACCTTGCGTCTCCGGCCATAGAAGATATCACAAGCGTACTCCTTTAGATTCTTGATTTTTTTGAATTCTAAACATTGCATGTGCCATCATATGATCAGATAAGGAAATTGAAGAAAACATATACTAACGTTGAGTATTTCTTGTCAATAATGTTAACCGTGTAGTACGTATGTATAGGAAGAGGACGACTATCAAGAAGACCACATTCCTTGAGAATGTCAAGAACATACTTATGTTGATTTAAAACCATACCAAACCATACCAGCAGGTGAACGAGCAACCTCAATCCCAAGAAAATATTTTAGAGAACCTAGATTCTTGATCTTAAATTTGTGATCAAGATAAGCCTTTAAGCAGTAATACGAGAAAGATCATTACCAGCAACAATGACATCATCAAAACAACAAAAATCGAAGACGAGGCGTTCAAAAGGAACAAAGACGGATCCGCATTAGACTGAGAATAGCCAAGCGCAAGCAAAGAAGCAGTAAACTTTGCGTACCAATTACGAGATGCTTGTCTCAAACAATATAAAGACTTTTGTAACTTAAAAACGTGATGCTCCCCCTGACGGGAAAAACCAGATGGAATACGCATATAGACATCCTCAGTGAGATCACCATGCAAAAAAGCATTATTCACGTCTAATTGATGAACATGCCAACCACGCACCATGGCCACTGCTAAGAGACACCGAACTGTGACCAATTTAGCCACGGGAGTAAAAGTTTCATGAAAATCTACACCCTCAACCTGTGTATAGCCATGCGCAACTAAGCGAGCCTTATAACGTTCGACAGTACCATCCGAATTATAATTTATTTTATAAACCATTTGGAATTAATAGTACGTTTCCCTAGAGGCAAAGGGACAACAGTCCAAGTACGATTAGCTTCAAGCGCTGTAATTTCATGTTGCATCGCTTCGTGCTAATCGGCATGTTTGACAGCCTGCTTAAAAGAAACCGCCTCATCGCCATCGGTGATGGCCGCAACCAAACCATAGTAAGAGGATGATAAGCGAACATACGAAAGATAACTGGATAAGAGAAATACCGTGGAGTTCGCTGTAGGAGGGGATGGCGCAGCATATGGCACAAGAGAAGGAGGCAAGGCAATGTCAAAATCCATAAGACGACGTGACAACTGACGAGACCACATGCTACGAGAAGGAGGTAGCAAGTCGGACGGAGGAGGGGGCACAACAGTAGCCGACGGCAAAGAGGATGCCATCAGCTGGGAGACTTCCGAAGGCAATGGCTGAAAGGTTGACGAAGGTGCATCAGCAGCAGGTAAAGAACCGACGGCAGGTGGGAATAGGGGTTCGACATCCCAGCAAGGCGAGTGTGGAGAAACTTAAACCGTATCTGGAACATTATCAAAACAGGAAGACAAGGAAAAAGGAATGATATCTTCATAAAAGGTGACATCACGACTAACATAGACTTTGCGGCTAGATAGATCAAAAATTTTGTAACCCTTTTGAGAATGGGGATAACCAAGAAAAATACCTGGCGCAGAGCGCGGAGCAAACTTATCACGAGTGCCATGGTAAGTGTAGCCATAACATAGACACCCACCAAAGACACAAAGATGAGTATAAGAAGGCAAATGGCCCATCAAAATTTCATATGGAGTTTTATTTTTAAGAGTAGCAGCATGCATGCGATTAATAAGATACACTGCAGTGAGAACACATTCTCCCCAAAATGACACAGGTAAACCAGCATGAAAACGAAGAGTGCGAGCAACTTCTAAAAGATGTCTATGCTTACGTTCAACCACACCATTTTGTTGTGGCGTGTGAATGCAAGAAGTCTGAGCATCGATTCCCTTTTCTGCATAATACGTGAGAATGGTAGTACTAGTGAACTCTAACCCGTTATCACTACGAACCCTCTGGACTGGGCACCCAAACTCTGTATGAACCCAACGCAAGAAATGCAACAGAAAATGACCAGTGTCAGATTTAGTTTTCATCAAATAGACCCAAGTACTAGGACTGTAATCATCAGCAATGCTTAAAAAATAATGCGCCCCAGACAAGCTAGGTGTTTTATAGGGCCCCCAAATGTCACAATGTATTAATTCAAAAACTTGACTAGTAACACTAGTACTAACAGAAAATGGCAAACGAGTCTGCTTAGCTCGATTACAAGCATCATAAAAAACATCTTTATTGGCAACTAGAATGGACGGTAGAAAACAAAACTTGGACAGTGGAAGATGACCCATGCGATGATGTCAAAGAGATTCAGTAGACTGGATGGCGGCACGCACTGCACCAGCCGAATGTGACACGAGGTGGTAGAGGCTATCATGCTGCCTACGCACTCTAATCAGCTTCCTCAAGGGCATCTCCTGCATAACACAAAAATCCGGACCAAATATCAGTGCACATTTCGAATCTTTCACTAATTGACTGACGGAAATGAGATTGAAAGCAAACTCCGGAACTCCCAAAACATCATGAAGGACTAATGTGTCAGATAACCGGATGATGCCGATAGCACGAACTGCCACATGTGACCATCCGGAATTTGTACGGTGGCGGCTAACTTGTCAGTAATAATAGACGTAAACATTGATAAATCATTAACAATGTGAGCATTAGCTCCACAATCAAATAGCCAACCGGATCGTGAAGCAGGGGAAAAAGAAACAATACCCGATTCCTTCTTGCCTGTGAGCTGCAAATTGGACCCAAAGTTACCTCCATTCAGATGTTCAATAAACTGTGCTAACTGGTGTTGTTGTGCGAGAGTGAGTCCGACAAACGTGGGAGGCGCGGCCATTGACTCTGAAACAGCGGAAGATTGTACAGTCATTCCCTTCACCACCCCTACAGCAGGGGGCGGTCCTTGGCCTGCAGGAACCTTACTTCGACGACTGCGATTCTAGTCAGCAGGGTAGCCAATAAGATCAAAACAAGACTCACATAAATGCCCAACCTTATCACAATGGCTGCACCGAGGACGCTCCCCCTTGCCCTTGAATTTTGAAGGTCCGCTATCCTGCGGAGGCTGCCAGGTAGCCATGGCTGCTGCGTCAAACTGAGGCACAAGACTCTGAGCGAGAGTGCATTGTTTCTCTTCCTGCGCTACAATTGTATACGCACGACCAAGAGAGGGCAAATGATCAATACTTAAAATATGTAAACGTACCGTACTGAAAATTTCATCTAGGCCCATCAAGAAATCAAAGACCATTTCTCTTTCACGAACTTTCTCCATGGCTTTGGACATACCACACGTGCAAAGACCGCAGCTACAAATGGGTACCTTGTCAAAGGATTGAAGCTCCCCCCAGAGAGCCTTAAGACGCCCATAATAGACGGACACTGTGCTCCTCTACTGTCTGAGAGAGGCTATTGCGCGACGTAGCTCATACACACGTGCATCTACTGTTTGTGTAAAACGCTCCTCCAAGTCAATCCATACCTCTCGTGCGGAATCCACATGAGCGGCGGTCCCTTGGAGCTCTTTCACCAGCGAAGTGGATAACCACGCTAAAATTAGCGCATTACACTGTTGCCATACAGGATAGTTAATAGAGGAAAGATCCGGATATTGGATGGTGCCATCAACAAAGCCTGCTTTGTTCTTAGAACGCAAAGCATTGACAAACGCCTTCCGCCAAACAAAATAATTCTCACCATTTTCGCCTAATGGTTGAGTGACAAAGAGAAGACCAGGATGGTCAGACGGATGTGAGTAGTAGGCGGATTTAGGATCAGTAGTGACCAAAACAGCGTCGGCCATGGGTGTAGTCGATCAAAATGAAGAAGCCGGCAACGAAGAAGGACTGTTGCGGCACAACAAATGCAGTAGGGAACGACAAAAACAAATTTGACGGCACAACAAACGCAATAGGGAACGAGGGAAAAAAAAATTTGATTATTGTATCAAATGACCTTCTTTGATACCATGAAGTAAACGTATACTAATGTTGTATATTTCTTGTCAATAATGTTTACATTATAGTACGTATGTATAGGAAACATCACCAACTAATTACTAGAATAAAGTGTATCAAAATAGGTGTATCCTATCTACAAGATATCTACAAGATAATAACAAATACAATATACTAACAAATTATCTACAACTAATGTATCATATCTAATATAGTGGGTCCCATATAAATCATGTGGCTGGTTTAATTAGATATCTCCAAATAACATGCCACCTAAATTATCTTAAATGATGACCATGCATAGCTGTTCTACCTGATCTAAAACTATAATCTTTACCATAGTCATTCACAACTTTGATTTATCACATGGATTTATAACATATTAAAAGCAACTTAAGAGTAACAATCTACAATTAATAATAGACCATCTATCATGCTGAAATAATGTATATTCGTAAATTGTTAGAAAAATGCGGGAAAAAAATAATTTGTTGTTTTGAGACTTAGATGTCCTTGGGCGCCGGTCACCTCCCTTACATGTAAAATGTTATATGGACTTAAAGAACTGGGGCATTATCCAGTGAAATTAACATTTTAATTGTCAATTTGACTTACCATTTCCAATAGAGTTAATGACAAATTCTTTTTCGACTTTAGAATATAATGGAATAAATCAAAATGACTTACTAAATTGGTCGAATTCTTATATTGTTAAATAACAGTTGATCGAAACAATTCGACGCAATTTTCATTATGGGTCATTATTCAAAGAAGTTGAATTAATTTTTTACTCGTCATTTCATAGAGAAACAACGGCCGAGTGTGTGAAAATATGCCACCCTCCATCACTTGGCACGACAAGGTCTACCACATAATACAAATTTATAATATTGATCAAAATTTTTTTTATCGAGCAAATTGGTGATAGATATTGATCATTGACTTCTTAAAATTTGACACTGCCATCCTAAAGAAGTCAACTGCTACGCTCCACTGGATGAATCGCGACTCCGCGTCAAGATTAAGACTAACAAGTACGAACATCCGACCCTTGAGCTTTGCATCCTTTCACCCAAATTTCCTCATTCTAATCTCCACCGCGTAACACGTAGCAGTAATTATAGTGAGGCTAGATGAGGATCACTCGTATCTAACCTCACTATCCCTCCTGCTGTCACGTATCGTGCGGTGGAGAATGAGGTGAGAGGATCTCGTCTCGACTCTTGCGATACATGTTTTACCATTCATATTTTAAGCGTGTTGACGACGTTTATCGGTGGACACAAATTATAAATTAACTGGCAGTTGACTTTCATTGGCAATATTGTTAGAAAAGGATTTGGAGTATTGAATTTAAATTTAACTGGCTTAACACCTGTTGGATGATAAATTATTTATAGAAGTTGTAACATTTGATGTAGTCCTTATTTTAATCTCTATAACGCATTCTCTAGTTCGAGCTAATCGTTATCTCTTTCGCATGGTAAAAAAGTATATAAAAGTGAAAGTAATTAAGGTGAATTGAAATTGTATTTAAAAACATACAAGTGAAATTGAAAATAAAACAATGTAGAAATAAATATAGGAAAATTATATTTACCATTCACGGCTCTCCAAGTGTGTAGTCAACTTCGTCAGCCAGAAATATGTGTCAGCCAAAATTATTCTTGTTGTCGGTCGTGCAAAATTTAGATGTACTTACTTTCACATGACATGTTATATGAATCGTTATTGATTGGTCTCAGAACACCGGTATAGTTTCTTCTATCAAAACTTATAAGACGCCATTACAACTGGAAAATTTGAAGAATATTGTAGTTTTAATAACAAATTTTACAAATAGAGTATGTTTTAGAAAAATTTAGAAAATAGTTTTGGCGCTTTAGAGGCTTTAAGGCGTCATTCTGAATGGCATTTTAGAGGCACCTCAAATGCGCTATTCACAACGCCGTATTGCCAAAACCACTTCTTTAAACATAAAAAAACCCCTGAAACCCCTAAAAACCGGTGTTGGAGCCTGAAAACAGCCACACCCTAAAACGCCATTGTCAATTGCGCCTTACGTGTGTGAGGCATCATTCACAATGACACCTAAAGTGTCCAAGGGACCATTGTGAATGATGCCTAATATGCCTGAGCCATCCATCAACCCGTCCTTATGTTTGGCCGGATTTCATACCATCGTCAGAAATTTTGCATCATTTTAAATATAAATGTTTTTCTGGTGTATAGAAGAATGGAAGTTCATGTGTTCTATATGTTTAGAAAGAAGTCCGATCATATTTTTTAAAAGTTTCAGAAAACACAGCATTGGATGAATTTACCCGGCAATGCATTAGTGGGAGTCATAAATGACGCACATAAAGATGGCATTAAGTTAGTTTGCAGATGGCCGATTCAAGAATGGACAAACGTGATGGTTTGATTGCGATGCCATTGCAATATACACATATGAAAACCTGAGAAAAACACTCACATTGTATCAACAACTAATAACATTCTTTGTACTTTTGTTACTAAATATGGCCAAAGCATCATCGGGTTGGAGCTTCCAAAGGTAAACATACACTCGAAAAAATTATGGAACTCTTAAAAGACCTTATTGTTGAAGTACAATCATAGTCAAAACTTTTTGGTACATGCTTTGTGTGTTTTCTAACTTGTAACATTAAATGTGCAATTAAAATTGAATTGAATGATATCTATAACGCTATTTTCTTTTCAAGAAATAAATTATTGTATAACCCTTACTCTAAACTCTAACCTTAACTCTAAATCATAACCCTAACTTTAACCCTAACCCTAACCCTAACCCTAACCCTAACAAGGATCTTGCACATCATAGGAGAGTTTCAAAAAAATGCAACTGTGAGCTTAGAAGTCGAACATTGTCAACCCTGTGAGCTTAGAAGTCGACCATTGTCAACCCTAGACGAAGGTTCTTTGGTTATCCAATTTTTAGGATAAGTTGTTTCTCAAATTAAATGCATGCAGACTTGTATTTTCTTCCAATATTAAGCATAACACTTTTCTAAGGATAGTGGAGGATGTGGATTCTTTGAATGGTTTGATCCACCAATATGTGAAAGATCCTTGACTATTATACTGGGACTATTATAGAAGCGTAATCAACATGAACATCTGATGAGAGAGCTTCAGTTGAAAATGAATATGTTGATTTCTATTCTGATTTTATCTTGGGCTGTTTTCTAACAATATTGGCAATGAAAGTTAAAGACAATATAAGACTTGCAACGGCTGAAATTCTGGCTTTAAAATGGTAGATTGAACTTTTTTGATTGTGATGTAGTGGTTAAGCTCAAACAACTTACCCCAAGTTTGATTGTAATGTAGTGTTGGAAATTTTTTTATTGCAACATTGTGTAACCTTGTTATGTTGTGTCTCAAGCACAAAGAGAGTCATTTCATTTATAATGTCAAGAAATTACCATAACCAAATGAGTACATCATCACGAAGTAGCTAACATGAGTGCATAAGAAACATTACTATAGCAACCATCCAAAAGTTACTAATAAATAACATCAAATGAGTGTATAACAACTGCCTATATATGAGTATTCTAAAGCTGTTATACAGTAGGATAATTGTTACAGTTGTGTCCTACTTGCTTACACACACCACACTTCTGATTTTTCTTGTGGCGATCCATCTCTCCATGAATGCGAGTTGATTGTGGTATGCCTTAACCATGTTTTCTGCAAACGAGATTGGCTTCAAGTCTAAGTGGAGATGCAGGCCAATATATTGAGTGCTGGACAAGATGAAAAGAAACGGTGTATGTTTCTAACAAAGCACAACAAGAGTAAAATAGGGACAAGTTTCGTCACTACACTACGTATATTATGATATATTTTCGTAGTTGCCGAGAATGTATATGGTAAAGCTGAACTTTGCCACATGTACAACTCTTGTTGGTTAGGTTTACAGTATGAGAAACACTATACGGATCTATTCCATGTCGAGTTACAATCTCATATAGGCCTTCTCACATAACATATGCTTCCATCATATGTTTTCTTGCAATTCTTTCATTTTCAATATACCCTTGTTGAACCTTGACTAGTCATCTATCACATGCTGTCAAATGTGACAATACCTCTTATCACGTATTATGAAGCATTTTCACCATCCCTTTAAACACCGCTTGTACACAGGAAATAATTGGTAAATATTTAGCCACCTTGAATATGTAGTTCCACGACTCAGAAAATTGTTTGTCATCATATAATATCTTTTTTCCCTATTATGGCCAAATGTGCATGTCTGAAGTGTTATCCGCATAGGTTAATCATACATGTCTATATTCAGCTCCATTAGCGTCTCCATACGTTCATTAGAACTACGCACCTTCTATTCCGTTTAAGCTCCTTAGAGAATGTTGCTCAAAATCTTACATGGAGGTTTTCTTACGAAGCATAAAATGTAAACGCCTTGAACAACTTATAATGAATACAATACCTAAAACATGCATAAATATTTTTTTTACTAATACTTATATAAAAAAGTGATTTTGATATGAAGAAAAAAAACTATGATAGGCATAAGATGGTAGCCAAGTAGGATCTCTTCGACTGAAGTCCAATAGATCGATCTGAAATCAGACATAAGCCTTGCTTGCCACCAAATACATGTTGCCAGATATTTCAAAGCAACCACTCCTAATTATGTTTGCTATCCTCATCAACAATAGCATAATCCACATGGAAAATATGCAGAGGCAAGCATTGCCACCGATGTCCCGACACGTGTTGCGAGCCTAACCACCAGAACATGCATTGGCTTCTCTGGCCACATAAAAACAATCGAAGAAGGAGAGATAAGGACAAGCTGAAATCTAGAAAGATATTTCACCATCTTCCTTCCGGTAAAAAGAGAAAATTCCACGTTTTTACCCGAGACAAAAAGACACTTCAAACTTACAAATTCATATCATGAAAATGCTCATAACTGACTTGAGAGTTAGAGTTAGAGGGTTTTACCCGGAACCATAGTCTCTGGGTCCTATTACGGTGTTTACTACACAGGTCAACAAGAGAGTTGTCACTGACAGTTAACTGAGAGCTAACGACGTTACTTGTTGGGATCATCTCTAATCGTCGATGAAAATCAAACTTCATCATTTGGCGATAGAAGGAGGGCATAAACCTCCGATCAGTTGAATATTTGAAGGCTTATATTCAAGAATGGTTAGAGTTTCACACGATGGCTTGGGGGAGTCCTCCAACCCACATCGACATAGAGAAATTCGATCTGGTCCGCCAGAGCAGGGCTCTAGAGGACCCAAACGGCATCCACATCATGCTCCTAGAGTAACTGTTGAGGAGCATGAAAGGCAATGAAATATGTGGCAGAGAACTTAGAAGTGTTCGAGGCCGTAGTGGAACAGCTCAGGGGCAAACGCTAGAAGCCAAAGACATGGAAGAAGATCTTCCCACTCTTCCTCTTAAAGAAGGTTATCATCAGCGGTCCTCCCGGTCTCCTCAGGGGATTATGGCTGATGCTAGACAGTACTGTATAAGAGACCTGACGGCAGAGTGTGTGCCCTTGACTGGGCACCGTTTGAGTGTAAGGAACCAGTCTTTTAAAAGCATACCACGAGAAATGGGGGTACACAACATGCAGGAAAGTCACAATGATGCACCCAGACAGGAATATGTATGGGTGATACAAGAGAGTCCTTTCTCTTTCGACATTGCAGAATACATGGTGTCGGACAATTTTAAAGTGCCAAAAATAGACACATATAATGGTACGTCTGATCCAATGGACCATCTCTTCCAATTTCAGACCACCATGAGTCTTAAAAATGTCCCAGACCTGTTACATCGCAAGAATTTCCCCATGTATCTACGAGGGAAGGCAGGGAGGTGGTTTCAAGAACTCCCACCGCATTCAGTTGGATCTGTTAGGCAATTGATGCAAAAGGTCAAGTCCCAATTTGTTTTTAGTATGTCATTTGTCAAGAATTCTTTACATTTGATGACATTGAGACAAGCTACTAAAGAATCGGTGTTGAAGTACATACAGCGCTTTTTAGATGAGTCACTGCAGATCAGTGATAGGAATGAAGGAGGGAAGCTACTGCTTTCATAAATGGCCTCTAGGCCGGGCTCTTCTTCTCCTAGATGGCCAAGGAGGGGCCTACATCATTAAGAGAATGCTTGCAAAAAGCACACCAGTTTGCTATAGTAGAAGAGGCAAACAGAGTCAAGAGCCCA
This sequence comes from Eustoma russellianum, assembly GCA_036186865.1. Taxonomy (NCBI): domain Eukaryota; kingdom Viridiplantae; phylum Streptophyta; class Magnoliopsida; order Gentianales; family Gentianaceae; genus Eustoma; species Eustoma russellianum. The sequence goes on along the minus strand of AP025048.1, from coordinate 10,854,149 downwards.
GCTCGGCAGGAAAGCCAATATAAATCTTCAAATGAAGGTCGGCGTGAAAGGAAAGAGCATGATAGGTGCAATGCGTTCGATCGAATAGGAGGACGAGGAATAGGAGGTAGAGAGGGCCTGCCACTCTTAGCCTCCAAAGATAGATTTTTGTCTGTTATTGAAAGGAATGGCTTAACAAACTACCCAAAGCCCTTATCTAGGCCCTTATTGTTGAGGTTCTTTATCTAGTTTGGCTGGCTAATCCAGTGGTGGTTCCCAAGCCAGACAAGACATGGAGAATGTGCATTGACTACAGGACCTCAACAAAGCATGTCTGAAGGACTGTTACCCATTACCGAAAATTGATAGGCTGGTAGATTCAACCGTAGTTCATGAGATCATTGATTTCATAGATGCCTTCAAGGGCTATCATGAGATTGCTATGGCCAAAGAGGATCAAGAGAAGAAATCCTTCATTATAGAATCTGGCACCTACTGCTATGTCAGTATGCCTTTTGGATTAAAGAACGCTGGGGCTACTTACAAACGGTTGGTCAATTGTTTGTTCAGTGAGCAGATCAGACTTATAATTGAGGTGCACGTAGATGATATGCTCATCAAGGGTAGGAATCTTGGTGAGTATATACAGAATTTAAGAGAAGTTTTTGTTATTATGAGGGATTCGCGCATGAGGTTGAATCCAAAGAAGTGTACCTTTGGAGTGTGCACTGGGAAGTTGCTGGGATATATGGTCTTGAAAGAGGGGGTACAGGCTAACCCCTGTTATGATAGAAACGTTACAGACTATGCACCCACCTCGGAACATTAAGGAAGTCCAACGATTAGCAGGAAGAATAGCGGCATTGAGCAGATTTTTGTCCAAATCTGCAAAAAGGTCCCTCCCATTCTTCCAGGTCTTGAAAAAGAAAAATGCATTCTAGTGGGACGAGCAGTGTCAACTGGCATTTGAGGATTTAAAGTCTTATTTGGCCGAGGTGCCCATGCTAACATCACCACTGCCTGGCGAAGTGTTGTACATTTATCTGTCAACATGCCATGAAGCCGTGAGTGCTGTTCTGCTCAGGGAGCATGATAGAGTGTAGAGCCAATCTATTTTGTAACTAAGATTTTACATGGGCCCGAGGTGCGACACTCCAATGCTGAGAAAATTATCTTAGCACTTGTAGTAGCCGCAAGGAAGTTCAGACCATACCTGCAAGCTCATCCCATTATAGCAGTGATGGACCAGCCTTTGAGACAAATCTTAACGCGGCCGGACACCTCTAGCCAAGCTAATAAATAGGCTATAGAGCTTGCCGAGTATGATATTGAGTACAAGCCACGAACCTCGGTCAAGGCTCAAGCCTTAGCTGACTTCCTGGCTGAGGAGATATCAATTAAGGAAGAGCTCCCGCCCGTGAGAGATTGGACTTTGTACGTCAACGGGTCCTTGTTCCGAGACGGATGTGGGACAGGACTCCTAATAATTAGTCCAAAAAATTAAGAGTTCGAATATGCCCTATGTTTCGAATTTGAGCCCACTAACAATGAGGGGGAATATGAGGCTCTGCTTGTAAGATTAAGCCTTGCCCAGAAGCTTGGGGCACAGCGAATTATTTCCCGAAGCAATTCCCAGTGATTGTTTCCCAAGTTAATTGAGATTATGAAGCCAAAGAGGACAATATGAAACGATATCTAGCCAAGATACAACAGCTCGGCGAAATGTTTAAGCACTTCAGCATAGAGCAAATCCTGACAATAGCAAATAAGCGGGCCAACGCACTATCCCGCTTGGCCTCATCCACCCCAGCCACGTTGGGAAAAAAGATAGTGTTCGAACTGGTAAAACACCGTGCATTTGACGCCAATGAAGTGCTTCAAACCAGCTATCATGACACATGGATGGATGAGAAAATCGATTTTTTAGAGCATGGAACTCAACATAGTGACAACCATGCAGCTCGGCGGCTGAACCTGAAAGCTTCGAGGTATACTCTTTTCAATGAACATTAATGTAAAAAATCTTTTTTATTAGCCATGGTTACGATGCGTAACTGAACAGGAGGGAGATTATATCCTCTGTGAGTTGCACATGGGGATTTACAGGAGCCGTTCCAGAGCATGATCGCTGGCATGCAAATGTTACTTGGCTGGTTATTATTAGCCAACTCTACACCAGGACGCAGTAGAGTTAGTTAAAAAATGTCAATCTTGCCAGGTGCACGCACCCCTCTCTGACTTGCCCAACTAAGAATTCACGGCCATTGTCAGTCTCTGGCCATTTGTTCAATGGGGAATCGACCTTGTGGGGCCATTGCCCCGAGCTCCAGGATCAGTTAGATACCTGCTAGTCGCAGTCGACTATTTTACTAAATGGGTGGAAGCTGAACCATTGGCTAGCATAACAGGAGGTCAAGTGAAAAATTCTTGTGGAAGAACATTATGTGTCATTTTGGCTTGCCACAAGTACTTGTCTCAGACAATAGAAGATAGTTTGCTGATGATCCCGTTAAAAGTTTGTGTGCCGAGCTACATACAGAACAACATTTCACCTCAGTAGCACACCCGCAAGCAAACGGACAGGTTGAACTGGCTAATAGAACGATAAAGGAAGGCCTAAGAAGATGCTTGAACAGAGCCAGAGCAGGCTGGGTAGATGAACTCCCCAGCGTCTTGTGGGCATGCCGAACAACACCTTCCAGCTCAACCAATGATACACCTTTCTCCTTAGTTTATGGCACAGAGGTTGTTATTCCATCTGAGATCGGATCTCACTCAGCTCGGGTGGACCATTATTCTGCAAGACTAACAATCAAGAGATGTGCCTAAACCTAGATGAGCTAGAAGAGAAAAGAGATGAAACTTATATTCAATTGGTACAGTATAAGAACTTAATTTCAAGTACTATAATTCTCAAGTGCGTCCCAGGGCATATCAAATGGGAGACTTAGTTTTACGCAACAACGAAACAAGTTATGCAGCACCTTTGGGAACCTTTAACCCCAGCTGGGAAGGTCCCTACCGCATTACAGAAGTGTGGTCTGAGGTGGCATACAAATTGCAGACCTTGGAGACGCTACCTCGAACTTGGCACTCTGCACATTAGAAGGTTTTCTATAAATGATGTACATATATTCTTGTAATAGGCAATCTATCCTATTTTCACTCGTGCAAGAGTTCAATCACTAATCAAATAGCTTTGGCAGATCTGAAAGTAACAAGCAGGATTTGGTCACTAATTGGGACAGGTATCCCTGTATGACCTCAGCTAGTCTCAGGCATATGCCTGTTAAGGGATCTAACTTGTGAACAGGTTTCACAATCGCCCCGATGAAGGGGTGAAGAGGTGAAACATGACAGCATACATGAACCTCATAAAAACCTAGCAGGACTAGGAAACATCGCATTTCATTAAGTGCACAAAAAATACATATCCTTGGGCAGAGCCGGTGTTAAAATAAGAAGGCTAAGCACTACCACTATTTGAATTCAGCAAAGCTAAGCTGAAGAGCCTCGACAGAGCTAAGGTGGACTAGAATTATCCAAACTTTTGGCACTTCCGGACAGCTCCCCCTAATTTCTCTCTTAATTATGAGCTAGCTCAGCCTAGCAGGATAACAGGTTTACTTTGATTCAAGTCTTTGAACTTAATTCAAAATTTTAAACTCTTGAATACAGCAAGAATGTCATCTTTAATGGCATCGGCAATGCCGAGGTCAAAGACTTGTAGTTTAAAAGGATATTACCCAACAACAAATTCTGAGTAGAAGAACAAAAAAATTCTTTGAAAATAAAAGTATAAGAATCATCCAGAAATGAAGAGCTGGGATTTTTCATTAAAAGTGATCAGAAAATACAAAGGTTCCTATCAGACTACTCTAAGGTGCCCTAAGGTCAGCTCCACCCTTAAATTGTTCTAGCTGATCTTTAAACTACTTTTGAGCCACGAAATTCTACAACCCATCAATCTGCAGGTGCTGCTTATCTAAATTAGGAGAGACCTCTGAGCAGAAGTTGATTGCATGAGTCTGACCGAGCTTCATCATTGAATTTTTCAAGAGCAGGTGGTTGTCCAAGAAGAACTCCGACTTCCTGAACTCAGAACAGCTCCCCTACGAATGTCTTCAGCTTTCTATTCTAATTGCTGAGTCAGCTCAGCCTTGCTCTTCCTGTTACCCTCTAACTCCTGCTGAGAAGACTCCAATTGAGAACGAGTTTGTGTGGACGCCAGCTCCATGTTTGCAGCCACGTCCTGTAGCTCATCTACCTTAGAGTTTGCAGTGGCGAGGCGGGTGTCGGACTCTTCTTTTCCTTCTCGAAGGTTAGAGTTCTCACAGACCAAGGTCGACACTTTAGACTTCAATGTGGCAACCTCTGCTTCAAGTTCTTCCAGCCTAGTCTTCAGAGGCTTCACCTGTTCGGCTAACTTAGAGTAATCTCTTTGGGCTTCAGCGTACTTTTCACATATGCTAAATGTAACTTTCCTCAGCTCTTCAGTCTGTCTGAGATAATTATACTCCTGGGCTCGGACCTGCACCACTCAAGCCAAGTCAGCAAAACACTTATAACGATTGCTAACCTTTAAAGAGTTGAGACACTTACAAAAGCCAAGTCACTTTGGAGGCTTTGATGCGCCTCCTCCTAGTCCATGCAGTTAAATCTATCCCAATCATTTGGCAAAACTGAGATATCAAGTATCTTCCTTGCTACCTTGGGGTCCATAGCTGTTTCATGAGTATAAAAACTCACGAATCTTCTGACTAGCTTGGGTGCCTAGTAGAAGTCCCAACTTCAAGGGCTTTATCCTTATCTCCCTGCTGACTTGACGTATCGGCATTCCCCCTTCTACAGGGGTTGCCTCAGTTTCAGCTGTAGCAAGGGTCGCATCGACTTCAGCAGTAGCCAGAGGCAGAGCTAAAAGTGGGGCAACAGCTTTCCCTTCAATACTCAAAGGCTACAGGTCAGCCTGAATTGGACCCATAAGAATGTCAATTACAACGAAAAGTATGAAGTACATAAGACAAATCCAACCTAGCCTTACAAACGAAAAAGTACCTGGGTCAATATAGCCCCAGCAGGAGCAGCCTTAGCAGAAGCTGCTTGCACACTGGAATTAGGATCCCCAATTGGAGCCTGATTCGAAGAAGACTGATCTTCTTCTATACTGGCTCTCTTCCTAGAAGCCAGCGCCTTCATCCGAGCTACCATATTAGAAGCCATTGCTCCTACTATTTCCCCATCAAAAATATTAAAATTCCGTAGGTAAAAGCAGAGAGGGCAGAGAAAGGGAGCAAAAGTAAGAACACCTACCCTCAATGACTTGTGAATTTGCCTGGCTAAGCCCCTGGAAATATGGGCTAGACGTCAAATGGTCCCAGTCGGCAGCTTCAAGGACCGATCCCATCCACCTTCCGCTAGTCAACAGCCACTGGCAAGCTTAGAAGTCTGGATGCTTCATCGCAGAATTCTCTGCTCTGCCTCAGATTATTAGCCTTGCCAGCCTTCTAGATCTCAGCATCAGGCATACCTACTTTCTTGATAAAGAAAAAACGGTCTTTTCATCTTTTGGTAAAGGTCGGAATGTTTATATCATGGTTATATTATTTATTAGGAAATTACTGAAATAGAACCAACTTTCTATCGATTTACAAATAAACATCCCCCAGAATGTTTTAAGATCAAATGCAACCTTGCCTGCCCTCAAATAAAGGAAAAAAAAGGCAACCGCCTTCAGGCCATTGGGCATAACCTGAGGCAACTTAAGTCTATAGAAATGAAGAATTTGGTAAAGAGACTCGGGAATGGGAAGTCAAAAACCAGATTTGAAATATTCTTTATAAACTGCCTTGTACCCCAATTTAGTCCACCTATGACCAACTCATGTGGGTGAGATCTTTTATGCTTGAATAATCTACGAAGATTGGCTTCATGATCACTTTCCGGAAGAGACGAATCATCACAATTTAGATGATTATCATTTTTCGGAATATGAGATGTATTTTCAACGGTTTGTGTATCAAGAAGATGAGTATGAGAAATATTTCTATTTGACTCACTAAGTTCATGAACACTTGGTGGAGAAGTACCTTCAATAGGTTCCACTCTTGAATCAATGAAGATGTTTCCATTTGGAGACTTATCAACAATGTCTTGTTGATGAGCAACTATTGGAATGTCTTCAAGAATTTCTTCTTGAGGAGCAACACCTTCATTTTCTTCACAATCCTCATTAAGTTTAGGTTCATCATTAAGTAACTCATTAAACTTAACATGGATTGATTCTTCCACCTTTTGACTCCTTTTGTTGAAAATACGAAATGTTTTACTATGTGAGGCATAACCTAAAAAAATACCTTCATCCACTTTGAGATCAAGTTTGTCTAAAGTGTCCTTATTGTTAAGTATGAAACACTTACATCCAAACACTTTAAAATACCCAATATTGGGAACTGTACCATTCCAAAGCTCATAAGGTGTCACAATTAGGTAAGGTCTCAAATATACGCGATTGATCACATGACCAGCGGCATTCACCGCTTCGGCCGAAAAGTACTTGTGCAAACCAAACTCATTTAACATTACTCTACACAGTTCTTGTAGAGTTATATTTTTCCGTTCGGCTACATCATTTTGCTGTGGAGTTCTAGGAGCCGAAAGGTTATGAGTGTACCCTTTGGATTCACAAAAATTTTCAAACTCTCCATCAAATTCACCACAACGATCACTTCGTATGATTTTAATAGTGTCACCCATGTGATTTTTTAATCGTCTACTCAAATTTATAAACTCATTACATGCATCATTTTTCTTTGCAAGAAATATTACCCATGTGTAACGAGTATAGTCATCTACAACCACGAAGGTACAATGTTTACCACCCAAACTTTTAGTTCCAACATCCCCACATAAATCCATATGTAGTAATTGTAGGAGTTTGGAGGTGGATATATTTGTTTTTGGTTTGAAGCTTGTTTTCACAAGCTTTGCCTTTTGACAAGTGTCACGCAAGTCTTGGTTTTCGAAATTCATTTTCGGAAGGCCTCGAACCTTATTGCTTTCGCAAATAAGTCTAAATGTTTTGAAACATATGTGTCCAAGACATGTATGCCATAGTTGCGTCAAGTCATTTTTGGCAACTAAGCAAGATACATTTTGTGAAACCAAATCATTGATGCTAAGTTTGTAAATGTTTTTGAATCTCAAAGCCTCAAATAAAATACCATTATCCTTTTTCACAATGCACTTTGTTTTCAGAAACGTAACCTCATAATTAGCATCACGTAGTTGACTGACACTTATCAAGTTAAACTTTAATCCTACAACATATAAAACATCACTAAGAGAGAAGGAATTGTTACCCACAATACCATGTCCTTTGATTTGACCTTTGCTACCTCCAAAGTCGAAAACTCCTCCATCTTGCATAATGAGTCTATGGAAGAGACTTTTGTCTCCCATCATATGGTTGGAACACCCACTGTCCACGACCCATTTGACCTTTTTGTCTTCGCTTTCTCCATTTAGCGCTAGGTCCTACAAAAGAACCATATGATATTGGTACCTTTTTTATTTTGGTCCTTGAAGGTTAGTTACTTTCACTTCGCCTTTAGGCACCCACACAAGATTCTTATTATTTTTAGCTCTACACACTCTTTTTACATGACCCTTTTTATTGCAATAAAAACATGTAGGAATGTGTTTGTGTGAGTGATGATGGTTGTCATGCTTGTGCATAGGCACATTCCATGGTTCCCATTTTGGGATGACAATCCTTGGAATCAAGGATGAAACATTTTCCACGGATTCAACACAAGGTTTTGGTACATTGGTTGATTTGTTCTTTCCCTTAGGCATGTGCATTTGCTTCTTTAAGGAGGTTTGTGACTCCTTGATAAATGATGCTTGTTCATTTGGTTTTCCCTTCTTAGATGCATACATGACACTAGAGTTAACTTTAGGTTTCATGCTTGGTGCGGATGCGTCTTTGACTACTTTAGTTTTATTCGTACTTTTCTTTTAAGAATTTTTCTTATTCTCAAAATTTTTATGAGGGATGTTTGATTTTATCAAATCATGCTTCTCCTCTAGTGCAATCACATGCATGGTCAATAAAATTTCATGCTCAAGTTGCAATGCTATGTGATTTCTAACATGCCATTATATTCATATATGCATGCTTTGAAATTCTTTTTGACACGTTTATATTTCATTTCTAAGAAATCAATTTCTTGCACTAAGTCATCCTTTTCATCTTGTAATATATAAGGTGAGGATTTCGTGCATACCTCCATGTCGTCCTCGATGGCCATGAGAGAATAGAACTCCTTGTCATTCTCATTGTCGTTGTTGTCGCTCTTGGACCCGGATAAGATACTCTCCCAATGGGATACCTCCACATGTAAAGCCTTTTTCCTTTGGTAGATTGCTTTCTTGTCCTTTAGATGCGGCTCCTTCACCCTACAATCCTTCATGAAGTGACCAAACTTCTCACACTTATAGCCCTTGTTCTCTTGGTCCTTCACCTTGTCCTTATCCTTGGAGAACTTCTCCTTGATGAACCTTTTGGCTTCATATTTGTTCTTCTTTGCGAATCTTCTAAATCTTCGAACAAGAAGTCCAACTTCGTCGTCCGATTCCTCCGATTCGCATGCGAGAGCTTCTGAGGAACTCCTTATTGGATCATTTTTCTCTTGAGCTTCAAGGTGAATCTCATAAGTGATAAGATTACCATAAAGCTCATCCAAAGTGATGGTTTCAAGATCCTTCGACTCCTCAATGGTCGTGACCTTTGCATTCCATTCTCTTCCTAAACTATTTAGGAACCAATGACTGAGATCCTCTTGCTCTATCTTCTTTCCAACCGCCATGAGTAGGTTGACTAGCTTGGTGAACTGTTGGATGGACTCTTCTATCTTTTCACTTTTGGGGCATTAAAATTGTAGAATTTTTTGATTAGTTATCTCCTCTTTGCCTTCCTCACTTGAGATGTTCCCTCATGAATCATCTCCAACTTTGTCCATGCTTCAAGGGTGGATTGGACACCTTGTATTTGTGCTCTCTCACATAGTGATAGAGAGCTATTCAAAATAGCAAGAGCTTTGCTATTTATTACAAATTGCAACTCCTCCTCCGGAGTAGGACCATCAACATCAAAAAGAATGGTAGACCCTTTTGGCACCTCTCTCCATATACGATACCCACAAGAATGTAAATATGTTTCCATGTTGGATCTCCACAGTGGGTAGTTTAGAAGGTCAAACATAGGAACTTTGACATGAACACTAGAAATAGAAAGGAGTAGTGATTCTTGTCTTCTTCTTCTAGAAGTATCACCACTTGGAGAACTTGCATCTTCAAAACTAAAGGGATCCATTCTTTAAAGATCAAATCTTGTTATTTGAACTCAAATACTCAAGATTTCGCTCTGATACCAATTGTTAGGTCTCTTAGAACACACTAGAAGGGGGTTGAATAGTGTGTTCACCAAGTATAGATATTTTCTCGGATGTTTTTCGTGTATGAGCGCAAATCAACACTTGCGGAAGCTTAAAAAACACAATATGTATAGAGATTCAAGTCAAAATTACTCTACTCCTCTACCTTCTTGATTTTTCACAAGAAAGATTTTGAATGGAGGATTTTCATTTCTTTTAGGAGAAACAACAATCAAAACGAAATCCAAAACACAGTAAAACTAGGCCACACGCCTAGACGACAACCAAGAAATACCTACCGCTTGAAGTCTAGCCTCCAAAGAACTTCTTTGCTCCTTAAAGAATTCTTGTAGGGAGTATGGTGGACCACAACACCATCAACTAACCCTCCAATGTCTTAATTTCTTAAAACAAGAAGCACCCTTGCTCCTTGACCAACGATCTACACTTAGCCTCTCACAAACTTCACTTAACAAGAAGAAGACTCTTCTTCTTTACAATGCAGCTCTCACAAATAAAGTAAAATATACAATGATACAATTATTTTGAGAGATAAAACCTTGAGAGAAACTTGCGAGCTTTGTTAGTAGAAATTTGAATGTTAAAAGTGATGAAAACCCTTGTTTTAATCTCCTTCTATCCATTTGTGTTAGTGCAGGAGCCAATAATGGGTTTTGTCTCTTTGTGATGATATGTCTTCATCTTTAGAGATCTTCTCTTGGGTGACTACAAGCTTCTTCTTGAAAGCTCAAAGAAGAAAAATGACATTCTCCAAGAGAGAGAGAGAGAGAGAGAGAGAATCTGTGATATTGCAATAAAAAGAAGGGTACAAATGTCAAGTAAATGTTAGAAAGTGCAGCATAAAACATTTGTAACTTTAGTCATATGAAGTGCCTTATGTGTTCTTTGAATAGGCGTTCAATGTGACTTGGAGCGCCTAAAGCGTTTTTGAACTGGCGTTCAATGTGACATGAAGCGCCTTAAGTGAATAAGAAGCACTTGTTCAATGTCACATGAAGCTCCTGTTGTGGACAGCAGAACTTGTTCGAAGTCACATGAAGTGCCTAATCTCAGCCTTCATACTTGTTCGAAGTAAATCTGACTTTTACCAAAGTACTTGGTATTTGTGCCCATTTTGGGGGAAGGTTCATTTGACTTTGTAACACACATGAGGCGCCTGTTTAGGCATTCAAAGTGTGTTGTTTTCCATCTTGATGCATAAAGCGCCTAAAGTAGGCGTTCGAAGTGCACTGGAATTCAACCACTTCACATAAAGCGCCTTATGTAGGCATTCGAATTGTACTGATCTCAGACACTTCAGATTAGGCGCCTTATGTAGGCGTTCAAAGTGTACTGACCTTCAAACCCTTCACATTAGGTATCTAGGCGTTCTAAGTGTCAATTGTGCAAATCATCAAAATTTAACATATTCTAACACATCTGACCCTCTATATCCCGCCATAAACAAAAGCCTATAAGGTAATACGTTAATGTTGTTGCTGATGTTGAATTGTCAATTTGAACCATTGCCTAAATGTCGAAATAAATAGATATTATATGGCTACTCCTGTTCGTTCTATAAAAATAATTTTAAAATGATCCAATATAGTCATTATTCAAAAAAGTTGAATTAGTTTTTTCCTCGTCATTTCATAGAGAAACGGCCGAGTGTGTGAAAATACGCCACCTTCCATCACTTGGCACGACAAGGTCTACCACATAATACAAATTTATAATATGATTAAAAAATTTTATCGAACAAATTGGTTATAGATATTGATCATTGACTTCTTGAAATTTGACACTGTCATCATTAAGAAGTCAACTGCTACGCTCCACTGGATGGATCCGCATCAAGATTAAGACTAACAAGTACGAACATGCGACTCTTGCGGGTTTGAATCCCTTCCTCCAAACTCACTCTCCACCCGCAACACGTGACAGCAAAGATGGTGAGGCTAGATGAGGGTCACTCACATCTAACTTCTTCATCACTTCTGCTGTCACATGTTGTACGGTGGAGGAATGAGTGAGAGGATCGTCTCGACTCTTGCGATACATATTTTACCATTCATATTTTAAGAGGGTTGACCACGTTTATTGGTGGAGATAAATTATAAATTAACTGGCAGTTGACTTTCATTGCCAATATTGTTAGAAAAGGATTTGGAGTATTGAATTTAAATTAACTGGCTTAACACTTTTTGGATGATAAAATATTTATATAAGTTGTAACATTTGGTGTAGTAATTTAAATCTCTACAATGCGTTCTTTAGTTCAAGCTAATCATTATCTCTTTCGCATGGTAATAAAGTATATAAAAGTGAAAGTAATTAAGGTAAATTGAAATTGTATTTAAAAACATATAAGTGAAATTGAAAATAAAACAATGGAGAAATAAATGTGGGAAAATTATATTTACCATTCACGGCTCTCCAAGTGTGTAGTCAACTTCGTTAGCCAGAAATATGCACCACAAAAAGAATTTCATTTACAGACGAAAAATTCACCGACGAACCACGGTTCGTCGGTGTTGCGTCGGTACTTTGCGACGCATTTGCGATACACTCATTTTCGTCGTTAATTGCGACGAAAATACGATGAAAAGCATTGTCGCTAACAAAAAAGTAGTCTTGCGTTTCAATTTCGTCAGTGTTTTGTCGGTGGTTCGTCACTATTCTGTGTGTTTTATTCGTCGCTATGTAGTTTGTAGCGTTACGGCGCTATATCGTCGCTATTGTGTCGCTAAAATTCCAGAACACGGATAAAATAAATTCGTCGGTGAGTAGGTTCTTGGCGTTGTGTATCGTCGGTTTTTTTGTCGATGAAACCCGCGTGTCGCAAATGTTTTGTTTTACTTTTCGTTCGTATTCCGATTTGTCGTTGTGTCGTCGCAGATTCGTCGAGGATTAAACACGTGTATTAATTAAGGAAAAAGAAAGCGGTGATTGGAAAAAAAATTTACATTATGAAACGAAAAATTAAAAAAAAATCTAAAAGAGAGGCAGAGAGGGGCCGTTCACTCTTCATCATCGGAAGAAAGAGTGGCCGCCACATTCTCTGCGAACTCTGTGAGGAGGCGCTTCAGCTTGTAATATCTGAATTTCAACTTCCGCAGCCTTTTAGTCATGCTGTGCAGTTGCCTCGACTGCTGCTGCATGTTTGCTATTAGCATACGGTAGTCGATATCCTGTTCCGTCGTTCTTGAGCATCCTCTCGCGGTAGTGGGTCATACACAGATATGGAACCCTCCCGCTCAACCGATGGTGGTTGGGGAGGAGGCCCTTGTGGCGGGGCACTGTTTGCCCCTCTACCACGCCTTGTGGTTCTTCTAAAATATCGCGGCATATTTTGATGTTTTATAACTTTGTATGTGTATATATGTGCGGATGTTTGGGGTATAAATAGGTAAATTTAGCGACGATATATCGACGAACTTGCGACGAATTTTTTGACTGTTAACCAAGATGGGAATATGTGCGGGTGTGACGCTTCGTGCGAATTAGCAAAGAATTAGCGACGTATTGTGTGCGGGTGTGACGGTTCGTTCGAATTAGCGACGTATTAGCGACGAATTAGCAACGTAAACACGTTGTAATCGTTGGAAATTGAATGGACACTGCGCAATAGCGACGCATTAGTGATGCCGTATCGACGAAACGCGTCGAATGGTGTGAAGAGACGTCGTGCGTCGCTAGTTCATCGGTAAAGCATCGCTAAATTCGTTGATAATATCAGCTCAGCTGATGAAGATAATATCGTACATTGTAACCATTGGGAACTGAACAGAAACAGCGGAATAGCGACGCATTAGCGACGCCGTAGCGACGAAACGCGTCGAATGGTGTGAAGAGTCATACGTTGTAACCGTTGGGAACTAAACGGACACTGTGAAATAGCGACGCATTAGCGACACCGTAGCGACGAAACGCGTCGAATGGACGTCGTGCGTCGCTAGTTCGTCGGTAAAGCGTTGCTAAATTCATTCCAGGATTTGTGTTTCTTGGGCGTCACTGAGCATCACTAAGTCGTCGGTATTTGTGTTTGTTTGTTTCCGGGATTTGTGTTTCTTAGTCGTCGCTGAGCGTCGCTAAGTTGTCGGTATTTGTGTTTGTTTGTTTCCGGGATTTGTGTTTCTTGGTCGTCGCTGAGCGTCGCTATATCGTCGCTAAGACGTCGGTAATATTGCAGCCTGAGAACCATAAAACCATCTTTCTTCTTCTTCTCTTCTCCCGTTCTTCTCTCATTTCAAACACATAAATCATCACTTTTGAACGAAAATATAGAAGGAAGAAATCTTATTGTGTGGAATTTTGATGTTTTCCACCACCGTGAAAAGATAGCTGCTGTTATTTTGAAGGTATAGCGAGAAAATGGATCCGAGGAGGAGCGATAGAAAGTGGATGTACGAGAGAGTAAACAACAGGGAGTGGAGTTTTAGATTTGTTGAAGGTCTCGAAGAATTTATGGATTTTGCGACGAGTAATGAAAGTGGAACGCAGATTAGATGTCCGTGTAAGAAATGCAAGAACGGTAAATATATGCATCCGGCTGACGTGAGGGTTCACTTATTGAAACAAGGTTTTGTGCACAATTACCATACATGGTACTGCCACGGCGAATATGAGGGGGCGTCTACATCTGCAACTGTACACGTCGAAGGGGGACCCGATCAGGTTGATGCCGAAGAAATAGGCGAGGGATCTCACAACCCATACATGCAGATGGTGCAAGACGCAGCCGCCGGCGCATTTACGGGAGAGCAGTACTTACAAATGCAGGATCCGGATGAACAGCCGCGTGTATTCGTGGAGGAAGATCCGAACCCTCAGGCGAGACAGTTTTTTGAGATGCTGAACGCCGCCAACACGCTGCTGTATCCCAGTTGCGGTAGTCACACACAGATGTCCATGATCGGTCGGATGACGAGCATGAAGACAGAGCACCGCATCACGAAGAGATTGTACGATGGGATGTGTCAGCTGATGAGGGAATCTCTTCCCGAAGGGAACTCAATAGTCGACAGTTTTTATTCGACGAAGAAACAGCTGCAGGCGTTGGGACTGCCGGTTCAGAAGATCGATTGTTGTTCAGAGGGGTGCATCATATACTGGAGCATCAATGAGGATAAAGACAAGTGCAGGGTCTGTGGGACACGCAAGTGGAGAACGAACAAAAGAAACCGGAACGTGCCAAGAAAGCAATTCTACTATTTACCTCTCGCCCCTTGACTGCAGAGGCTCTACGCATCCGGTGCCGCAGCTAGCCAGACGAGGTATCACGCGGAGCACTACACGAAAGACGGTGAGATGTGCCATCCATCTGACGGCGAAGATTGGAGGATGTTCGATGCGACACATCCGGGTTTTTCGTCGGAGACAAGGAACGTTAGGTTGGGGTTATGCATCGATGGGTTCAACCCGTTCGGACAGTTGGGAGAGCAGTATTCGTCGTGGCCTGTAATCGTGACGCCGTACAATCAACCACCTTGGATGTGCATGAAGAATCCGTACATGTTCCTGACTGTGATCGCACCAGGGCCTAGGAATCCGAAACAGATGATCGACCTATACCTGCAGCCATTGATACATGAGCTGAAGTGGTTGTGGGAGTTTGGCGTGGAGACGTTCGATGTATCGACCAAACAAAACTTCCAGCTACGCGCTGTGCTGATGTGGACCATCAGCAACTTCTCGGCTTATTCTATGTTGTCGGGGTGGAGCATAGCGGGGAAATACGCTTGCCCTTGCTGCATGAAGCAAGTGAAGACGATGTCCTTGAAACATAGACGTAAGATTTGCTAGTTCGACAGCCATAGGAAGTTCCTGCCCAGACGTCATTTGTACAGAAAGAGCGTGACAGCGTTCATGTCTGGCATCGTCGAGAAGGACACGAAGCCCGAGCTTCTCACGTGTGCGGAGGTGTTCGAGGAGATAGGCAATTGTGGATTCGTGGAGGTCACTGATGATCCGGACGGCAGCCACAACGCATACCTGGCCCGTGACTGTATCGGGTGGAAGAAGAGAAGCATATTCTGGGAGCTTCCGTATTGGAAGAGCAATATGATCCGACACAACCTGGATGTCATGCACATTGAGAAGAACGTGTTTGACAACATTTTCAGTACGGTGCTGAATGTGCCTGAAAAAACAAAAGACAATTTGAAGGCACGACTTGATATGCGCGACCTCAATATGCGACTGGAGTTGCATCCCGTTGGCACATCCTACATGCCGAAGTCCTCTTACACGCTGAATGCGGAGCAGGTCAGTGCGTTGTTAGCGTGGCTGGGGACGGCTAGATTTCCTGATGGCCATGTTTCGAACCTGTTAAGAACATCGACGTGAATAAACGCGGTTTGCACGGGATGAAGAGCCACGATTGTCACGTGTTCATGCAACGGTTGATGCCCATTGCATTCCGCGAGCTGCTTCCAACCAATGTATGGGAGGCACTTACCGAGATGAGTCTGTTCTTCAGATGTCTTACATCTACGAGACTCATGGCGGATGATATGTCAAGGCTGGAGGGCAAAATCCCATTGATCATTTGCAAGCTGGAAACTGTATTCTCTCCGGCCTTCTTTGATTCAGTGGAACACCTGCCAGTTCATCTACCATACGAGGCACGCGTTGGTGGTCCTGTTCAGTACAGGTGGATGTATCCGTTCGAGAGGTACTCTTATTTATTACGTGACGTTCTTATGTGTCTAAGCGCAAGCATTTGAACAGATATTCCCTATATGAACAGATATCTCAGGCATTTGAAGCTGAACATCAAGAACAAGGCGAAAGTCGAGGCCTTGATGTGCAATGCCTACCTGACGGAGGAAGCCTCGACCTTCATGTCTCATTACTTCGATCCAGATGTCCCGTCGAGGTGCAGAGATGTTCCCCAGAACGACGACGATATTTTCAGATCCGGTGTCCTCTCGGTATTCACACATCCGATCAGATTTCACGGACAGGGAAAGGAAATGATATTGGAGGACAGCGAGCTGAAGATTGCTCATTCTTATGTTCTGCGCAACTGCCGTCAAGTCGGCCGTTTCCAGAGGTATAAACGATATCCAATTTTAATTTGTAAATACCTTGCGCTACTCTATCCATTATATTACAAAGATATACAGGGTACTCATTTGTAATTTGCTTCAGCTTGTTCGTTGATTTATTGCAACACCGTTCACCGGGTATATCGAGCGATGCAATAAACAATGAGTTAGATGCCAATTTTGCTGATTGGTTCAGGTGGCATTTAAGTTTACATATTTTCCGGTTACGTGTATGTCATGTGATACGCATTTATTGCCCTGCTGATGTATACTTACTTGTCGTTTTACAGGCGAGCAAAGGTCATCTGGCTGACGATGAGTACGGTTACATTCTGACACCAGTAGCCGAGGGTCCATTGAACAGAGTCACGCGCCACGATATGTGTTTTGTCAATGGTTATAGATTCCACACAGTCTCCCATGCCAGCCGAAAATCGTCGGAGAACAGCGGAGTGTGTGTCAAGCGGTATGACAATAGCCCGGACGAGGATGACTTCTACGGCTACCTTACTGACATCATTGAGCTCGAATATCCCGCATTGCCTATAAAGCGGGTGGTGCTATTCAAATGCGAATGGTACGATCCAACTCGGGAAGGTTATCGCGCTGGCACAAAGGTTCACGACCGATATAAGTTGGTAGGCATACACCAAGGGCGACGGTACAGAAAGTACGATCCATTCGTTTTGGCTAGTCAAGCGTCCCAGGTGTACTATCTATCGTATCCAACAGCGCGGATGAATGCGAGCTCAAAAGACTGGCGAGCCGTGTGCAAAGTGAAATCGAGCAAGTTTGATGTCAGTATACAGCCAGGTTCAGATGGCACGGATGCCGCATTTCAAGAATAAAACCCGCTCATTCTGGATACGACACATGTTGAACTGCACAACCTCCCTCTAAATGACCCCAACGGCGGTTTCATCGAAATTCATCTCAACATACAACCGCCTGACAATATTGAAGATGTAGGCAAAGACGAATACGAGGATGAAGAGGACGACGAGCATGTAGATGAAGATGAAAATGAAGATGAAAATGAGGATGAAAACGAAGATGCGTGTGACGATGCGGATGACAATGAAGATTGAGGTTAGTCAAAATTTTTTATGTACCTCATTAGGCGAAAGTGTGTATGTGTTGATGTACTTATACACATGTATATACATAATGTGTGTCTGTAAGTACTTTATATTTTGTATTATTTTTTTCAATACTGATGGCACCGACGAGTTACCGACGAAATGTGTCGTCGCAAATTTGAAATAACGACGAAACATAAAATAGCAACGACAAAGTAATAGCGACGAACTTCCGTCGCTATGTAGTCGCAAAATTTCGAAGTAAAAGCTTAAAACCCCCTTCTTCTTCCCCATTTCTTCCCCGCAATTTCTTCCCACCCCCCACGGCGAAATCCCCTCTCAGGACCCTCGGCGAAATCCCCTCTCCTCCCCCGGCAAAATCCCATTTCTTCTCCGGTGACCTCCCTTCTCCTGTTAGTTTTTCTTTCTGTTTCGTTATTCGTTTTATACATATATACACTACACACGCACACTACATATATATACATTATATATATATAAACATGCACATATACACACACTCGTTGTATTTTATAAAATATATATGTAGATACATACATATATATTTATAAGTGTATAGATCTACATATGTGTATACGGATCTATATATATATGTGGGTATATATGTATGTATGTATAGATGTGTAGATGCATATATATATAAACACATTGTTTTGTATAAAAGTGTGTATATATATATATATACGGTTTTTGATATATACATATATACGGTTTTATACATGTATATATATATATATATTTCACTGTTTTTAGG
>AP025048.1:10819621-10835820 GCA_036186865.1 Eustoma russellianum | reverse complement strand
GTATTATATATATATATATGTATATATATATATATTTCGGTGTATATATGTATTATATATATATATATATTCGGCCATTAAGTAATTTTTGGCTTAATTGACTTTAATTTTATGAATAGTATGTTTCAATAGTTAAGATATAATACGTGATGAAATATGACTACATTTGAATGTATATAATATATTATAAGACAAATATATATAAATGTATATATAAATGATTTATTTATTTTTTCCCCTTAGGCCTTTTATGAAAAAATAACCTTATTATGTAGTACTCATGTATATATGTATAATATATATGTTAAGATATGAAAATGAATAAGTTTTGGATATTACATGCTATTTTGCCTTGCATGTACCGAAAAAGGGCTATTGGTGACTAGGGTGCGTATGCACCAAAATTGTTGTTAAAGGTGAATTAGTAAAAATGTGGTGTGCTTGGCCAATGAATGATGCATGTACAAACTGTTTTGTAAGAGGTTTGCATATGATTTTCGGTATGATACTAGTTCAAGGTGTTTACTAAGCTCGAGAGTTGGATTTGTATTTGTCTTTGGAGAGGCCATTAAGGCCGGAAAACCTCCGATAAACGAATAGGTCATACCAAAATTTTCAAAATTATTAATATCTTGCATTAAATGTATGTAAACACTTGTCATTTTTTGGACATCTTATTTGTCTGGCCAACCAACCCTAAACTCGTTGAATGTGCCTTTTAAATTTTTCACCCTTGCAGATCTGATGGCTAGTGAGGGTTTACCGACTCGATCCATCTACCCACCATCTACACATGACATCTCAGGAGAGTTTAATATGTTCCTCTCTCAGCATGAGCAGCTTGGGTCGGTTTCGACTGCAGCTCTTGCTGCGGACGCAGACCTTTTAGGGTCTGCCGAGAGGTCCGCACCCCCCGATCTACGCCGCCACCCACACCCACCAGTTCAGCACCTCATCCGGCGTCTGATGCGGCATCGGACGAGGGTGTCATACCAGGGCGTCGTGCCCTCCCTTGGTCACATGATACCCATAAGTAAGTAATGATTTATTTTTTTAACACGTTTTCAAATATATTTCACGCGTTATTTTTTCCTAAAAACTTCACCTCTTTCAGGTTTGCACCGGACTCTGGCCAGATTTCTGGTTGCATCACTCGGTCCTTTCACCTGAGGCAGGACCCAGCTGGATATGCCTGGTCCCGTGTCACCCCGCAGACACGTAGGTTATACTGGGATGAGTTTCAGGCATTCAAATTTGATGAATTTCACTTTTTGATACGTAATCGATCATTACTTTTCTAACCACGTTTTTACTTTTGCTCCGTATAATAATTGCAGAAGGCGTACAGCTAGCCAGCTGACATCGTCCACGACGTGGAGCAGGCCTGGCGGCAGAGGGCCGCCAAACGCTACAGGGACTTCATCAACTCGCACAAGACCAAGTGGGAGCGTGACTCCAATTCTGCCAGGCCTGCCTACGTATCCGAGCCACATGGGAGGGGTGGATAGAAGGGTGGATGGACCCTGCTACCCAAGCCCGCAGCGCCCGGAACACGGCGAACCGGCACAGCGGCAATGTACAGGGCCCAGCACTCGCCACACACTTAGGTGGTTCGGTTTCTCACGCCACCACGATGCGTTCTATGGTAAGTATTTTAATATTGGATTATTTAGATTCATTGATTTCATTGGATTATATAGATTCATTGACTTAAGTGGATTATTTACATTCAATGACTTAAGTGGTTTATTTATATTCATTAATTTCTTATGTTGCGCTGTTGTTTTTTTGGTATTCGTATATGGTTAATTTAAGTAGTATATGTGTTCATTTGCCTTTTTCTTTTTATTTTTGCTTTGACTAGGGAGAGGCCTTTAAGGCCGGGATACCTCCGATAAACGAATAGGTCATGCCGAAATTTTTAAAATTCTGGATTTCACTAACATATTTTATTTCATTCTTTCAGCAGGAGGAGACGGGGGAGTGGCCAGCCTCCTACGATCTCTTCTACAAGACGCATCGGAAGAAAGCCTCCGACGGGACGGAGGACTGGATCACGGCGAAGGCCCGCGACATCAGTGTAAGTAGACTACGATATCATTTGTTTTTTCCTTAGTTTGTTTTATTGCTAAACCCTAAACCCTAACAATTCTTATTCTCATTTCAGGACGAGTACAACAGATTACTCGCACATAGGGGAGAAGAGGCCGACAAGAACCGCGCTTATTGGGATGCGGTTCGGACCGTCGGTCCTCAGAATAAGAAGAAGAGGGAGGTGTACGGGGTTGGATCAGCAGCGTCGCGATTCTTTCCCGAAGTTCTGCATCCAGGTGCTTCATCTGAGGCCAGCACCTCCGCGCCTTCTACGGCCCCAGAGAATCTTTCGCGCCTGGAATCAGAGCATGCGGCACTGCAGCATGAGGTGGAGACCATCAGGGCGCAGGCATGAGGAGAGTGTACAGGCACTGTGGTCGCAGCTGACTCAGACCCAGCAGGAGCTGCAGCAGTCGCTTCAGCAGGCGTTTCAGCAGGCGGTTGAGCATGCGCAGCAGCAGACAAACCCGCAAATCTCGCAGCTATCGCATCTCATCATCTCTATCATTTCCAGCTCCTCGCAGCCTCAGCCTCCCCCTCCTGATGGTCACTCTTCTCCGCATGATCCCCCTCCATCTTCCTCTACATAGTATTTCATTTTTTGATTTTTGTACAGTCTATTTCATTTATTGTATTGACATATTCTTTGTACTTTTATATTTTATATGACATTTATACGGATTCTATTTCGTTTGTGTTGTTTAATTATACGAACTTCAATACGCAAGTACTGTATTTCTGTATAATATTCGTACAAATGATTTAATATACAAAATAAAATATATTATAAAAATTAAATAATAATAAAAACTATTTAATTAATAATATATTGTATTATTTATAAATTAAAAATATTTAATATTTAATATTAAATTAATATTAATTATTACATTAAAAAATAGCGACGAACCTGCGACGAAACCGAAATATCGTAGACCGGAAATAAAAAAATCAAAAATTTAAAAATAGCGACGAAAAAATATACCGACGAAAATTTGCGACGAAATAAAATGTCGCAGAATGGAAATAAAAAATAAAAAATATAAAATAGCGACGAAAAAATACACCGACGAAAAAACGACGGCAATAACAGGTCGCAGACCTGACAGATTTTCGTCGCATTTGTGCGATGAAACACCGACGAAATTTTTCCGTCCCAATATAGTGACGCTTCACCGACGAAATTCACTTTACGACAAGCCGTATTACGACCTACTGTTTTCGTCGCTATTTCGTCGCTATATGCCTGTAGCGACGAAATAGCGATGTCTTTTGTCTGTCGCTATATGTCTTTTTTTGTGGTGATGTGTCAACCAAAATTTATTGCTCTTGTCGGTCGTGCAAAATTTTGATGTACTTACTTTCACGACATGTTAAAAATTGTGTGTCGATCAACAACCATAATCATGTGTTAAAAACGCATAGAAGTTGTTTTCTGATGACCCACAATGAAAATTGTGTGTCGATCAACAGCTACTTCACAATATAAGAAGCGCAGCCAATTTAAAGAGTCATTTTGCTTTATTCCATCATATTCCAAAGTCAAAAAAGAGTGTGTCCTTAACTCCATTGGAAATGGAAAGAAGTGGTTTTCGTAAATGGCGCACATAAATATGGCCTTAAATTCGTTTGCAGATGGCTGCATTCAAGAATGGACAAACATGATGGGTTTGATCGCGATGCCATTACAATATACACATATGAAAATCTGAGAAAAAAATCACATTGTATTCACAACCAATAACATTCATTATACATTTAGTTACTAAATATGGTCAAAGCAGCATTGGGGTTGGAGCTTCCAAAGGAAAACATACACTCGAAAAAAAATTATGGAACTCTTGCATTGGGGTTGGAGCTTCCAAAGGTAATCATACACTTGAAAAAATTATGGATCTCCTAAAAAGGCCTCATTGTTGAAGTGCAATCATAGTCAAAACTTTTTGGTATATGCTTTGTATGTTTTCTAACTTGTAAAATTAAATGTGCAATTAAAATTGAATTGAATGATATCTGTAACGCAATTTTCTTTTCAAGAAATAAATTATTGTATAACTCTAACCCTTACTCTAAACTCTAACCTTAACTTTAAATCCTAACCCAACTTTGACCATAACCCTAACCTTAACAATGATCTTGTACATCATCGGAGAGTTTCAAAAAGATGCAATTGTGAGCTTAAAATGTTGAAGTCCACCTCTTCGACCAATGTCAACCTTGGACGAAGGTTCTTTGGTTATCCAAATTTTAGGATAAATTGTTTCTCAACTTAAATGCGTGCATACTTGTATTTTCTTCCAATGTTAAGCATAACACTTTCTAAGATTAATGGTGGAGGATATGGATTCTTTGAATGGCTTGATCCACCAATATATAAAAGATCCTTGACTATTATACTGAGACTATTACGGAAGCGTAATCGACATGAGCATCTGATGAGAGAGCTTCAGTTGAAAATGAATATGTTGATTTCTATTTTGATTTTATCTTGGGCTGTTTTCTAACAATATTGGCAATGAAAGTTAAAGGCAATAGAAGACTTGCAATGGCTGAAATTCTGGCTTTAAAATGGTAGATTGAACTTCTTTGATTGTGTGTAGTGGTTAAGCCCAAACAACTTACCCCAAGTTTGATTATAGCGTAGTGCTGGAAATTTTTTGCTTGTAATATTGTGTAACCTTGTTATGTTATATCTCAAGTACAAAGAGAGTCATTTCATTTTTAATGTCATAAAATTAACATAACCAAATGAGTACATCATCACCAAGTAGCTAACATGAGTGCATAAGAAACATTACTATAGCCAACATCCAAAAGTTACTAACAAATAACATCAAATGAATGTATAACAACTACCTACATATAAGTGTTCTAAAACTGTTATGCAGTAGGACAATCGTCACAGTTGTGTCCTACTTGTTTACATACACCATACTTCTGATTTTTCTTGTGGCGATCCTTCTCTTCATGAATGCGAGTTAATTGTGGTATGTCTTAACCATGTTTTCTACAAACAAGATTAGACTTCAAGTCTAAGTGGAGATACAGGCTAATACGTTGATTGCTGGACAAGATGAAACAAAGCATGGTATGTTTCTAACAAAGCACGACAAGAGTAAAACAGGGACAAGTTTCGTCACTACACTACGCATATTATGACATACTTTAGTAGTTAGCTGAGAAGGTATATAGTCAAGCTGAACTTTTCCACATGTACAAGTCTTGTTAGTTAGGTTTACAGTACGAGAAACACTATCAGTATCTATTCCATGTGGAGTTACAATCTCATATAGGTCTTCTCGCATGTCATATTCTTCCACATGTGTTTTCTTGCAATTCTTTCATTTTTAATACACCCTTGTTGAACCTTGACTGGTCATCTATCATATGTTGTCAAATGTGACAATACCTCTTATCGCGCATTATTAAGCATTATCACCATCCTTTTGAACACCGATTGTACACAGGCAATAATTGGTAAATATTTAGCCCCCTTGAGTATGTAGTTCCATGACTCAGAGAAATTGGTTGTCATCACATAATATCTTTTTTTCCCATTATGGCCAAATGTGCATGTGTCAAATGGTATCCTCATAGGTTAATCATACATGCCTATATTCAGCTCCTTTAGCTTCTCCTTACGTTCAAAAAAATTACGCACCTTTTGTTATGTTTAAGCTCCTTAGAGAATGTTGCTCAAAATATTACCAAGAAGTTTTCTTGCGAAGCACAAAATGTAAACTCCTTAAACAACTTATGATGAATACAATACCTAAAACATGAGTAAATATTATTTTTAATAATAATTATCTAAAAAAATTCTTTGATATGAAGGGAAAAAAACTATGATAGTGACAAGATGGTAGCCAAGTAGGACCTCTTCGAATTACAGTCTGAAGTCCAGTAGATCGATCTGAAATCAGACATAAGCCTTGATTGTCACCAAATACATGTTGCCGGATATTTCAAAGCAACCACCCTTAATTATGTTTGCTATCCTCATCAACAATAGCATAAGCTCCTGGAAATACATGAGTAGCAGCATCAACCGCAATCAATAGTTTTCACTGTGCTTTCTATGCAAATACAGCACGTCCACTGATATAATCGTGCGACAGTGTTGGAATCTCAAAATCAACGGTCGAGATGCCCAGAAAACTGCTCCAGACACCTTCTGATCGGTAGTGTCTAACTCTATTCTATGTCTCTAACGGGCTGTGGCCCCTTCATTTGATGCCTCTGTCATAGCCATGTAGCGAGAAAAATAACGAAAAGATTCTTGCCAATCACCATACATCGTTTTCATTACAAATTTTTTGCATGCCACTTTGTTTTATATTTGATGTCCACATTCAAGTTCTCCTTTATATATTCATTAACATTTTGAGTTCCAAAGTCCACATTTTGGCTATTGTTTTTCTGTACTTATCCTCTCAACCATTCTTGAATTGACATTCATGTGATCCGATATGATGTTAACATTTATGTAACTATGGTGCCCATGAAAAATACCAATCTCCCAATAGTTATGCATTTGCCTTATGCTTTATTTACGACCACACTGACAATTTTGGGTCTTCCAATGTGTGCACCTAACATACCAATATTCTTTTATGCTTCCGGCAATTTTGAAAACCTATTATGTTTAACAAACAATAATTGCATAGCATGTCACATGCTTTCTTTTGTTTTGAACAACATCCTAAGCCCATTGCGACCATGAATGAGCACGTCTTGTAATCGTGTGCGGTTTCCTAAAATGCAACGCTTTTGTCAAAATGAAATCTCCGTAACCAAGACACCTCTTCTTCGCCTTCTTCATTCACCAGGTCTTCCAAATCATCTTCTTCGCCTTTATCATCCTCACTATTGTGCTTGAATTCTTTATCATCATCGCCGTCGTCGTCATTTTCATTATAATTTCTCTTTGTTTAATCTTCTACATTTGCATGTGATGAGCAGCTTCCAACTATAGGATTTGAAGATCCGACCACAATATCTCTATCCACAATACCCAACAACATTTGTAGTAGGTGGTGGAACATCATTCACTACCACATATATCTCCACAGTTGGAAGGACAACGAATTGGCACTTTTGAAATCTGATTCCAAGTCTTCCTCGGCTGAAACGTTAGCCAAGCCATAAACGTAACCAGACCCATTATACTCGAATGGGTAGCAAAAGACCAGCTTAATTGCTCTAACATCTGCATCCAGTTTTAATCTTGATTTATCTCGCTCTACTTAATTTACTGTTTAACCTATATAATACAAAGCAATTTGGATTTTTTTTTGTGCCATTGTCACTGTGTAAAATTGCAAATTAAGGAACGTAATATCGAAGTTATAGATTGCAAAGGAGTAAAAATTTAATGGTATCTTCAAAACATCAATAGCACGGTTAAATAGAGTGTACTTACTAAGGCGCCATTGTAAGTGGCACATTAGGTGTCTAAGGTGCCATTGCCTATGTCACCTCAAGTGTCTTAGATTTACAATAAGGTCTAGGTGTCTAAGGTGTCATTGCGAGTTGAGCTTGACACCTTAGGGTATGGTAGGTTTCAGGCTCCTGGAACACTTTTAAGGAGTTTAAGTATTAAAAAGTGGTTTTGTACTAAGATGTCGTACCTATTTTTTGACTTTTTTTATAAAACATACCTTATTTGTAAAATTTCTTCTTAAAATCACAATATTTTCGAAGTTTCCATTATAGCCTACATGAAAAATTTACAGAACATAATGTGGCATTTAGCTGCGCCTCAAAAGAATCTTAAAGGGGTAAGATCAAAAAAAAAAAAAAAAGAATCTTAAATTGGGGAGTTTATCCTTTTCTGACAAAACGTTACGTAGGCGAGTTATCATCAGGTTTAACCTGCTTATCAAAATTTACTAATAGTGGCTAAAAATTATTGTGGTGACATGGCAACTAACGGCAAGGGGGAAAAAATTTACAATAAAGGTGATGGCACTTCTGTTATTGTGGACAGCAAAGCTAATTAAAAGACAGACCTGAACCTATAAATGAATATTGGTGGATTCTAAAAATACTGTTTTAATTTTTATTTTGGTTTATCTGAATTCTATCTATTATTATTCAATTTTTTATTTTGGTTTATCTGAACTCTATCTATTATTTTCAAAAATAGTAATGTATTCGATATTAACTTTTTCCTTAACAATTACATGATTTTTCTAGTTTATATTAATTAACATTTACATGATTTTTCTAAGCTTTAAGTTGACTTTGCATTTGTTTGTTTATGTTTTACTGTTGTTTTGCAATACATGTACATATACACGTTATGTGTATTTTAATATCGAAAGTATTCTCTTTGTATTTCCTGAATTCTCTTACTAACACACTAGCAAATTATATGTCTATTATTATGTCATTTATACATGTACATATAGAGTCACGGGTCTTACTGGAAGCAAACTCTCTATCCCTTAGAACAGAGGTATTGTTTGCCTACCACTTACCCTCCCCATACCCTAATGCTATCGTTAGGATATACCGGGAACGGATGACGATGATGATTAATTAAAAATTAAAATAGAATATAAATATTGGTCAAAATAATTTGACTTTTTTAAAAGTATGATCTAGTCAAACTAGTATAATAGACAAGCTTTTGTTTCGCTCTCGAACAATATAAGTAGCAACCCCATCAAGCTTAATAATATCATTGTCACGCCCATCTTTAAGCTCCTAAGCTTTTTCTTTAAGGAAAAGATGGCGATGGTGAAAGAGCTCAAAAAGGCACAAAAGGGAGTGGGATTGGCCACTGTATTGGCTATCGGAACTGCCACGCCGCCGACCTCTGTCGACCAAAGCACCTATCCAGACTATTATTTCAAGATCACTAACACCGAGCATATGGTTGACCTGAAGCAAAAATTCAAGAGCTTGTGTAAGGCACTAATCTCTTTTTATTTCTATTTCTTCCCCATTAATTTCCATATTATTATTTTCATACGCTCTTGTTCAACGATTCATGGTTGGTCTATGATATGACTTTTTGATGGTTTGTATATTTGGTTTAGAAAGCTATATTTTAGCCATATGAACCAATTGATATCAACATCCGAACCCATTGTTTTGTAAGATCTAATAACTCAATCAGAAAGCTGAATCTAGCCTGCTATACGTTAGAAGGAGAAAAAAAATGATAATAATAACTCTGAATCTCCTGATTGTAAGGAACTTTGCTTAACATTTTACGTGAGGCCTTTTTTCCCCCTTGTCTCGAAAGATAGCTTATGAAAATGTATAAGGAACTTGACTGTTCGTTTTTTGAGCTTTGTCATATAGGTGAAAACACTACGATCAGGAAGCGTCAAATGTACTTAACAGAAGAACATTTGAAAGAAAACCCGTGCCTTTGTGAAACTATGGCCCCTTCAATAGATGTCAGACAAAAACTTCTAGCAGTTGAGATCCCAAGACTTGGTCAAGAGGCAGCTCAGAGGGCTATTGATGAATGGGGCAATTCCAAGAACAAGATTACCCATCTAATCTTCTGCACACTTGGTGGGGTTGACATGCCCGGGGCAGACTGCCACCTCACCCGGCTTCTTGGCCTGAACCCCTCGGTCAAGCGCCTTGTGCTATATTTCCAAGGTTTTAATGCTGGTGCCTCGGGTCTCCGGCTAGCCAAAGACATAGCCGAGAACAACAAAGATGCTCGTGTACTCGTTGTGTGCTCGGAAATTATGACCTTGAGTGCTTACAACGTCCCCAGGCAAGAACATGTTGACTGTCTTCTGGGACATGCCATATTTGGAGATGGGGCAGGCGCGATCATAGTTGGCGCAGACCCCATCCCCAAGTTAGAAAGGGCTCTGTTTGAGCTCATTTCTGCAGATCAAACTCTAATCCCAGATACTCATTATGCTATTACTGCACATCTCCAAGAGGTCGGTCTGGTAGTCCATCTCCATGATGACATCACTGATATTATCTCAAATAACATCCAGAAAAGCTTAAAAGAGGCATTCCAACCTTTTGGAGTTTCTGATTGGAACTCAATCTTCTGGGTATCGCACCCGGGCAACCGAAAAATTTTAGACAAAGTGGAGAATAAATTAGGCCTAAAGCCTGACAAGCTAAGAGCTTCAAGGCTCACGCTGAGGGAGTACGGAAACATGGCAAGTGCCTCGGTGTTTTTCGTACTTGACGAGATGAGAAAATCTTCAATCAAGGATGGATGTAACACAACAGGAGGAGGGCTAGAATTGGGGGTGCTTTTTGGACTTGGAGCAGGATTTACAATTGAGACAATCGTTCTAAGGAGCGTCGAGATTTAATTGTATATTGTGTTTGTTGATGCCTGTGTGTTTTCAAGTATGGTTACGTATGTATGATTCTTCTATACCTTGTTATAGGCGGAAGGATCTTTGTCTTCTGTATGATAGGTTCGGATGACTTATCAATGCAACTGCAATTATGATTTTCAATAAATGTATTCTAGTAAACAATTGAATTATGTAATTGTATTCTATCTTTTACTTTATATCATGTTAAGATTGTATATTTTTCAGTTATTAAGGCTCCTGTTTTGTTTTTTTATTAATTAAGAAAATTTAGTAGTTGAATTTTGGGTAGTAAGAAAAACATAAATTATCATGGATGATATCTTTTAACTTTTGCTCTAACTACAAAGGTCTATATCGATTTTTTGCATGCTAGCACTTGCCTAGTAGTTATGGTCAACCGATTGACAAATAGTCTTTATTCTTTAATTGTTTCTCTATGTCAATCTATACACCGTTTAAGAAAAATAAGTTCATCAATCAGTTAATATTTGTACTTCTCAAATTATCATTCAAAAGCAATTTTTGGTTTCAAAGCATACCTAATTGATGACAAAAATCAGACAATAGAACCTTTTCTTTTTTTTACCATTCATGGGATGAAGACAAAGATTTTAGGACAAAAATAGAAATATGAACGACTAAGGAGCAATTAATTACTAAGTTTGAGCAGATCGTTGACTTTGACACCATTTGAGGATGAATAAATTATGTCCAATATTGAATATTTTTCTCCTTTCTTTAAGACATGTATAATATGCATGACAATCGTACATCATATGAATATATAACAAGAATATGGAATGTGATTAACTCTTTTATTGAGTGTTTTTTATGAAATAACTTGATGATCAACAGCTTGAGTCACTCATGGTCATGTAGGGTATTTTATCTACATGCTTATTTGACACTTGCTAATGCCTTAATGCCCTGATTTAACTTTAGCCTTTTCTCTCTCAATAAACTGTCCAAATTTTCTGCTTGCTTACTGAAAAGTCATAGTATATACATATTTTTGATGATTAGATGATAATGTAGTTAATATTGTTGAGATTTGTATGGCCTAATTAATAAGAATAAAATTGGTATTTCATTGATTTTCCTTTTCTAGAGTGGATAATTGTTGGTTTTATATATTTTGATGCAGCGCTCGACACATTTTATTAACTAACTATACTTATCTTAACCAGTCTTAATGAGGGTTTCTTTTTCATTTTAAAGAGGTCTAATATGTTAGGTCCATAAAACATACTAGAAGGGGGGTTGAACAGTGTGTTAATCCAAGTATGGTTCTTTTTCTAATCTTTTTGCAATGGAAATAATTTAACCAATACTTGAAGTGTTCTTTGAAGAAAATAACTTGAAGAAATGAAAGAACACCAAATTTATAGAGGTTCAAGTCAAAGACTCTACTCATCTACCTTCTTGCTTTGAACAGGAAGGATTTTTGAACAAGGGGATTGTTATTTCTTTTTGGGGGAAAACAACAATCAAAGAAAATACAAGAACAAACTAGGTTCAACAAACCTAGCTCAAGAACAATGAAAAACTCAACCTCTTTGAAGCCTAGCCTCCTTAAGATCTTCTTTTCACCAAAGAAACCTTCTATAGAGTATGATGTAGCTCCTACACCATCAACTAGCTCTTGGAAGCTTGAGTTTCGCCCAACAAGAAGCAACCTTGCTCCTTGACCAACAATCTAAATCTTGATCCTCACAATCCTCACTTAGAAGAAGATCTCTTCTCCTTTACAATCACACACTCTCAACAATAAAGTAATATTACAATGATTTTGAGAGCTAAAATACAAATGAAGACTTGAGAGCTTGAGGTAGAAAGTTGTCTTCAAAAATAGAGTCTTCCAAGCCTTATAGAAAAGTCTCCTAGCCGTTGGAGAGGAGAGATAAGAGTCAGAGAAGACTTTCAATAGTATGTTGATGTCTCATCCTCTTGAAAAGTTTTTCTTCGTGAAGTCAAAAGCTTCTTGAGGAAGCTTCCCATCTTAAGCTCAAAAAGGATAGATTTGTTCACCTACCTTTGATTGACATTTTGGCTAAATATGAAAATATCATGATTGCATAGGGAAAAAAATACTTTTTGCCAATCAAAAAGTGTAAGAGAGAGAAAAATTGTACCATTTGGAACCTTCTGTTCGTGCATCAGAACTTATGAATGTTGCGTTCAAAGTGACTTTGCACTTAAGAGTAATAATACATGAAGCGCATCATTTTTTTTCAAACTTTCTGTCTGAAAATTTTCGTACCAAATGAAGCGCTCAATGTAGCTTTCGAAACTTTCTGCCCAAAAGTTTTGGAGAACACCCTTGCCCCCTGGAAGAAATTTCTTGGCTGTATCCCCAGATTTAATCCTCAGCTGGTGATAACCGGATCGCAAATCGATTTTGGAGAACACCCTTGCCCCCTGGAAGAAATTTCATTAGTGGTGTACATTAACGAATAATTTAAAGTTCAAGTTAAAATTCTAGTTTATCATTACCCGTAGCTGATCAAAGAGATCCTCTATTCGGGGTAAGGGGTACTTGTTCTTGATAGTGATCTTGTTGAGCTCCCGGTAGTCTATACATAATCTCATGCTTCCATCCTTCTTTTTCACAAACAGGACTGGAGCACCCCAGGGTGACACACTGGGTCGAATAAACTTACGGTCCAGCAGTTCTTGTAACTGCTCCTTCAACTCTTTGAGCTCTGCTGGAGCCATGCGATAGGGTGCCCTGGATATGGGTTCAGCACCAGGTATGAAGTTAATCTCGAACTCTACCTCTCTTTCTGGTGGTAGTCCCGGTAACTCCTCGGGGAAGACATCTATAAATTCTTTTACCACCGGGATTTGCTCGATCTGCGGAACTTCCTGTTCAGCACCCATTGAGTAAATCAAAAATCTTTCTCTCCCTTTCTTTAGTGCTCGAAACGCCTGAGCCGCAGTCAAATAAAGTTTCTGAGGTGCCTTCTTAGATTTAGGGTTCCCTTGAAAATTAGTTTCCCCCAGTTCATGTTGCTTCATGCTGACTTGGAGTTGTCGGCAATCAATGTTTGCATGGTACCTTGCTAAGAAGTCCATGCCTAGAATAACGTCAAAATCGTAAATCTGAATTGGTATCAAGGTCGCAGAGAACTGCAAGCCGTTAATCTCCAATCCACATTCCTTGTAACGATGATGTGACACTAGTACTTGGCCACCAGCGGCTTGTACGCGATAGGGAGTCGCAAGCCATTCGGGGAGAGCACCCAGATTCTTGGCAAACCTCTTTGCCACAAATGAGTGACTTGCCCCACTATCGAACAGAACGTTGGCTGGCACTTTGTTAATTAAAATTACTCCTATCATATTTCAAGGTTTAGTACGCCACATAACATGACACACATAAAGTTCATTCCAACTTCAAAATTAATTACATAATTAAGTGTACCTGTCACCACGTCGCCCGACTCCTCGACTTCTGCATCTGTCATCGCATGTACCCGAGCGTTTGTCCGGCCTCGTCCCCCTTGCGGCGCTTGGGCCTGCAAATTTACTTGAGCAGGTGCAGTGCATTCTCTAGATATATGTCCTGGCTTCCCACAGTTGTAGCACACCCGCTGAGTTTTCCAACACTGTCCCAGGTGGGAACGTCCGCATAGGGTACACTGAGAAACAGGTGCCACAGCTCTCGCTGGCTGTGCATCAGTCGGTGCCGGTCCTTCAATCATTAGGGCCTGACTCCCTGCATTCTGCTGTCGCTCTGGTCGGAGAGGTTGCCCAGGCTGAGGGCGTCGGGGCACCTTCAGCCATCTTCCCGATCTGCCCGTATGCACTTCTTCACGGGGTCTCTTAAGCCTATCCAGTGCAGCAGCCCTGTCCAAGTTCCTCTCAACCCGTCTGCACACCTCGAGTAGACCCTCAAATGTCGTGGGCTCTGCACACACAATAGCTTGCTGGATGCGGAAACTCAACCCAGTATGAAACTTCAGCATTTTAGCCTCCTCATTGTCCAAGATACAAGACATGTACTGCCCCAACTCATGAAACTTCTCAGAATACTGATCAATTGACATGGATCCTTGTGTCAGCATCTGGAATTCCGCCATCCTCCTTTGAATAGCACTACCCGGGACGTAGTGATTCTTATACTCCTCCACAAACTGTTCCCATGTCACTGGTGGAGTCAGTTTACGCTTCACCCCATTCCACCACCTTTCTGCTTCCCCTTCCAGGAACGGAGTCGTGGTTTCTACTTTCAGATTCGCGGGCACCTGAATGAGCCTTATCTGTTCAATCACATTTTTAAGCCAGATCTCGGCTTCCTCAGGCCGAGTGGTACCCCTGAACATTGGTATTCGGGAGTTCTGCATCTCCCTGTAATAGAACCTCAGACCTTGCTGTGGTGCGGGCGGTGGCGGTGGCGGATGTTGTTGCTGTTGCTGCTGAGTGTGCTGAAGTATTTGGGCAATATGTGCCTGTTGCTCTGCCATCTGGGTATATTTCTGGGCCATCTGTGTTTGCTGATGGGCTATTAAGGCCGTCAGATTGGCCAGTGTATCCGCGAGGTTTTGGGGAATCGCCCCTTGCCCCTGTCGTTCGTCTCTGTCATTTCCATCATTCCCTGATGGTTCACGACGTGGAGGCATTGTCTGTAGATGATTAAAGCATGTTAGACAAGGTTGACTTAAGAGTATTGAAAAGAAGTAAGGAAGGGAGGTCGAAGAAGGATAACATATCCTGTCTGCTTGCTAACGGCACTCACCAACCCAAAACCCAGTCATAGCTTATGTCTACTTCATTTTATTCCGGTTCAAAAGAAAAAAAATCATTTGAAAACAGATCGTCACTTATCCTAGGGTTAATTAACTAAACTATACGTTCCCAAGGCGTATCTGAAGCCTGGGCTCTGTAACCACCTGTAGCGTCCCGCTTCCGAGCTCCATCCTCGGTAGTGGTGCACCCGCCGTATCTCACTCAGGAGAATACAAGGCGTCACATCAACCTGCTACACGTCACCGTTGACATAGAAAGGTTTTTCTTTTCTTTCTGCGGAAACGATAAGTCATAACACCAAATTCGAAATTAAATAACGTTAAGAAAAGAAAGCCATTATTCTCAGGCTGACCAGGCCTTACAAGTCAAGGTCAAAAGTCTAAAATTTAAATACGAGATATTGTTTCCAAAAGTAATACTGCATGATAAGAAAAATGTCTGCTCATCCCAATAACAATATAAGAATTCTGTCCTCGTCCTCGTCGTAGTCATTCCCTACGGGTCAATCAGCCCACTCCACAGTATCAGCTCCATCCTCAACGAAAACATAATCACACTCCGCATCGTCTACATATGGAATAGTAGGAGTGAGTGATGGTAATCACCCAGTAGGTGCCTCTCAAAACAACATGAATACTTACATACTCAAATTGGTATCAGCACGTAGCACATAACACAGCATGATAAGTCTTATACGAAAAGTAAACAGTCCACAGAAGATGCATGCGCAATTACGTGATGCATGCTCAAATAACGTGTCACACGCAACGACGATCATGTCACGCAGTATGTCCCTAAACCTATATGCAATGCATGACCCCGGGTCCTAACTCCAGCATCTTTGTCTCTAGCCACCATTCGCAGTTTCGACACCCATGCCCTATAGACACAGTATGTCTCATGACCCCGGTGCCCTATAGACACGGTAAGTCATCCCGATACCCACGCCCTATAGACGCAGTATACCTCATGCAAATGCACGTGCCATGAATGCAAGGGGAATGGGGAAAGAAAACTGTGGGACGTCATCCTCTGACG
>AP025048.1:10785168-10819611 GCA_036186865.1 Eustoma russellianum | reverse complement strand
GCATCATGGTCACTAGCCATCACTTACCGTTTGGACACCCACGCCCTGTAGACGCAGTATGTCTCATGACCCCGGTGCCCTATAGACACGGTAAGTCATCCCGATACCCACGCCCTATAGACGCAGTATACCTCATGCAAATGCACGTGCCATGAATGCAAGGGGAATGGGGAAAGAAAACTGTGGGACGTCATCCTCTGACGTCGATCGATCGATGTCCAACTGAGGCACGTCGAACCCTCACTCAGTTGACGTCGATCGATCGATGTACTTCTGAGGTACGTCGAACCCTCAGCCCCCAGGACGTCGATCGATCGACGTGGTTCTGAGGCACATCGAACCCTCAGCCCCCGGACGTCGATCGATCGATGTCCATCTGAGGCACATCGATCTCTCACCCTCTGGACGTCGATCGATCGACGTGGTTCTGAGGCACATCGAACCCTCAGCCTCTGGACGTCGATCGATCGATGTCCCCGATCTTCAGAACTCCAATTCTGAAATTTTCTGCAATCCTCTCCTCAAACCTCATTCGTTCTTCCACCCCATCCCCACGAATCCATATACGCTCAAGAACTCTCAACCCCTTCAAGGCACGCACATCAACGAGATCACATTGACATCAAAACAAATAACAGAAAAATAAACACCTTGGGCAAATAAACAAGATCCAATCAATTACGACAACAACAACACATAAACTACCATTTTTCCTACGCAAGACTTCATACCGTTTTGAGGGAAAATCAATATGCACCTACCTCGATCCTAGCAAGAGTTGATATAGAAAGGTGTGATGATCTATGAACGCTTGATCTCTCCCTTCTCTTAAATCTTGGATCAAGGATCCTTCTTTTCTCTTTCTTTTTCCTTCTTGGCCGAAAATTGAGAGAGAAGGGTGGGAAAAAGTGGCTGCCGAATTAGGGTAAAGAGAGGGGAGGATTAGGGTTGAATGAGAGATTAAGAGAGGTGGGAGAGATTTGAGGGAATTAAGGGTGATGATTAAGGAAGGAAAAGATAGAATTTAGGGAAAAGGATAGAGTTTAGTTATTTTAATTATTTGGGTTATTATCTTCTTTTTTTTTCTTTTTTTTTATAACCGGTTATAACATCCTACCCCCCTTACAAAAAGTTTCGTCCCCGAAACTTGTCGTACCTTACTCAAAGAGATGGGGGTAGCGGTCGCGCATTTGCTCCTCCAGTTCCCACGTTGCCTCATTCTCCCTATGGTTGCTCCACTGAACCTTCACGTAAGGAATAATTCTCCTCCTCAGCTCTTGATCCTTCCGGTCAAGAATTCTGATTGGTACTTCTTCATATGATGCGTCGGGTCTAATCTTAAGTGGTTGAGCATCCAATACATGACTAGGGTCAGGTACATACTTTCTCAACTGAGAGACGTGGAACACATTGTGCACTTGAGCCAACATTGGAGGTAGTGCCAACTTGTAAGCTAAATCTCCAACTTTCTCGAGTATCTCATACGGCCCGATGAATCGAGGCTTCAACTTTCCCTTGACCCCAAAACGTGTCACACCCTTCATGGGTGACACCTTGAGATAGACTTTTTCTCCTTCTTCGAACTCCAAAGGTCGTCTCTTCGTGTCGGCCCAACTCTTGCTTCTATCCTGAGCTGTCTTAAGACGTTCACGAATTAGCTTCACCTTTTCCTTAGTTTGCTCGATGATCTCGGGAGCCGTCAACCTACGCTCACCAACTTCGTCCCAGTGTATAGGTGACCTACACTTTCGTCCATATAAGGCCTCGAAGGGTGCCATGCCTATGGCACTGTGGTGGCTGTTATTGTAAGAGAACTCTATCAACTTGAGCATGCTATCCCAATTTCCTTTAAAATCCAATGCGCATGCCCTCAACATGTCCTCCAGAGTCTGAATGGTCCTCTCAGATTGACCGTCAGTTTGAGGGTGGAAAGCAGTGCTCAGTCGTAACTCAGTCCCCATCTTCTTCTGACATGCTGCCCAGAACTGGGATGTAAACTTCGGATCACGATCGGATACTATACTGACTGGCACTCCATGGAGGCAAACAATGTTGTCGATATATATAGCTACCAGCCTCTCCATAGTAAGGCCGGTAGGAATAGGTAAGAAATGGGCAGACTTAGTCAATCGATCCACAATTACCCATATCACATCATTCCCATTCCTTGTCTTCGGAAGTCCAACCACAAAGTCCATGGTTACATGCTCCCACTTCCATTCGGGTATCTCTAGTGGTCGCATTAGTCCACCGGGTCTTTGATGTTCTGCCTTAACTTGCTGGCAAACAAGGCACCTTTCCACAAACTCGGCAATGTGCCTCTTCATGCCACTCCACCAATAGTGTCTCTTTAGATCATTGTACATTTTCGTAGCACCAGGGTGAATAGACAGTCTCGAATTATGTGCCTCCTTCAACAACTCTCTCCTGAGTTCCTCGACATCCGATACACACAACCTTCCTTGGTACCACATACTGCCGTTGTTATGAACTTGGAATCCATCCACTTGGCTGGTTAACATCCTTTCTCTTGTTTCTCTAATTGTTACATCGTTCCTCTGAGCTTCCTTAATCTGATCTACCAAGGTTGGGGTGATAATTAACGTGGCCAGAATATCTGCGGTAGAGTCCATGAGGTCCAAATCAAATTCTACCATTTCCTTTTCTAGAGTAGCCTGCCGTGCATGGCTTGATTTCCTACTCAATGCATCAGCTACT
The DNA here is from genome assembly GCA_036186865.1 of Eustoma russellianum. Taxonomy (NCBI): domain Eukaryota; kingdom Viridiplantae; phylum Streptophyta; class Magnoliopsida; order Gentianales; family Gentianaceae; genus Eustoma; species Eustoma russellianum. Next base: position 10,816,893 of record AP025048.1, on the reverse strand, counting down.
CGATTGGCCTTCCCTGGGTGATAACTGATGGTCAAGTCGTAATCTTTCAACAGCTCTAACCATCTCCTTTGGCGCATGTTCAGCTCCTTTTGCGTGAACAAATACTTAAGACTCTTATGATCGGTGAACACCTCGCACTTCACCCCATATAGATAGTGGTGCCAGATTTTCAGTGCGAACACCACCGCTGCTAGTTCCAGATCATGAGTCGGATAGTTCTGTTCATAGGGCTTTAGCTGTCGTGAAGCATATGCAATGACCTTGTCGTTTTGCATCAACACGCATCCTGAAATATAAGAGTTAGACCACATCTTTAATTGTATACAAAATCAGTTGAAATTATATACATTTACCTAGCCCGTTCTTAGAAGCGCCACTGTAAATGACAAACCCTTCTAACGCGGAGGGCTGCGTAAGAATAGGGGCTGTGGTCAGTCTCCTTTTTAGCTCAGCAAAGCTTTGCTCACATTCGGTGGTCCATTCAAACTTCGACTTCTTCTGCGTCAGCCGGCTCAGAGGTACGGCGATGGATGAAAAGCCCTCTACAAATTTCCTATAGTATCCAGCCAATCCAAGAAAACTCCTTACTTCGGTCACATTAGTGGGTCAAGGCCACTCAGTGATCGCCTCTACCTTCTTTGGGTCCACAGAAATTCCTTCTTCCGAAACCACATGACCCAAAAAGGCTACACTCTTCAGCCAGAACTCACATTTGCTGAACTTGGCATATAATTTGCTTTTCCGAAGGGTCTCTAGAACCTCTCTCAGGTGTTCCGCATGCGTCACTTCGTCAGGGGAGTATACCAGAATATCATCAATGAACACTACAGCATACTTATCTAGTTGTTTCCGAAATACTGTGTTCATTAGATCCATAAAGGCAGCTGGGGCGTTGGTTAGTCCAAAAGGCATAACCAAGAATTCGTAATGGCCATAGCGTGTTCGGAAAGCGGTCTTGGCTGTATCCCCAGATTTGATCCTCAGCTAGTGATAACCGGATCGCAAATCGATTTTGGAGAACACCCTTGCCCCCTGGAAGAAATTTCATTAGTGGTGTACATTAACGAATAATTTAAAGTTCAAGTTAAAATTCTAGTTTATCATTACCCGTAGCTGATCAAAGAGATCCTCGATTCGGGGTAAGGGGTACTTGTTCTTGATAGTGATCTTGTTGAGCTCCCGGTAGTCTATACATAATCTCATGCTTCCATCCTTCTTTTCACAAACAGGACTGGAGCACCCCAGGGTGACACACTGGGTCGAATAAACTTACGGTCCAGCAGTTCTTGTAACTGCTCCTTCAACTCTTTGAGCTCTGCTGGAGCCATGCGATAGGGTGCCCTGGATATGGGTTCAGCAACAGGTATGAGGTTAATCTCGAACTCTACCTCTCTTTCTGGTGGTAGTCCCAGTAACTCCTCGGGGAAGACATCTATAAATTCTTTTACCACTGGGATTTGCTCGATCTGCGGAACTTCCTGTTCAGCACCCATTGAGTAAATCAAAAATCCTTCTCTCCCTTTCTTTAGTGCTCGAAACGCCTGAGCCGCAGTCAAATAAAGTTTCTGAGGTGCCTTCTTAGATTTAGGGTTCCCTTGAAAATTAGTTTCCCCCAGTTCATGTTGCTTCATGCTGACTTGGAGTTGTCGGCAATCAATGTTTGCATGGTACCTTGCTAAGATGTCCATGCCTAGAATAACGTTAAAATCATAAATCTGAATTGGTATCAAGGTCGCAGAGAACTGCAAGCCGTTAATCTCCAATCCACATTCCTTGTAACGATGATGTGACACTAGTACTTGGCCACCAGCGGCTTGTACGCGATAGGGAGTCGCAAGCCATTCGGGGAGAGCACCCAGATTCTTGGCAAACCTCTTTGCCACAAATGAGTGACTTGCCCCACTATCGAACAGAACGTTGGCTGGCACTTTGTTAATTAAAATTACTCCTATCATATTTCAAGGTTTAGTACGCCACATAACATGACACACATAAAGTTCATTCCAACTTCAAAATTAATTACATAATTAAGTGTACCTGTCACCACGTCGCTCGACTCCTCGACTTCTGCATCTGTCATCGCATGTACCCGAGCGTTTGTCCGGCCTCGTCCCCCTTGCGGCGCTTGGGCCTGCAAATTTACTTGAGCAGGTGCAGTGCATTCTCTAGATATATGTCCCGGCTTCCCACAGTTGTAGCACACCCGCTGAGTTTTCCAACACTGTCCCGGGTGGGAACGTCCGCATAGGGTACACTGAGAAACAGGTGCCACAGCTCTCGCTGGCTGTGCATCAGTCGGTGCCGGTCCTTCAATCATTAGGGCCTGACTCCCTGCATTCTGCTGTCGCTCTGGTCGGAGAGGTTGCCCAGGCTGAGGGCGTCGGGGCACCTTCAGCCATCTTCCCGATCTGCCCGTATGCACTTCTTCACGGGGTCTCTTAAGCCTATCCAGTGCAGCAGCCCTGTCCAAGTTCCTCTCAACCCGTCTGCACACCTCGAGTAGACCCTCAAATGTCGTGGGCTCTGCACACACAATAGCTTGCTGGATGCGGAAACAACCCAGTATGAAACTTCAGCATTTTAGCCTCCTCATTGTCCAAGATACAAGACATGTACTGCCCCAACTCATGAAACTTCTCAGAATACTGATCAATTGACATGGATCCTTGTGTCAGCATCTGGAATTCTGCCATCCTCCTTTGAATAGCACTACCCGGGACGTAGTGATTCTTATACTCCTCCACAAACTGTTCCCATGTCACTGGTGGAGTCAGTTTACGCTTCACCCCATTCCACCACCTTTCTGCTTCCCCTTCCAGGAACGGAGTCGTGGTTTCTACTTTCAGATTCGCGGGCACCTGAATGAGCCTTATCTGTTCAGTCACATTTTTAAGCCAGATCTCGGCTTCCTCAGGCCGAGTGGTACCCCTGAACATTGGTATTCGGGAGTTCTGCATCTCCCTGTAATAGAACCTCAGACCTTGCTGTGGTGCGGGCGGTGGCGGTGGCGGATGTTGTTGCTGTTGCTGCTGAGTGTGCTGAAGTATTTGGGCAATATGTGCCTGTTGCTCTGCCATCTGGGTATATTTCTGGGCCATCTGTGTTTGCTGATGGGCTATTAAGGCCGTCAGATTGGCCAGTGTATCCGCGAGGTTTTGGGGAATCGCCCCTTGCCCCTGTCGTTCGTCTCTGTCATTTCCATCATTCCCTGATGGTTCACGACGTGGAGGCATTGTCTGTAGATGATTAAAGCATGTTAGACAAGGTTGACTTAAGAGTATTGAAAAGAAGTAAGGAAGGGAGGTCGAAGAAGGATAACCTATCCTGTCTGCTTGCTAACGGCACTCACCAACCCAAAACCCAGTCATAGCTTATGTCTACTTCATTTTATTCCGGTTCAAAAGAAAAAAAATCATTTGAAAACAGATCGTCACTTATCCTAGGGTTAATTAACTAAACTATACGTTCCCAAGGCGTATCTGAAGCCTGGGCTCTGTAACCACCTGTAGCGTCCCGCTTCCGAGCTCCATCCTCGGTAGTGGTGCACCCGCCGTATCTCACTCAGGAGAATACAAGGCGTCACATCAACCTGCTACACGTCACCGTTGACATAGAAAGGTTTTCCTTTTCTTTCTGCGAAAACGATAAGTCATAACACCAAATTCGAAATTAAATAACGTTAAGAAAAGAAAGCCATTATTCTCAGGCTGACCAGGCCTTACAAGTCAAGGTCAAAAGTCTAAAATTTAAATACGAGATATTGTTTCCAAAAGTAATACTGCATGATAAGAAAAATGTCTGCTCATCCCAATAACAATATAAGAATTCTGTCCTCGTCCTCGTCGTAGTCATTCCCTACGGGTCAATCAGCCCACTCCACAGTATCGGCTCCATCCTCAACGAAAACATAATCACACTCCGCATCGTCTACATATGGAATAGTAGGAGTGAGTGATGGTAATCACCCAGTAGGTGCCTCTCAAAACAACATGAATACTTACATACTCAAATTGGTATCAGCACGTAGCACATAACACAACATGATAAGTCTTATACGAAAAGTAAACAGTCCACAGAAGATGCATGCGCAATTACGTGATGCATGCTCAAATAACGTGTCGCACGCAACGACGATCATGTCACGCAGTATGTCCCTAAACCTATATGCAATGCATGACCCCGGGTCCTAACTCCAGCATCTTGGTCTCTAGCCACCATTCGCTGTTTCGACACCCATGCCCTATAGACACAGTATGTCTCATGACCCCGGTGCCCTATAGACACGGTAAGTCATCCCGATACCCACGCCCTATAGACGCAGTATACCTCATGCAAACCGGCATCATGGTCACTAGCCACCACTTACCGTTTGGACACCCACGCCTTGTAGACGCAGTATGTCTCATGACCCCGGTGCCCTATAGACACGGTAATTCATCCCGATACCCACGCCCTATAGACGCAGTATACCTCATGCAAATGCACGTGCCATGAATTCAAGGGGAAAGAGGAAAGAAAACTGTGGGACGTCATCCTCTGACGTCGATCGATCGATGTCCAACTGAGGCACGTCGAACCCTCACTCAGTGGACGTCGATCGATCGATGTACTTCTAAGGTACGTCGAACCCTCAGCCCCCAGGACGTCGATCGATCGACGTGGTTCTGAGGCACATCGAACCCTCAGCCCCCGAACGTCGATCGATCGATGTCCATCTGAGGCACATCGATCTCTCACCCTCTGGACGTCGATCGATCGACGTGGTTCTGAGGCACATCGAACCCTCAGCCTCTGGACGTCGATCGATCGATGTCCCCGATCTTCAGAACTCCAATTCTGAAATTTTCTGCAATCCTCTCCTCAAACCTCATTCGTTCTTCCACCCCATCCTCACGAATCCATATACGCTCAAGAACTCTCAACCCCTTCAAGGCACGCACATCAACGAGATCACATTGACATCAAAACAAATAACGGAAAAATAAACACCTTGGGCAAATAAACAAGATCCAATCAATTACGACAACAACAACACATAAACTACCATTTTTCCTACGCAAGCCTTCATACCGTTTTAAGGGAAAATCAATATGCACCTACCTCGATCCTAGCAAGAGTTGATATAGAAAGGTGTGATGATCTATGAACGCTTGATCTCTCCCTTCTCTTAAATCTTGGATCAAGGATCCTTCTTTTCTCTTCCTTTTTCCTTCTTGGCTGAAAATTGAGAGAGAGGGGAGGGAAAAAGTGGCTGCCGAATTAGGGTAAAGAGAGGGGAGGATTAGGGTTGAATGAGAGATTAAGAGAGGTGGGAGAGATTTGAGGGAATTAAGGGTGATGATTAAGGAAGGAAAAGATAGAATTTAGGGAAAAGGATAGAGTTTAGTTATTTTAATTATTTGGGCTATTATCTTCTTTTTTTTATAACCGGTTATAACAAATAACACCAACGATCAACAATACCAATTAACACTACCAACAAACCACACTACTACCATCCAAAGAGGAGAACCACAATACTACCATCCGAAGAGGAGAATGAGAGATACACCATTCTTCCCCTAAATCATCAAAAGAGCTTAAGGGAAATGAAGATAATAGCAGAGAGTTAAACAGATTTGGATTCGTGTTTGAAGGATTTAAAGACTTTGGCCTTGAGAAGTTTTGATTTCAAGTATTCATAGTGAGCTTAGTGAGTCACTGCTGCTTCTCCAACTGGTCATTTAGGCGCTTCAAGTCCATCACTTCTTGTTCCAGCACCAAATTTTTTCTTTCAGTTCAAATTCTGCATTCTCCTTTGCATCATCAGTTTCAGCCCCTGCTTCTGAACTACCAGCCTGAACCCTGTGTTTCTGAGCAATCTTAATTTGAGATATATTTAGTCCATCATACCTCTCTTTCACTCCAATTTTCTCAAGATGTATTGGGTCTAAAGCAATAACCAAGTGGTTAAGCAAAACAAAAACACAGTTTTCAATGGGAAGAGCTTTTGTTTTCTTAGTCAATGAGGCCAGAGCAACACCTAAAAATATCCAACCAAAATTCACTTGTCTACCTTTCAAGATGCAGTAAGTAACATAAAAGTCCATGTTACTGGGATTTCGATTTGCTTTACCATTGATGCTGGCCATTACTATGCTTAACATTACTCTACTTACTAACGGCATTCTCTGAAGTTTACGATATGGGAGGAAACCTAAATCAATTTTCACTTCCACTTCGGACACATCATAATGCCACCCATACACATCAAATTTTTCTTCACCTTCATTCTTAACACCAACAGCGTCACAGAGTGTTTGAATTGAAAATTTCACAGGAATCCCATCAGTTACGGAGTTTAAATAACTAGGTTCTGCTTCATCCATGTAAGTGGTCCAAAAATTTGCATAGAACATGCGTGTATATCTAATGGAGTATGAGTCCATTCCTTCTGTGGACTAAAATTTGTCCAGACCTTGTGCTTCAATTAAGGTATAAACATCACTTACCTCGGGATTGTTTTTCATATCAGAGGGTTTCACTAACTTGAGTGGAGCAATGAGCTTGTTTTGACTGTCTCATTCTTCAAATAGGAGTTGGGAGTATTTGCTGAGATGAACTCCCACTCTCATTCCCATAGGCTTTTTGTTAATGTCTGTTGTCTTCTTTGCTACCCATGGAAAGTTATCCATCCGCAACCTATCTCAAATAGCCATCAGTTCCTCACTTTCGTCAAAAACAACAATAGTTTTTCATTTTTGAGGTCTTGAATCTCTGGTTCTCTTTGTTCCCTTTGGTTTTGCTGAAGTTGTCATGGTGGTTTTCCCTTTTTTCTATGAAGATGGCGAAGAAGATTAGGAATTTGAGATAATTTTTGGAAAGAGAGGGAGAGATAAATACAAATGTGGAGAGAATGAGAAAGATTTAGATATTGACGGTCTGTAGGAAATAATTATGACGAGAGAGGAAGGGCATTTTTTGAGTTGACAAGGCGGTGTGAAGATAGAGGGTGGGAAGTTTGAAGAGACAGGGCAGCAGTTTTAGAAAATGGTGGGAAATGGGATTTTAATGTAATTGTATGTAACGCCTTTTTCATTTAGAAATAAATAATTTATTTCGAAATGGAGCGCTTCATTTTGCATGTGAAGTCCATATCACTTTTCTGGACATGGCACTTTTGCAACCCATTTACCCGTTTTGAAAACACTTAATATGAAAATGAATGCTGGTTCAATATGAGTTGAGTGCTTAATCCAACATTGAACGCAAGTTCAATATACGCTAGAGCACTCAAAAACTTCTTAATGTTTTATATTTTCATATATTTTAGACTTGATTAATATTGAATAATCTCAGTCTACTTCTAATAGATTCAAATACTCCACTTGGCAATGGTTTAGTGAATATGTCTGCTAGTTGATCACTAGTAGACACAAATTCAACACGCACCAATCCTTTTATACACAATTCCTAATGAAATGATGTCTCACTTCAATATGTTTGGTTCTACTGTGATGAACTGAGTTTTGTGCAATATTTATAGCTGAAGTATTGTCACACAAAATAGGTATTTTTGAAAATTTTATATTATCATTTAGCGTGCGTGACATCCATAATAAATGAGCACAACATGAGGCGGCCGAAACATATTCGGATTCCGCCGTAGAAAGAGCAACACTATTTTGTTTCTTGGAAAACCAAGAAACAAGACAATCTCCAAGAAATTGACAAGTTCCAGATGTGTTCTTCCTATCAACAAGACTCCCGGCATAGTCTGAGTCACTATAACTTTTAAGATCAAAACATGCATTCTTATGATAAAATAAACCAAACTTCAAAGTTCCTCTAAGACAATGAAATATACGATTTACCACAATAAGATGCATTTCTCTAAGATCACTTTGAAATAGCACATAAAGAAACAGCGTGTAAAATGTCCGGTCTACTAGCGGTCAAATAAAGTAGACTACAAATTATGCCACAATACAAGGTTACCTCAATTTGCTTTCCCTTTTCATCTTTATCAAGTTTCAAGCTTGTGCTCATAAGAGTATTTACATTTCTACCTTCACCAAAGTTGTACCTTTTGAGCAAATCTTTTTGTATACTTGGTTTGAGAAATGTACACTCCATTTTGGGTTTGCTTGATTTGGAGTCCAAGGAAATAAGTGAGTTCTCCCATCATACTCATTTCAAATTCACCTTGCATCAAGCTAGAAAATTACTCACAAAGAAGATTGTTAGTAGCACCAAAAATAATGTCATCTACATATACTTGAACAAGTAAATGATGTTTACCTTGTTCTTTGATAAATAAGATTGTATCCACTTTACCTCTTGAAAATCCACTATTAAGAAGAAATATACTCAACCTATCATACCAAGCTCTATGAGCTTGTCTAAGGCCATAAAATACCTTTTCCAGTTTATAAATAAGATGTAAAGAACCATGACATTCAAATCCGGGCGGTTGAGCCACATATACCTCTTCTTGAATAATTTTATTTAAGAAAGCGGATTTAACATCCATTTGGTAAAGCTTGAAGTCCATGTAACAAGCATAAGCTAATAACATTCTTGTTGCTTCAAGCCGTGCTACGGGTGCGAATGTATCATCAAAATCAATCCCCTCTTCTTGGCAATATCCTTGAGCAACTAATCTAGCCTTATTTCTTGTGACGTTACCTAGATCATCTATCTTGTTACGAAACACCCATTTTGTGCCAATAATAAGATGATCATGAGGTTTGGGAACCAATTCCCAAACATCACTTCTCTCAAATTGATTTAGCTCTTCTAGCATAGCTAAAATCCAATCCTCATCAAGAAGTGCTTCTTTAACATTTTTGGGTTCTAAAAGTGACAAAAATGCATTTTCTCTATATTGTCTCTTAGTAGTGATGCCACGATTTATATCACCCATGATTAGTTCATGAGGATAAGAAATTTTATGCTTAAATGACCTAAGAAGATTGGATACATCCCCTCCAACATCCTCATGATCATTTTTTTTTTGGAAGAGACAAATGATCATTTTCAATGTGTAAGTCATTTTTTTGGAAAATGAGATGCATTGACAACATTTTATGTATCATCAAAAGGAGCTTGAGAAATATCTTTACTTATTTCACTTTGTTCTTTGAGGTGGTTGAGTTCCTTAAAAGGGATCAATGTTTAAATCAATGAAGATTTTTCCTTTAGGTGGTTCATCAACAATTTCTTCTTGATGAACAACCCTTGGAACAATATCAAGACCTTCTTCTTGAGAAGTATCACCTTCGTCATCTTTATTTTCTTCATTGAGTTTAGTTTTATCACTAAGTGATTCACTAAACTTAACATGAATAGATTCTTCCATATTTTGGCTTCTTTTGTTAAATACATGAAATGCTTTACTATTTGTGGCATAACCTAAAAATATGCCCTCGTCCGCTTTGAAATCAAGCTTATCCAAAGTGTCTTTAGTGTTAAGTTGAAACACTTACAACCAAACACTTTGAAATACCAAATGCTGGGGACTTTGTCATTCCAAAGTTCATAAGGAGTCATCTTTAGGTATGGTCTCAAATAGACACGATTAATTACATGACAAGCGGCATTAACCGCTTCGACCCAAAAATATTTAGACAAGACGAACTCATTTAGCATTTCCCTACTCATCTCTTGTAGGGTTCTATTCTTTCGTTCGGCTATACCATTTTGTTGAGGAATTCTTGGAGCTGAAAGGTTATGTACATACCCTTTGGATACACAAAACCTTTGAAAATTCCCATCAAACTCTCCACCATGATCACTTCTAATCGTTTTAATGGTGTCACTCATGCAATTTTCCAATTGCCTACATAAATCAATGAACTCATGAAATGCATCCCTTTTCTTAGCAAGGGACATTACCCATGTATATCTAGTGTAATCATCTACCACCACAGCTTTTGTACCAATATCTCCATAAAAATCCATATGTAGCATTTGTAAGGGTTTTGAGATGGAAATATTTGTTTTGGGCTTAAAACTTGTTTTCACAAGCTTTGCTTTTTGACAAGTGCTACAAAGTTCTTGGTTTTCAAAATTCATTCCGGGAAGCCCTCAAACTTTTTCATTATCACAAATATATTTAAACGTTTTAAAGCAAACATGTCCGAGGAGTCTATGCTATAGTTGTGTCAAATTATTTTTAGCTACTAAACATGAAACATTTTGTGAAACCAAATCATTTATGCTAAGTGTGTAAATATTTTTGTCCCTCAAAGCCTCAAACATAACAACATCATCTTTTTTCATAATGCATTTTGTTTTCATAAATGTAACTTCATAATTGGCATCACACAATTGGCTCACACTTATCAAATGATACTTAATCCCATCCACATAAAGTACATCACTAAGGGAGAAGGAATCGTTACCAACTTTGTCATGTCCTTTGATTTGGCCTTTGCTACCTCCGAAGTGGACAACTCCTCCAACTTGCATAGTGATTTTATGAAACAATCTTTTGTTTCCCGTCATATGGTTGGAACACCCACTGTCCACGATCCATTGGACGTCTTTGTCCTTGATGTCTCCATTTAGTGCTAGAGCCTCCATATCGTCTTCAATGGCCATGAAACAAGAATATTTCATTTCAAGATCATCATCACTTATAGCTATAAGAGCAAGATCCTTATGATCATCATGGTCACCTTCGGAGTCGGATAAGAGACTATCACAATGAGCTACCTCCGCTTGAAGAGTCTTTTGATAGATGGCCTTCTTATCTTTTGGGTAAGGATCCTTCACTCTACAATCTTTCATGAAGTGACCATATTTTCAACACTTGAAGCATTTTTTATCTTGGTCCTTCATCTTGTCTTTATCCTTGGATAGAGTCTCTTTGATAAATCGTTTAGCCTCATCTCCGTTCTTTCTAGCAAATCTTTTGAACCTTCTTACAAGAAGTCCAAACTCATCATCCGAATCATCTGTGTCACATACCAATGCCTTTGGTGATTGTTTAATAGGATTATTTTTCTCTTTTTCCTCAAGTTGAATTTCATGAGTCATAAGATTTCCATAGAACTCATCTAATGTAAGAGTTTCAAGATCCTTTGACTCTTCTATGGCCGTCACCTTTGGATTCCATTCTCTTCCCAAGCTATTTAAAAGTTGGTGGTTAAAATCCTCTTGTTCAATCTTCTTTCTCGGCGCATTAAGCAAGTTGACAAGTTTAGTGAACCATTGAATAGTTTCCTCTATCTTTTCACCTTTGGAGACGGAAAAATTATAGAATTGCTTGATCAACATCCTCCTCCTTACCTTCCTAACTTAAGAAGTACCCTCATTAATCATTTCCAACTTTATCCATGCTTCATGAGCGGATTGAACACCATGAATCTTAGCTCTCTCATTTGGAGTTAGAGAACTATTCAAGATGTCAAGAGCTTTTCCATTTATAGAAAATAACAACTCTTCTTCTTGGGTTGGATTATCATAGTCAATAAAAGCCTTTGTTCCCTCGGTGAATTCTTTTCAAATCCAGTAGCCACAACCCCTAAGATGAGTCTCCATGATGGATTTCCATAGAGAGTAATTATTTGAATCAAGCATGGGCACTTTGGTATGAATATTAGATACGGAACGTATCAAATTTTCTTGTCTTCTTCTTCTTGTCTAAAAGACTCATCACCTGAAGATTCTCAATCACAAGGTGTTTCTTCCATACTTGATAGGATCAAGCCTTGCTATTTGAGTGTCAAACAATCAAGGTTAGGCTCTAGTACCAATTGTTAGGTCCGTGAAACACACTAGAAGGGGGGTTGAATAGTGTGTTAATCCAAGTATGGTTCTTTTTCGAATCTTTTTTGTAATGGGAATAATTTAACCAATATTTGAAGTGTTCTTTAAAGAAAATAATTTCAAGAAATGAAAGGACACCAAATTTATAGAGGTTCAAGTCAAAGACTCTACTCCTCTACCTTCTTGCTTTGAACAAGAAGGATTTTTGAACAAGGAGATAGTAATTTCTCTTTGGGAGGAAATAACAATCAAAGAAAATACAAGAACAAATTAGGTTCAACAAACCTAGCTCAAGAACAATGAAAAACTCAACCTTTTTGAAGCCTAGCCTCCTTAAGATCTTCTTTGCACCAAAAAAGCCTTCTATGGAGTATGATGTAGCTCATACACCATCAACTAGATCATGGAAGCTTGACTTTTGCCCAACAAGAAGCAACCTTGCTCCTTGACCAACAATCTAAATTTGATCCTCACAATCCTCACTCAGAAGAAGATCTTTTCTCCTTTACAATCACACACTCCCAACAATAAAGTAATATTACAATGACTTTGAGAGCTAAAATACAAATGAACACTTGAGAGCTTGAGATCGAAATTTGTCTTCAAAATGGAGTCTTCCAAGCCTTATAGAAAAGTCTTATAACCGTTGGAGAGGAGAGAGAAGAGTGGGAGAAGCCTTTCAATAGTATGTTGACACCTCATCATCTTGAAAAGTTTTTCTTCGGTGAAGTCAAAAGCTTCTTGAGGAAGCTTCCCATCTTAAGCTCAAAAAGGATAGATTTGTTCATCTACTTTTGATTGACATTTTGGCTAAAGCTGAAAATATCATGATTGCATAGGAAAAATAAAAAATACTTTTTGTCAATCAAAAAGTGTAAGAGAGAGAAAAATTGTACCATTTGAAACCTTCTGTTCGTGCATCAGAACATATGAATGTTGCTTTCAAAGTGACTTTGCACTCAAGAGTAATAATACATGAAGCGCTTCATTTTTTTTTCGAACTTTCTGTCTGAAAATTTTTGTACCAAATGAAGCGCTCAATGTAGGCTTTGAAACTTTCTGTCCAAAAGTTCTAATTTTTCTTACCAAATGAAGCGCTCTATGCAGCATTCGAAACTTTATGTCCAAAGGCTTTATTTTCTTCTTACCAAATGAAGCACTCTATGCAGCGTTCGAAACTTTTTGTCCAAAGGCTTTATTTTTTTATTACCAAATGAAGCACTCCATTCAGTGTTTGATGACTGAACAGAAATTTTCCCTAGCTACACTTTCTTGAAGAGTAACATGCCTGATTAACATATGAAGTTCCAGAAACATTTGATTTGATTTTGAAACTTCTCTTTTTGTGCAAATCATCAAAATCAATCTTGACAACAACATAATCAACCCATCATGCAAGACAACAAAACAAATGAACATGCTGAGATGTGCTAAAAGAGAAATTCTCTTTCATATCTTGAAAACAATCCATGATGTGAAGCCACAACATTCAATTTATGTAAGAACTTTTTCGCAATGTACTTTCAAATTCGTCAGAATAGAAGTAAAGCCGATCAAATTTATTGGCGCAATTAGGATTATCTGAATCGTATGATATTTTTTAGGATGTTCCCGTTATAATATGTTAAGTTTTGATTATTTGCATAATGGACACTTCGAACACCTACAGAAGGCATCTAATGTGAAGTGTCTGAAAGTCATTACACTTCGAACGCCTACATAAGGTACCTAATGTATAGTGGCTGGAGACCAGTACACTTCGAACGCCTACATAAGACGCTTCATGCTAAGTGTTTGGATTCCAGTATACTTCGAACGCCTACATCAAGCGCTTCATGTGTCAAAGTGAAAAACGGTACATTTGAACGCTTAACAAGGCGCTTCATGTGTATTTCCAAGTCAAATTAACTTTTCTCCCAAAATGAGCACGAACATCAAGTTACTTTTTGGTAAAAGTCAGAACTACTTCGAACAAGTATGAAGGCTAATATTAGGCGCTTCATGTGACTTCGAACGAGTTCTGTTGCCCACAACAAGCACTTCATGTGACAATGAACTAGTCCTTCTTATCCACTTAAGGCGCCTCATCTCACATTAAACGCCACTTTAAAAACACATAAGGCGCTCCATGTCACATTGAATGCCTACTCATAAAACACATTAGGCGCTTCATGTGACTTATGTTACAAATGCTTTGTGCCACACTTTCTAACGTTTACTTGGCATTTTATACCCTCCCTTTTAGTGCAATTTCACAGGTTCTCTCTCACTCTTGGAGAAGTCATCTTTCCTCTTTAAGCTTTCAACAAGAATATTCCTCAAGAAGTTTTTCATCCATCCAAGAGAAGATCTCTAATAATGAGAACACGCCATCACAAAGAGACAAATCCCATTATTGGCTCCTGCAGAGGGCTCAAACGGCTAGAAGGAAGAAAGATAAAATAAGGGTTTCGTCTCCTTCTTTCTCCAAATTTCTACCAACAAGCTCTCAAATTTCTCTCAAGTTGTAAGATTTCAAAATAGTTGTATCATTGTATATTTTACTTTATTTGTGAGAGTGTATTGTAAAGAAGAAGAAGAAGAGTCTTCTTCTAGTTGAGTGAAGATTGTGAGAGGCCAAGTGTAGATTGTTAGTCAAGAAGCAAGGGTGCTTCTTGTTTAAAGAAATCCAGACTTTGGAGGGTTAGTTGATAGTGTGATGGTGCAGTATACACCCGACAAGAATTCCTTGAGATGCAGGGAAGTTCTTTGGAGGCTAGACTTCAAGGGATTGGTTTTCTTGGTTGTGGTCTAAGCAAGTGTCCTAGTTTATTTGTATTTTGGATTTCATTTTGGTTATTGTTTCCCCTCAAAGAAATAACAATCCTCCATTCAAAATCCTTCTTGTGAAAAATCAAGAAGGTAGAGGAGTAGAGTCACTTTGACTTGAACCTCTATACATATTTGTGTTCTTTACTCTTCCGCAAGTTTTATTCATTTCAAGAACACATCCAAGTATTGTTTTTCACTGAAAAACAAAAAACATGCAAGAAAATATCCATAATTGGTGAACACACTATTCAACCCCCCTTCTAGTGTGTTCTAAGGGAACTAACAATTGGTATCAGAGCCTAATCTTGAATATTTGAGTTCAAATAGCAAGATTTGATCTTTAAAGTATGGATCCCTTCAGTTTTGAAGATGCTAGTTCCCCTAGTGGTGATGCTTCAAGAAGAAAAAGGCAAGAATCACTACTCCCTTTTATTTCTAGTGTCAATGTCAAAGTCCCCATGTTTGGCCCTCTTAACTACCCACTATGGAAGTCCAACATGGAAACATATTTACATTCTTGTGGGTACCGAATACGGAGAGAGGAGTTGCAATTTGCCATAAATATTTACATTCTTGTGGGTTCCACTATTCTGTTTGATGTTGATGATCCTCCTCCGGAGGAGGAGTTGCAATTTGCCATAAATAGAAAAGCTCTTTCTATTTTGAATAGCTCTCTATCACCAAATGAGAAAGCTCAAACACAAGGAGTTCAATCTGCCCATGAAGCTTGGACTAAGTTGGAGATGATCCATGAAGGAACATCTCAAGTGAGGAAGGCCAAGAGGAGACAACTCATTAAACAATTCTATAATTTCAATGTCCTCAAAGGTGAGAAGATTGAAGAGTCTATCCAAAGATTCACCAAGCTTGTGAATCTACTCATGGCGGTAGGCAAAAAGATTGAACAAGAGGATCTCAACCATTGTCTCCTAAATAGTTTAGGAAGAGAATGGAACACTAAGGTTACGGCCATTGAAGAATCAAAGGATCTAGAGAATATCACTCTAGATGAGCTTTATGGGAATCTCATCACTTATGAGATTCATCTTGAAGCTCAAGAAAAGAATGATCCCATCCGGAGCTCATCTAAGGCACTTGTATGTGAGTCGGAAGATTCGACGACAAAGTCAGACTTCTTGTCCAAAGGTTTAGGCGATTCGCAAAGAATAATGAGGATGAAGCTAAAAGATTCATCAAGGAAAAGTTATCCAAGGACAAGGTGAAGGACCAAGAGAACAAATGGTACAAGTGCTGAAAATCTGGTCACTTCATGATGGATTGTCAGGTGAAGGAGCAACAACTCAAAGACAAGAAAGACATCTACGAAAGGAAGAAGGCTTTGCAAGTCTTGGTTTGCGCTATTTCATCTCATTATAGATTGCAAGATAAAAAGATGACTTATTGCAAGAAAATGATTTTTTAGATATGAAATATAAACGTGTCAAAAAGGATTTTAGAGCATGCTTAAATGAATATAATGACACGTTAGAAAATCACATTGCATTGCAACTTGAGCATGATATTTTACTACCCATGCATGTGATTGTACTAAATGAGAAGCATGACTTGATGAAATCAAGCTCATCTTCTCAAAGTCTCTTGAAGAAGAAAATTTGTCAAAAGGAAAGTGCTAAAGAGAATGCATCTGCATTGCACAAGAATAAAATCAAACATAGTGTAATGTATACATCGAAAAAGGGAAAACAAAAGGAACAAGCATCATTCATCAAGGAGTCTAAGACCTTCTTGAAGAAGCAAAGGCACATGCCTAAAAGTAAGGCTAATTCATCAAAGGTGTCAAAACCTTTGGTGAAATCCATGGCAAACGCCTCTTCCTTGATTCCAAGGAATGTCATCCCTAAAAGGGAATCACGGAATGTGCCAATGCACAAGCATACATACCCACACAAACCCACTCCTACATGCTTTTATTGTAAAAGAAAAGGTCATATAGAAAGAGTGTGTAGAGCTAAAAATAATAAAGATCTAGTGTGGGTGCCAAAAAGTTAAGTGAAGGTAACTAACCTTCAAGGACCCAAAATAAAAGGGGTACCAGTGTCATATGGTTCATTTGCAGACCCTAACACTAAATGGAGAAAGCAATGACAAGAAGGTCAAATGGGTAGTGGACGTGGGTGTTCTAATCATATGACGGGAGACAAAAGTCTTTTTCATAGACTCACTATGCAAGATGGAGGAGTTGTCCACTTTAGAGGTAGCAAAGGACAAACCAAAGAACATGGTATTATGGTTAACAATTCCTTCTCTCTTAGTGATGTCTTATATGTTGTAGGATTAAAGGTTAACTTGATAAGTGCCAATCAACTATGTGATGCTAATTATGGAGTTACATTTTTGAAAACAAAGTGTGTTGTGAAAAAGGATAATACTATCTTATTTGAGGCTTTGAGATTCAAAAACATTTACAAACTTAGCATCAATGATTTGGTTTCACAAAATGTATCCTGCCTAGTTGCTAAAAATGATTTGACGCAACTATGGCATAGACGTCTCAGACTCGTATGTTTCAATACATTTAAATTTATTTGCAAAAACAATAAGGTCCGAGGCCTTCCGAAAATGAGTTTCAAAAACCAAGAGTTATGTGACACTTGTCAAAAGGCAAAGCTTGTGAAAACAAGCTTTAAACCAAAAAAAACATATCCACCTCCAAACCCCTACAACTACTACATATGGATTTGTATGGGGATGTTGGAACAAAGAATTTCGGTGGTAAACATTATACCTTCATGGCAGAAGATGACTATACTCGTTATACATGGGTGATGTTTCTTGCAAAGAAAAATGATGCATGTACTGAGTTTATGAACTTGAGTAGACGATTGGAAAATCACATGGGTGACACCATTAAAACCATACGAAGTGATTGTGGTGGTGAGTTTGATGGTGAGTTTGAAAGGTTTTGTGAATCCAAAGGATACTCATATGACGTTTTGGCTCCTAGACCTCCACAACAAAATGGTGTAGCTGAACGAAAGAATAGAATTCTACAAGAAATGTGTAGAGTAATGTTAAATGACTTCGGTTTTCCCAAGTATTTTTGGGCCGAAGCAGTAAATGCCGCTTGCCATGTGATCAATCGTGTATATTTGAGACCTTATCTAAATGTGATACCTTATGAGCTCGGGAATGGTAAAGTTCTCAATATTGGATATTTTAAAGTGTTCAATTGTAAGTGTTTCATACTTAACACCAAGGACACTTTGGACAAACTTGGCATCAAAGCAGATGAAGGTATCTTTTTAGGTTATATCTCAAATAGTAAAGCATTTCATGTTTTTAACAAAAGAAGTCAAAAGGTAGAAGAATCAATCCATGTTAAGTTTAATGAGTCACTTAATGACGAGCCTAAACTTAATGAGGATTGTGAAGAAAAAGAAGATGTGGCTCCTCAAGAAGAAGTTCTTGAAGACATTCCAATGGTTGCTCATCAACAAAAAATTGTTGATAAATCTCCAAATGGAAAAATCTTCATTAATTTGAGAGTTGAACCTATTGAGGTTACTCCTCCACCTAGTGTGTATAAAATTAGTGAGTCAAACAGAAATATTTCTCATACCCATCTTGTTGATACACAAAATTTTGAAAATGCATCTCATATTCTGGAAAATGATAATCATCCAAATGGTGATGATACATCACTTACGAAAAGTGATCATGAAGAAGTTGGAGGAGATGTCTCCAATCTTCCTAGATCATTCAAGCATAAAAGTTCTCACCCACACGAGTTGGTCATATGTGATTTAAATAGGGATATCACTACATGAAGGCAATATAGAGAGAATGCATTCGTTTCTCTCATAGAGCCTAAAAATGTTAAGGATGCACTTCTTGATGAAAATTGGATCTTGACTATGCAAGAAGAATTAAACCAATTTGAGAAAAGTGATGTTTGGGAATTGGTTCCCAAACCACTTGATCATCCCATTATTGATATGAAATGGGTATTTCGTAACAAGATAGATGATCAAGGAAATGTCACTAGAAACAAAGCTAGACTAGTTGCTCAAGGATACCGTCAAGAAAAATGTATTGATTTCGATGAGACATTTGCACCCGTAGCACGACTTGAAGCCATTAGGATGTTATTGGCATATGCTTGCTATAATTATTTTAAAATTTACCGAATGACTGTTAAATTCGCCTTCTTGAATGATGCTATTCAAGAAGAAGTGTATGTTGCACAACCTCCCAGGTTTGAATGTCATGACTTACCACATCATGTATTCAAACTTAAGAAGGCTCTTTACGGCCTTAAACAAGGTGAATTTGAAATGAGCATGATGGGAGAGCTAAATTACTTCCTTGGACTACAAATCAAGCAAACTGAAGAAGGTGTGCATATCTCTCAAACCAAATACACGAAAGACTTGCTCAAAAAGTACAACTTTTGTGAAGGAAGAGAAATAAACACCCCAATGAGCACAAGTGACAAGCTTGACAACGATGAGAAAGGAAAGCATATTGAGGTAACCTTGTATCGTGGCATTATAGGGAGTCTACTTTAATTGACTACGAGTAGACCCGATATTCTACATGCAGTTTGCTTATGTGCTTGATCTCAAAGTGATCCTAGGGAAATGCATCTAAACGTATTCTTAGATACCTTAGATGTACTTTGAAATTTGGATTATTTTATCCTAAAAAGGCATGTTTTGATTTAAGAGGATATTGTGACTCCGATTATGCGGAGAGTCTTGTTGATATAAAGAGCACATATGGGACTTGTCAATTTCTCGGTTATTGTCTTGTTTCTTGGCTTTCCAAGAAACAAAACAGTGTTTCTCTTTCTACGGCAGAATCCGAATATGTGTCGGCCGCCTCTTGTTGTGCACAATTGTTATGGATGACAAACACGTTGAATGATTATAACATTCATTTCTCTAAAGTGTCTATTTTGTGTGATAACACATCTGCTATCAATATTGCACAAAATTCCGTCCAACACAGTAGGACTAGGCACATTGAAGTGAGATATCATTTCATACGTGATTGTGTAAAAAAGAATTTGGTTAGTGTAGAATTTGTTCCAACACATGACGAATTAGCAGACATATTCACGAAACCCTTGCCTAGTGATGTCTTTGCATCCATAAGAAGCAGGTTGGGGTTGCTTAACATGGGTTGACATTAACCTATCTTAAGTTGGAGCAAGAAAATTTTAAAAAAATTTCAAGGTCAGTGTACATAAGGCGCTTCATAACTGTTCAGGCGTTCAATGTTACATTAAGCGCCTGATGCTAAGGATGTCACTCATTCGAAGTGATATCAAGCGCTTTATACCTCTAGAAATAAGCGCTCGAAGTAGCATTAAGCGCTCTATCCAAACTGTTTCACTCGTTCAAAGTGACATTTAGCATTTAATCAACTCTCCCACAACCGTTCAATGTCTCTTCAGGCGCTTCATCCGAATTATGAAGTCGCTCAAAGTGACATAAGGTGCCTAAACCCTAGTTACTCACTGTCAGACCAAGTGTCTCTTCAACTTTTTGCGCCAATTAAGAGACATTGACTCCTGTCGCCATTTCTTTTCTCTTTCCCCACACCATCACTCCCACGTTTCCTAATTTCTCTCCCACTTCCCAAACGTTTCTTCTTCCTCCTCTTCCACTTCCTCTTCTTCAATCTCCATTACATCCCACTATCTCCACTACTTTTTCCATTAATTGCAACCATATCTCTTCCATTTCTCCTTCCCTTTAAAATCTACTCTTCTTCCTCACTTCACTTCATAAATCATGAAGACCAACATCCCTTCCTTCCTAGTATACCCTCCTTCTAAGAAAACCCGAAACTTCTTCATCCTAAAATAGCGTATGCTGGACCATCTCGAAATGTCCTTACCGGCCATAGAAGAAAGAGATCTGATGGAATCAGCAAACGAAATGAGCTGGAAGCCATCCGAAAAGCACTCACCAAAGACAATTTTCCATGGATGAAAATAAAGTTTGACAAGGATGCTACTCAATCCCCTCACCACATTGTCATAGGTATTCATCTCACTCTACACTCCCACATCCTATATGAAGAATGGAAGAGCAATAATAGGCCAGTGGTGCTGTTAAAATTGGTTCAAATTAATGACTCCACAGAAGCCCACAATGCAAACCAAGTCATTGCTCTTCTTGAAAAACAAGGATGTACTCATCTTTGGTTAAGGTTATATATGAAATCTTACTCCAAAACTCTTACCCGCAAGTTCTATGCAAATATGTGGATCACCCCTGCCACTGAAACTTCATCATTCTCTTTACATACTATGATAAATGGTACACTCCTTAGCTTTTCCATCAATGACATATGTACCACATTAGGGGTGAGAAGTGAAGGATTAAGTGATTTTTCGGTATTCAGTTGGAGTGACAAGTATGGCATTAGTGAGCAAGATGTCAAATTCAACCTTAAATATCTTCCAACCAAAAAGACTCAGAACATGCCATTAGTCAATCGTAGTTTGCTTATTGTTGTTACCTACTGTGTGAATGGGAAAGCAACTAGAAATCCGAGCAACATGGATTTTTATGTTACTTACCGCATTCTGCAGGAGACACAGTTGAACTTTGGATGGATTCTTGTTGAAATAATGATGGCTGCCCTTGGTAAGGGATCAAAAGCTTTGCCCTTCGCGAATATTGTGACAATGTTTATCAAATCCAAGGGCATTGAGATTTCTGATGGATCCCTGAAAAACGTGGCCAAAACATATTACTATGATAACTTTAACATAGCTCAGGCAATTGACTCTCAACGAAGAAAGGGTACTCTTCATCTTGACCTCGGTGATGAATTAGATGAAGGTCCTTAGAACGGAGAGAGAACTACTATTGATGATGAGCTCCTTACACAAATCCAGTCCTTGGAACAAACTATTCAACGGCTGCAACTTAGAGATGCACGAAATGAATATCAATTTGGCGCCCTCAAAGCAGCAATTCTCAGTCAATTCCTTTGGGCTTACATTCCTCCCGATTTTGATGGTTTAGGGGGAGAACATACTGCTGGAAATGCTTGAGGTGCAGAGGCAGGAATTGGTAGTGGTGAACAAGCTGGCGGAAGTGGTCAGCAAGCTAAAATGAGTGGCTTTGCAGATTTTGCAGCAAGTAGTGGTTTTGGTTTTGGTGGTTTTACTTCCAGAGCAAGTGGTGCTGGAGCTGGAAATGATCAAATGAATGATTAAAAATGTTGATGGCTGACTAATCGTTGCTTCTACTTGTTTTTCTTGTGTCTCTTAGAAATTGGAATAATGGCTGACAAATCGTTGCTTCTATTTTCCGTCTGTCTATTAGAAATTGGAATAAAAATTCCTTGATTTGTGATGATGCAATGTTTTTTAGAAACTCGATGACAATTTATGTTATGATAAATGCATTACAAAATTTGATTCTTTGTTTCTCTTCTAAATGATAAAGTTAGGCATGAAGTGAGGGGAGCATAGGTTAAGGGGAGCTAACTTTAAAAGTTATACACATTGTGAAATCATCAAAAAGAGGGAGAATGTTAGAATATGTTAAGTTTTGATGATTTACACAATTGACACTTCGAACACCTACATAAGACACCTAATGTGAAGTGTCTGAAAGTCAGTACACTTTGAACGCCTACGTAAGGCGCCTAATGTATAGTGGCTGGAGACCAGTACACTTCGAATGCCTACATCAGGCGCTTCATGTGTCAAAGTGAAAAACAGTACACTTTGAACACTTAATAATGCACTTCATGTGTATCTCCAAGTCAAATGAACTTTTCCCCCCAAAATGGGCACGAACATCAAGTTACTTTTTTGTAAAAGTCAGAACTACTTCGAACAAGTATGAAGGCTAAGATTAGGCGCTTCATGTAACTTCGAACGAGTTCTGTTGCCCACAACAGGCGCTTCATGTGACATTGAACAAGCCCTTCTTATCCACCTAAGGTGCCTCATGTCACATTGAACGCCAATTTAAAAACACATAAGGCGCTCCATGTCACATTGAATGCCTATTCATAAAACACATTAGGCGCTTCATGTGACTTATGTTACAAATGCATTGTGCTACACTTTCTAACGTTTACTTGGCATTTCGTACCCTCCCTTTTAGTGCAATTTCACATGTTCTCTCTCACTCTTGGAGAAGTCATCTTTTCTCTTTAAGCTTTCAACAAGAATCTTCCTCAAGAAGTTTTTCATCCATCCAAGAGAAGATCTCTAATGATGAGAACATGCCATCACAAAGAGACAAAGCCCATTATTGGCTCCTGCAGAGGGCTCAAATGGCTAGAAGGAAGAAAGATAAAATAAGGGTTTCGTCTCCTTCTTTCTCTAAATTTCTACCAACAAGCTCTCAAATTTCTCTCAAGTTGTAAGCTTTCAAAATAGTTGTATCATTGTATATTTCACTTTACTTGTGAGAGTGTATTGTAAAGAAGAAGAAGAGTCTTCTTCTAGTTGAGTGAAGATTGTGAGAGGCCAAGTGCAGATTGTTGGTCAAGAAGCAAGGGTGCTTCTTGTTTGAAGAAATCCAGACCTTAGAGGGTTAGTTGATAGTGTGATGGTGCAGTATACACCCGACAAGAATTCCTTGAGATGCAGGGAAGTTCTTTGGAGGCTAGACTTCAAGGGATTGGTTTTTTTAGTTGTGGTCTAAGCAAGTGTCCTAGTTTATTTGTATTTTGGATTTCGTTTTGGTTGTTGTTTCCCCTCAAAGAAATAACAATCCCCCATTCAAAATTCTTCTTGTAAAAAATCAACAAGGTAGAGGAGTAGAGTTACTTTGACTTGAATCTCTATACATATTTTGTTCTTTACTCTTCCACAAGTTTTATTCATTTCAAGAACACACCCAAGTATTGATTTGCACTCAAAAATGAAAAAAATTCAAGAAAATATCCATATTTAGTGAACACACTATTCAACCCCCTTCTAGTGTGTTCTAAGGGACCTAATAGTTCCACTGCAGACCATGTAGTTTCTGCTATTCATCCAGACATTGATGCTTAGCCGAAACGTGTTTTGCCCGAAAAAAAATAATATCTTATACGAAAAAGGAAAAAAACAACATTACCAGATATGACTTGACAAAATCGTTGTCTAACCAACATTTCTTGTGCAGATGGAATCGAGTATGCGTCTATGTGTAATCTACTTAGCAAGTACACAAGCACCAGGAAATATTTGTTAGAGCAAATAGACGTTTGAGGAGGTAACATTGTGTGTGCTGCTAAGACTTTCATGCGCCATGTTTTGCGGGCAGTCTCGATAAGGTTTTTTTGCAAGTTAGAGTATCATGTTCTGTCTGTTTGGTAACAACTTCAGTGTGTTATTGTCACTCGTATTGTCTGAGTGTATGATTAAATGAAAAATGGTACCTTATCAGCCCAAAAACATAGAATTATTTTCCATTTGCTGCCTTTCAAAATCGAATTTGTTTGTCCCTTATAGATAGGATGCGACTATCTTTAATATGACCAAATTTGGTCAAATCCCGTGGCGCAATACGTAATCCTCTTTTAAGGCTTCCTACCTCATTTAAATCCATATTACAGTATGACTGGTAAGAAAAGCTAAAATAACGTTACTTCTTTTCGTTCAGAAAAATAAATGACTTCACCATTTACCATAAAGAGAAAAAAAAGTAAGTCAATCAACCTTTTCTGCGTCCGCGTAAAAAGGATGTTCCCAGTGCATGATGTACGCCGTACCTTACACTTTTCCATACTTGTGTCACCGCACGAAATAACTTGTCAAATCTGATCTAATTTATTGTACGTAACCAATTGGGTAACATATTTGACAAGCTCAAAACCCAACTGCTAAATAAAGACAAGTATTTTCTTCTTTGCTAGTAACAGCCAACGTTGCTGGACCCCGACACTGGTGCAGGGAAGCCGCGTCAGCCTGCTCATCTCTACCACTGCTCAGCCAAGGGGCAAACCATCTCAACAGACTCCAGCCAGCTCAGCTTGGCCAGAGGGTTAGTCATCAGATCAACATGTTACAACTAGCTCTGCTCGACCAGATGGTTAGTCATCGGATCAGCGTACCACGATAGCTCAGTTCAGCTCAGCTCGGTAGGCGACCAAGGCTCACCTCAGCGCGGCAGAGCTTCGCGGGTCAGTTCAGGTCATGTTACCCTCACCTCGCCCTTTTAGCTGCGCTGCTAAGAGCACACCTCAGCTCGACATGCATACCAAAGAAGACATCTGCTATCGAGCTGCCTTAGCCATGCATCGGGACATGTGGCACTACGTGCCCACCATGCGGACGAGAATTGCCAGCAAGACAGCCAGATGTCATCACCTCATGACTTCTCACCATGCACTGCTCGGCCCGACATACAAAAAGAAGCTTCCCCCAACAAGGAAGGGGACCAAGCTGGACAGCCACCTCTTCACGAGTGTAAAATCCAAACAGGTTGTTTCGTCCTCTACTTCATATTTACCATTATGGATATGCCACAATTGACTTGAGCGTCAGAATATTTTTCACGGGCAATAGCCCCGGGACCTCTAACGTCGTCCCTCCTTTGCAGATTTCAGGGAATATCACCTCGACGGCCTCGCGAGATATTAACGGTGTTACCCCGCAGATCACTTCTGATTTTTTGGTAAAGATGTGACTGTCAATATTAGACTAATGGAAATAAGAATTTTTTTCACACGTTAGAGAAAAAAAAGATGCACGTCTTAGATGAACAAAAAAAGAATTCTTATATGTGATGCTTGTTAGTTTGACAAATTCCATGAATCTAATTAACGCTCAACTTGCTCAAATTCTTAATAATTACTCTTTAACTCTCTTTGAAAAACAAAAACAAAAAAGAAAAGAAAAAAAAGAAAGAAGAACACTTCAGCTCCAACGAACCTATTAGCTGTTCTCTTTTTGCTATATAAGCATATGGATACAAAGATATCTACTATTTCTTTGCCTAGCGTTCCAACTCTTTCTGACACCCTTGTCATTAGTGAAAGATTCTTGCTTAAGATATCTTGTTACAACCTGTATTTCTGGGTCAGTGGAAAATAAAATAAAATGATAGAAAATAGAACGCAAATGCGATGTCGATAAAATTTCGGTGGAATTTAAATTTTTTATTTAGGATTAATAAAGACATCGAAATTATATATCGTGGTTAGAAACGCTAGGAAAATAACCGATCGGATAAGTTAACGGATATAGCCAGACTTGACGGGACTAGATAACAAACATTTCGACATATGATACGAGTTAAATAAATTAGTCGATAGACATAAATTAAACCAAATAGAAATACCCGATACGATAATTCCACTACACAACAAAACCTTGCACACTTTTACCTCAATTATTACACTTTAGCCTACATGGTATAAAAGACAAAAACCCTCTTTCCTTCAAACCACATGGCTGGCCACCCTATGTCAAAGGAGACAAGACTTTGTCTGCCTCCAGAGTATAGTCCAGTTGGTACTCGGATTGGAGATTGCCAACAAGAGGTCATAAGTTTGAATCCAAGAACGCGAATAGTGTGGGTGTTCTTTTGCTGCCAGGCCAAAGGCTGGTTTGTGGGGGGCACCTTGTGTGGGTAACTGTGTAAGATCTCACCCATCTAGGAGGCCGCTGGACTCCTGATTTACATCCTCCACGCAGCTCCTTGGGGCTGGGACAGTAAGGGCCCTTTGGGTTAGGATTCAACTTTTTTCCAACAAGACAATACTTTGTCTTCTTACACACACAGCTTTTCCATCATTTCCCCTACAACTAAGCCACCCTACACCATCTTTCCATCACACCAAAATATCTTCTCTTCCCTCCTCCATACATTCTGTCGTGAGACACCCTAAGGAGGAAAACTCCTTTGCATTTTCTTTTTTCACTTAACAACAAACATTCTCTTTCCTCTCCAACACACAAAAATATCCCAACTTCTTTCTTTTTCCTCTCTATAGCCGAAACTTCACTAAGCAAGGAGGGAGTTGCTTTTCTTCTTCACTTTATCTCATTCCTTAACCCAATCATTAACTACAACATCTTCCTACATCCAAGCACCAAGGATACAAAGTATATTAGAGTTAAGAACCAAGAATCATCAAGGTAAGAACACTATTTATACTAGGTTATTCGTCTTCCATTTCATCATCTTCATAAGTTGCACGGTAACACTACTATTTTCTCCTTTCAAACTGTGGCTTCAAGAAGGAAGAAGAAAGTGTTCTTCTTTCAAAACAAGTGAAGAAACACTACTTTTAGGGTAAGAAAAGTGAATCAAGACAAGTATTTTTCCTAGATCTTTCATGGATTTTTCAAGATCTATGTTCTTATGTTCATACAAAAATAGATCATTCATGAGTTATGTTTAAAGGCTTTATATCAAGAAAATGTGAATACCATGTTTATAAATGTTGGAAATGTTTAGAATGTACACTTACATTCTCGGCCATGAGGGTTTTCAATACCCTATTCATCTCATTTTTATCATTCATCAAGCTTTACATGTGATATATGCTAAGTGTTATTTAAACTTTATATAAGAATGAAAAGTGATACATAAATCATAGTTATAATACATAACTAAGTAAAAATATACATAGAAGAGAGGAAATGAAAAGAGTATGTAAAATGGGTATAAACTTGACTCAAAGTTCGGCCATAAGAAAAAGAGAGAAGGAAAAATCATTATTGTGATATATTATGATTTTAATAAGGTTCAAGATAAAAAGAGAAAATGTTATAATATTAAGAGTTGAAATAAAGGAATGAAGTTTATGAATGAAAAAGAAAAATATATATACATATATGGATATATACATATATATATATATGTATGTATGTATATTTCGGTCCTAGGACAAAATAGTCATACATATAAATACACCTATATATATGTATATATTATGGTGTAAGAAAAGGAAAATGAGTGAAAAGTGTAAATATAAGATAAATAAAAGAAATGTATGAAAAAGGGATTTTCTTAATATAAATTTTCGGCCATAAGGTAAATGAAATGAAAATGTAAGTTTTAATGCCATATAATAAATACGAAAGTGTTAAAATAAAAAAGAATGAACAATATATTAAAGAATGAGACAAAGAAATGTGTTATAAAAGAAGATATAATTATAACTATATATATAAGACATTTCGGCCAAATGGCCTTATTTACACTTATAGATATATATGTGTTCGGGCATGTATATGAAAGAGGTGAAATCAAGATTAAATAAAGTGTAAAGGTGTGATATATGTTTATAATAAACAAAATACAAAGGTACATATATTAATATTTCGGCCTTAAGATAAATAAAAGGGAAAATTATAAATATATATATATATATATATATATATACACACGCACACACACACAATTATATATATATGCGGCTGAAAGTCACTATATGAAAATCATATATATATATATATATATAAAGATGTATGTTACGAAAAGGTTTAGTTACAATGTAAATGATGAGGTAAAAATATAATTATTGTTCTTGATAGTAAGTAATGTATAATTATACATAGAAGAATAAGGAATTAGGGTTTTCGTGGATTTTTATGACTAGACTTAAGAGTAGTAAATGAAAGATGGAAATTTCATGATTTAAGTTATAGATTAAGTGGATATGTAGTGACTTTAAGAATATGATTATATGAGTACGATCGGAGCATTTATACAGGTGATTTTGAATAGGAACAGATCATTTGCATACATGTTGCATCATATGAAATGCTTTAAAAAAAGTTATGATATGGTTATGATTTTGCTGTGTATGGACAGCTTATGGTTTCAGTGTTATTTCACTGTGTACGGACAGTTTATGACATCACAACATGTTTTCAAATGATTTTTTCGACATGTTGTGAAAAGAATATATTTCACGTAACAAACTTCATCAACGGGATGGAAGATTCCAAGAGACACGGCTTATGTTTACATTTATGAGTCGTGTGAGTACCTTGTGAGCGGACTTGGACTCCTCAATGATTTTATATATGAAGACCGGCATGGTACCACTACAGTTGGACCATGGGCATAGTTATGTTTCGGTGAGATGCGGCGTCATGACACCAAGGTCGGGGAGAAAGGTTCTATAGAGCATAGTATAAGATATGTGCCGTATGTTCTTCAGGCGAGCGATCCTGAGATCACCGGCCGTACAAGTCACCATTAGAGACATATACCTACGATGAGCGTATCAATGGTATATGTGACTATTTGGGGAATCTTTCTGGTCACCGTTGATATTGTTTTTCTTACAGATGATGGCCATCACCTATTTTATATCTTACAGTTATATTTTTCTTTTCAAGTTAAATAGCTATGCATCAGAATCTTATGAATTAACATCGCATCCTTACAATAGAGATAGGATGGATGAGCGGTATAGAAAAAAGAATCGAGAGAATAAGCTGTAGACCTAGACAAGTTTTAAAAAGGTTAAACGGATGTCCAGTATAACTTTCTGAAGCTTCATATTCTTGTCTACGAGTTAATTTATGTGATTGACGCCAGTACATGCGAACCAGACCTTAGGATATGGTTAGACTATCCGTAGATTTATTGTCCTTAAGTTGATTCAGAAAGACTATTTATGAAGATGTAACGGCTATAAGATATGACCTCAGTATGATATGGATTAGAATGCAAGTATGGACATGTATGTAGGAATGGACTGAGGAGATAGTTATGATTTCTATAAAACGATATAAACTTTCATGTTCTGTTCTATATTTGTATCATGCCTCTTTTAATTATGATGGAGACGCGCTTTATTATGTTCATTGTCATGTTATCATTATTTTGTATCCCGTCTCTCCATGTATGATCCACATGATATATCTAGTAGGATTACTTGCAGAGCAATTAAAAGTTGGCTATCGCTCATACTTGCCTTATCACTTTACGGATAACAGGTACCACTGTACAGGCTTGTTGAGGACAGGCTAGATAGAGCACTGATAGCGATGAAACATACCGAGAGATTTGCTTTGAAGACGTTAGGTTTTGGTTTATGATGTACTTAGAAGATTTCAGTACTCTGTATCTTATGACTTGTACGGATTTAACGATGAAATCTATTGCATATCGGTTATGATTTGTTTATATTATGATACTTTTGCTTATCGATTCATTGTTTATGTCGACATACATATATGTAGTATCGACGTCTTGTACTTCTCGTAGCAGAGTATGACGGCTGCACCGGACCGGAACCCTAGTTTCGGGCGGAGCGGTACATATCTACTATTTCTAACTATCCCATGTTAGAAAGCTACTGAAAAGATAACGTATCACGGAAGGATAGGCCTAAACATCTAAAGCTAATTTAGGTCAATCATTACTGAAAAAACAAAGGCGAGGACTGTATTGAAGGATCATATATAGCTTTTTCGAAGCAAGAAGTAGGTACTCACCAGTGCTGCTTTCTGGGAAACTAAAGATTCAATAGCTTAGTCTGATATACAACTATCCTTTGCAAACAGTTTGTTCTACATGATTGGAGGGATGAAAACTGCGTGAAAATTCTAAGGAACTGCAGAAAGGCTATTCCAAACAACGAAGGAGGAAAGCTGATTGTTAATGAGATGGTGACGGAAAACACAATGTCAAACGAAGAGGCGTTGGAGTCGCAACTTCATTTTGACATGCAAATGTTAGTGCTTTATAATGCTAAAGAAAGAGACTAACGTTCATTTCTTGTATTCGCAAATTTTGATTTCATTTAAATTTTGATTGGGGCAAAGAATAACGTTCATTTCATGTATTCGCAGTCTGGACACAAGTGTTTCTTCCAGACGAGTCGAAATACTTGCTGATTGCAACAATGGATCTTTGCATATTCTTAATTGTTCTAATGACAGAAAGTGAATTCAAAACACCTTTCAAATTCCGGGTTGGGATCTCCTAACCCCACTTTCCTCACCTCCTTTGTGACCAAGCGACACGTGGCAGCAAAGAGGGGTGGTGAGGCTAGATACGGGTGACCCTCATCTAGCCTCACCACCCCCTTGCTGCCACGTGTCGCGCGGTCACACGTCACCGCACCCCATTTGCGGTGAGGGAATCCTATCCCTCAAATTCCGCCCGTAACATTGTAGCTAAGCGTTCTTAAAATAAAACAAAAAACTGTAGCTAAGCTACACTTTTCACTTTTTCAATATGTACACGTAGCATAGTCAATTAAGAAAAACTTTATAGTGATCCATGAATAAATCACGATAATTATTTATCAACAAATAAAAAACATATTACTGAAACAGATCTTCTGATTTTGTACACTTAGTGTCAAATGTCAAATTATTCATTATGTAATTGGTTAACGAGTGTACGACCACTATAAACTTTCCACAACTCAAAAGGGAAAACAAGAAAAACAGAGGGGAAGAAAATGATAAGCATTCTACAGAAGCATTCAGGTACATTACAGAAAACGGTGCAAAACCACCAAATTATGCACTTTTTGGTTAGTGCCACCAATAACAAAATGGAGAAAATGATGGGAAAAAACATTACATGTCACAAGACTATTCTATCATTTTCGTCCTAAACTTCACCCGGAAAGGGGGCGGGTTGGGGGAGGGGAGAGAGACGGGTCCTTAAGTCTCCGATGATTACAGAAAGTACATCAACCACCTTATGCTAATATAGAAACAGAGGCATGGAGACGCAATCCAGAATGCACCAGTAAAGGATCTTCTGAGCAACTACAACATAATAGCGAAATCAAGGAACAAAAGATCAATCAATGGACATTGCTCATCTTTGTCATCATCAATGGAAAACGTCTCTGCAGATCAAGATTTACAGACAATTAAGTGCAGCATACTTTCCGTATGCTAGAAATAACTACACTAACAATAGACTTGGCATATAAAGAAATGTGATAAGAGTTATAAGTCAAGTCTGAGCTGACAATGCAAAAATCAAAGGGCAAGGTGCATGGATGGCAATAAAAATAACTCAAAGTGCTATTTTGCTGCTTGATTTCCTTCCTGCTCTCTAGCTAGTCCAGAATGCTGTGTTTGGACTGCTACTTTGCTGCTTCACAATTGATATCCCTGTCTACAGTTTGTTCCTGCGATAATACCTTACCTAGACTTGTCATTTTGTATAGTTTTCACTTCATTTTGGATTGAGCTTGCACAACGCAGCCATAGTCGGGCAATTTTTTTTTTTTTTTTTT
>AP025048.1:10696654-10785158 GCA_036186865.1 Eustoma russellianum | reverse complement strand
CGGGCAATTTTTTTTTTTTTTTTTGTACAGGTTGGCACTAGTTTGTGAGGAATGTTGAAAGCCATCTATGGATGTCCATGCCTTTCTTAGCTGCCTATCCATTGGCAGCACCCTTTGTATATCTTTCATTTTACTTTATATAAAGTTTCAATTAAAAAATAAGAAAAAAGAAATAGGCATATATCATGGACCTTTGCAACTATGGATACCAATGTACAAGCTCTGTGTGCAAGAGAAAACACTCAACTATCTGACTTCAGTTAAACACTACCTATAAACATGAAATCAAAATGAGACATGTTCCAAACCCTGGGCCATAAAAAGCAACTCAAAGATGCAGATCTGCCAATATCGCTGCAAACTTTGGCAGGATAGTTTCACATGCTAAGTAGCACATTAAGTCCTGAATGTATCAGCATTTCACTTTATTATTTAGAAGCTTATACTGAGAACTTCCATATGTTTAAGATCTCTTCCAACTGAGTGCAACAATCCAGAGGGCGATAAGCATTGGGAACTAATGTTTTTTCAATTATTTTTCAATCAAATTCAACGCAGAACAAGAATATAATCAACAAAATCTAAAGATATTGACAGCGATTTTTAGTGACTGAACTCCCTATTCTACCTCCTCTGGCATGAGTTTTCCCATTGATGTTTCAATTTCAACTGGATGCATAGTAGCAAAAGCAGAAGTTCACACTGTTGCAAGGATACATGAGGTAATGTCTAGTGATTTGAACCATCAGCCTACCTCTGCCACAATAAGTTTCTCAATGGAGTTTCCATTGAAGAAAACTCGTCTTTTTGTGACAACAGCTTAAAGTGCAAGAAGTCATCATTCTTGCTAGACAACATTACTGTTTCAAATCATGTTATAGAATACAAAAGAGCAACTCCAGCTTCAATTAAATTATTAATTCCATTCCACACGAAGCATTTAATAAGAATGGGAACGACAACACAACTGTCCAGCATCAGCTTCAACTTATTCAACATACAGGAGTTGTACAAACAGCTCCCTTCTCCATGTTCCTGGGATTTCAGGGTAAAGCTTCCACAAATACCTCCTCCCAAGTATTTCCCTCTAATGAAGTACTGCTGCAACACCAATTCCTCGTGATACAAAATGTGATCTCTTAAAGCTGCCTTGGTTTTTCTATTTCAAAAAGAAAGGAAAAAAGAAAAAACTGCCTTGGTTGAGAATTGACTATATATCCAACTACATAAAGGTCTTCACTTGACAACGGCATCTAGCTCGCAAAAATATTTATTTAGAGTGGTTTGACCCATCGAGGTATTATCCAATTATATCTCTTATCACTGCGGTTGTGCATGCTGTCATGTTGAAGGATTTCATGCCCATCTCTTACTGCAAAGTTATTCATAAGAAAAGAAGGTTTTCTCAAGATATTGAAGTTGCTGTATTGTTAGATTTGTTAAAACCGTGACGTTCTTGTTGGAAGTCCGCAAAATTTTGACAATAGCTTCAAGATAATGTAAAGGTTGGGTATTATGAAATCATAATACCAATTGGAGGTTTCTATTTGATGCAATACACAAACAGAATGGGAGATTCTCCTGGATGTAATGTACAAGATGAGATTCCCTTAGTGTTTCTTAATTCATAAATGGATTTCCACCAGCATAGCCACCTATCTTTTGTTGGCTTCTTCAAAATAAAGAAGGACCAACCTAAGAGATTCATTACTTCCTCTGTTTTCTATAGTGCTGGTTATACAAGCTCTCGTTTTTATGCTAATTTTAAAGTTTCATCCTCTCAACACAACCGATTCTCCAGGCGCGGGACCATTTGCTTGACCTTTGAGGAAGACAGGTTGTCCACAAAACTTCAGAGAAAGTGATAACAGGAAACTGAATGCATTTGTAGAAAACTTTCTTAAGCTATTGGGGTTAAAGGCCTGTCCACTTGCCTTGCTTTATCACCAAGACCGTATATAATCTGGTGTTCACTTTTCCAAGTTCTCGTCCATCACTAACAAACTAGTGGGATAAAGTCGTAAAACTAATCATAACATACACAATGGGAGAGTCAACATCGCCAACTAAGATTCATCAAGAAAAAAGTTGTGCCTTGACAACAGTAAAGACACAATTAAATTGATCTGAATCAGAGTCATCAAAATTGTACCTGAAGTCTTAAAATTATCAGTCATCACATATGAAGGTGTGAGGTTTTAATCTTGAAATTTTTGAATGATGCTACAGAAAGAGATGCATAACCTCCATTGTTGACATTTACAGCATAAATCCAAATTTATTTTCAGACACACTATCCTCTTTGCAAATCTTTTTTCAATCACTCGATCGCAGAGCTTCACTGTGTTGTTCATTAATTTAATTCCTCTAAAGTTTGTACAATCTTGTGTATCTTCTTTGTTTTTATATAGAGGTTTTAAAGTGTTTTTTCTCCACTGGTCAAGCATCGTACCGGTCATCACAATCTTGTCGAAAAAAATATGAGAGCCACATAATACCTTTCTTTCCCTAGTCATTTCCGAAACTTGAACTGGAATACCATCGGATCCAATCGCTTTACCATTTTTCACCTTTTCATAGCATCTTCTACCTCTGGTCTGGTAATCGGATACTCTTACTAAAAATGTTGTATTTCTATTATCTTCGGAGTTATGTAAAAAAGTATCTTCTCCATCTACTAGAAGAAAAGCAAAAGAAAAAATTGCAGAAGCTTGGTTCTGGAAGGAAATTGGTCTGATGTACCCAAAAGAACTGTTTGATCCATAAACCATGCCAATATTCAATATGCGATATTCAGTGCATAGCAATAAAATATTGAGCCCGTTTGAATAAATTTGGACGCCAAACTGCAAGTTCTTTCTGTCAAAACCTTTCTGGATGCTATCTTGGAGTGATCCATCATATGTTTTAAGGATACGAAGCAAGTCCAACTATTGAATCTTCTTGAAATCCATTTTAGATTGTATAAAGTATAAACTGGATTGCACTAAGAACAAATATAAGAATCCATATGCGTGTTGCAGTTACTCACTGGCCTCGTCATAATCCAATGCATAAAACAGCTTTGATTTGTATTCTTCCAACAAAGTAATTGTTGGCCATCTCAATTCTAGAATTTTGCCTCCAACCCCATAAATTCTTATTTTGCCTCGAAGGGGATTATATTTTGCCTCAAAGGGTTCTGCCTCTAAGGGTCGTATTTGCATCCAAGGTCATCTCTGAAGGCCGCTTTCAAAAGTCACCTCCAAAGACCGCTACTGACACCAAGGAAATTCCAAAGGTTAAAATGGCATTAATATGAACATGGGTCCTCAAGTTGCGTCCGATGCCATAGGAAACTAAGAAGGGTGATCCTGAGGATGTCTCTGAAGCTTGTGATTACGATCAGAAGTCATGGTCAGATGAAAACAAAGAACTCATTCCCCGCAAATTGGGGGAATCATTGCCTTTGTTTGACTCTTTGACCCAATAATACGGCCACTACACCTATGCCTTTAAATATATAGATCATGGTCACCATTGCCGCATGTATAAGGCCACCTTGAAGCACCCTACAAAGGATTTTGGCATTCACTTACTACTCTATTTTACTTCAAGCTTTCATTTTTTTTATATCTTAGTGACTTAAGTATCGAGAAGCTTTGGGGAACCAAGCACCTATTGTTTTAATCCCTATGTCTTGGATACTCTTGGTGATTGCACGTTCAATCAGCCAGTTCCGAAACAAACAATAATGTTCTTCCGTCACCATCTACCAATGGACCTGCAACTATTAAGTTGACTAGTTTCTTCTCTTAAGTCTTCATTTCCTGTTGTATGTATCCATTAAAGAGGGCGGACCCTTGCAGCAACTGGTAAGGTTGTTGTTGTGTGACCTTGAGGTCACATTTTCGAGCTGCAGAAACAGTCTCTTACACAAAGCGTAAGGTAAGATTCCGTATATCAGATCGTGAAGCGATCTGGCCCTTCCTTGGAGGCGCAAACGTGGAGCCTAGTGCATAGGAAACGCACTTTTTATGTATCCATTAAAATTAATTTTATCACTGGAGAACTCTATACAGAGAAAGAACATACGCTAGGTAGTCAATACACCAAAGATACGCTATATTGATTTTAACTTTATATTAGTTTGGAACGAGGAACGGGAGCTTTCTCAAACAAAATTTTGCAATGGCCTGTAAAGTAGCAACTACCCATCCTCTCTCTTGCCCCATGTATATCTTCAATAAAACAGAGAAGATAAGGATTTCTTTCTTTCCATACAAGCTTAAAACTACTTACGAAATCAAAACAAAAACTACAATTACATCATTCCTACAAACTGAATATCTAGTTTCAATTGCATATTTCAGCTGCCAAAAATCTCAACAGTTACCTTAAGCAATAAAGTCTTATCTTTTAGCACATATGCCTGTTCAACCCAACGTAAAATAGGCATGTCAATTGAACTTCACCGACATACATATTCCTTTTCTTAACTACAGCCTAAGTTAACACAAAAAAGCATCCAGTCACATACATTCAAAAGAAAAGAACAGCACATTTATAAATTACCTTCATCCACTAGTACTTGGCCTAGCGCCACTTGAACCGGGCCTGTTCATGAGATCCACAGCTTCAGCCTCTCCACCAATTCTCCTCATTCTATCATACCCGCCTCCAGATTTCGGCCTAACTTCCTCCCCGTAACGGTTGTTCGAATTGATCTGACCTCTTCCACTTCGCCCTTGCACACCCTTCACAAGTTCCGGTCCAGGATTCTCCTCCCGGCCCATGAACCCCGGTCTAAGATGCGGCGGAACAAACCGATTGGTCTTCCCTACCGGAGATGCCAAAGGAGAGATGGGATTTCCCTGAGATGGCAAAACAACGGGCACAACCGACCCGGTCCGACCCTGAGGACGCAGAGAAATCGCGTCCGGTTCAACCCCGGTCTGATCTGAAACTTTAACCGGTTTTGCAGTAACACCAGTTGTTTCAGGTGGTTTTGAAGATGGGTCCGGCTGAGTTTGAGGAACAATCACGGGTTTCGATTTGGGAGCTGCGGGGCGGCTCAAAACGAGCATATGGCCATGGATTCGGGAATTGGAGATGATATTTTTGGACGGAGTTGAGGATTGTGAAGATGATAGAGGACGATTCGATGGATTTGAGGAGTTAATTACCTTCTTTTCGTAGATATCGTTGAAATTAAGGGAGGCATATTTATTGCTTCTTGCCATCCACCGTTGCCACGAGCTGACGCCACCGTGTAGGGAGGAGGGCAGGACCGGCGAGAACAAAGGGAGTAAAACTGAAAGTTTGCTTTTTCTGATTGGTGTATATTAGCCTAATAACCGCCTCTCAGGTGGGGTGGGATCCTCTCACCCCCCTCAATATTACCCCCCACGTGACCGCCCGTCACGTGGCATTGGAGGGGGTGGTAAGGCTAGGTGGGAGTCACCTGCACCTAGTCTCACCACCCTCCTCCCCTGCCACGTGGCAGGGGGTCATTTGTCAGCCCCTAAAATGGGGGGTGAGGAGATCCGGTCTCTCTCAGGTGTTTATTGTCGGGTAATTCTGAACATTTTGTCTATTCACAAAAAAGAATTTCAGCTTCCCTTCGAAATGAAAATCAAAATTAAAATTGAAAACGGTCACAATGTATAACATGCATTCACCTTGTAGGAGATCGGAAAATTTAGCCTCGGGTAAAGAAGTATCTCAAGTTTTGTATATTTTGTAAGGGTGGCAGCCTGTGTCTCATGTCTCCTATTTTGTGTTTTTTGAGTTTTGGATGTCAAAGTATCAGGCTCATACTTTACTCGTTTGCTTCGCGTATACGGAAGTAGATATCCAAATTTGTACATGTCAGGTTTCATATCGTGTATCAAATATGTTTTATAAGCAAGAAGAACAATTTTGGTAAACTTGTTTTCATTGATATTGTTGCCGGACTAAAGATACAACTTATAGCAACTCCAAATACCACAAAAAGGAAACTAATCAATCAATCATTTATAATGATTGATTGCGTTACATAATGATTGATTGTGTTACAATTAGATTGATTTCTTTCCTTCCACTATTTTAGGTCACATTTCTCACACTCCCCTTCAAGCTGAGTCGTTGGATCTCCGATGCTTAGCTTGCGTAGAACGTCATGATATACTCGGTTAGGTACAATTGAGCTGCTTGGTGATATAGCTTAAGGATAATAATTATGAGACAAAGACGGAACATAGAGGCAATTTCGGAGTTGAACGGTTGAGGATAGCTTTATAGTGCCAATGCCCTTTACTGGTGATAATCCTCCATTGGCCATTTGGATAGAGGACTTATTTGGTTTATTAATGGTAGAAAAATCCAAAATATCGGGAGACATTGTGTCGGTGGCTCCGTAATCGAATATCCACCTAGAGATTTTATTGGGGTAGTGTTATGAGTTAAATAAGTTTTGAGATTATTTAGGGTATTGTTGAAGTTGGAGGGGTTAGTCTGTAATTTGGTGAAAGTATGGCGGTTAAGATGTGAGTGGTGTGGAGGCTGAGGACTTATTCGGCTTTTTTTTAAAGATGAGGACTTACAGGAAATAAAGCAGGGGCAAAAGGGTCAATGCAAGAGTTATAAAGGGTAGGGTTAGAAAAGGGGAAAAGGCGACCTTTCCCCCTTTTACCTGGCGACAGATAGGCTTTACTCCCCCTCCATCTCCTTCGCCGCTTCCTGCGATCTCTCCTTCCATAAGTCCGGCGAAGCCTCTGGCACCACTCTCTTCTGTGTTGCTCGTGGTAGCAATGGCAGTCCTTGGATTGCCTGCTGCCCCGCTGGCAGCGCCTCCTTTCCGTCCCCGCTTTCTTGTGTTCAGCCACCACTCTGGATATCCAATGATTTTGAAGCATCCGGAGGCAGTGTGTCGTGTACATCCGCAGTGAGTGCACCTGAGATTAGATTTTTTCATCCTCCTTGCGGGATGAAGAGTTCATCTCTAACCGCTACCTAGTCCTCCTTCTCCTGAGGGAAGATCTCCCTGTGATAGTCCCCCCTCTATCCGCATAATCCTTCTTCTAGACATTACTCTGCATATTGCGTCATACGCTTTCTCTACTTTTGGAAAGGGATCTATTTTGAGAAGGTCTCGTTTATCTTGGTCATAGTCCTCACTTATAGTTTGAAGCAATTGATATAACCTGGTGGTTTGTTGTAGTTGATTGAATCTAGTCATGTCTTTAAGACAACTCATCGGGTTTGGGCTCATTCTGTCGGTTTCTTTCCAGATGGCCTGTAGTTAGTCGTACACTTTCTCTAAGGTAAATTACCCTGCTTTAGGCTATTATCCTTGACTGTGAGATCAAAAATTTGAAGGGAGTGATCCTTCCCGCTGCTATATGTGGCCTCAACTCCTTTCCACAGTTCTCTAGCAGTAGGATAATCGATATACTGGTTGACAATCTCTCTATCAATATTTTCTAGGGTCCAGGTAAGTACGGTGGAATCATTTTGATGCCATTAGGGTATTCTGGATCCTCTTTGGATGGGGATGCGGCTGTGATGTGATTGAGCCGTCCCCTTCCATCAAGGCTAAGCTCATCTTCCTTGCCCATGTGGCATAGTTTTGGTCTGTCAATTTGTCTATTAAGACAATCGGCTGACTGGAATGGATTTCTGTTTAGGGTTTATCTGGTGTCATGTTCTGTAGTATTTCCATTACTTGAGCAAGGCTAAAGGTCTGAGAATGGTTGTCCGTTGCTCCCTATGTGCGGGAAACTCCGGAGGTTGAGGAGGCGTCGTCCATGGCTATTTTTTCTGGGTTCACAGGTAAGTAATGAGTTTGTTAATCATTCTATCCCAAGGATGGAACGATTACTCTGATAACATGTTTGATAAGCAAGAAGAACAATTTTGGTAAACTTGTTTTCATTGATATTGTTGCAGGACTAAAGATACAACTTATAGAAACTCCAAATACCCCAAAAGGAAACTAATCAATCAATCATTTATAATGATTGATTGCGTTACATAATGATTGACTATGTTACAATTAGACTGATTTCTTTCCTTCCACTATTTTAGGTGACGTTTCTCACACTCCCCCTCAAGCTAAGTCGTCGGATCTCCGATGCTTAGCTTGCGTAGATAGTCATGATATACTCGGTTGGGTACAATTGAGCTGCTTGGTGATATGACTTAAGGATAATAATTTATGAGACAAAGATGAAACATAGAGGCGATCGGAGTTGAACGGTTGAGGATAGCTTTATAGTGCTCATGCCTTTTACTGGTGATAATCCTCCATTGGCCGTTTTGATAAAGGACTTATTTGGTGTATTAATGGTGTAAAAATCCGAAATATCGGGAGATATTGTGTCCGTGGCTCCGCGATCGAATACCCACATAGAGATTTTATTGGGGTTTGATTTTATGAGTTAAATAAGTTTTGAGATTATTTAGGGTATTGTTGAAGTTGGAGGGGTTAGTCTGTAATTTGGTAAAAGTATGGTGGTTAAGATGTAAGTGGTGTGGAAGCTGAGGACTCATTCGGCCTTTTTTTTAAAGGTGAGGACTTGCAGGAAATAAAGCAGGGACAAAAGGGTCAAGGCAAGAGTTATAAAGGGTAAGGTTAGAAAAGGGAGAAAAGTAGACCTTCCCCCTTTTACCCGGCGGCAGATATGCTTTACTCCCCCTCCATCTCCTTTGTCACTTCATACGATCTCTCCTTCCATAAGTCCGGTGAAGCCTCCGGCACCACTCTCTTCTGTGTTGCTCGTGGTAGCGATGGCAGTCCTTGGATTGCCCGCTGCCCCACTGGCAGCACCTCCTCTCCGTCACCGCTTCCTTGTGTTCGGCCACCACTCTGGATATCCAATGATTTTGAAGCATACGGAGGCAGCGTGTCGTGTACCTCCGCAGTGAGTGCACCTGAGGTTAGATTTTTCATCCTCCTTGTGGGATGAAGAGTTCATCTTTGACCGGCCGTTAAGCTCCTTTTTCGCCGGTATTTTTGTTTTCGCGACTAGGCCACTGCCTAGTCCTCCTTCTCCTGGGGGAAGATCTCCCTGTGATGGTCTCCCCTCCATCCGCATAATCATTCTTCTAGACATTTCTTTGCATATTGCGCCATACGCTTCCTCTACTGTTGGCAAGGAATCTCTTTTGAGAAGATCCCGTTTATCTTGGTCATAGTCCTCGCTTATAGCTTGAAGAAATTGATATAACCTGGTGGTTTGTTGTAGTTGATTGAATCTAGTCATGTCTTTAAGACAACTCATCGGGTTTGGGCTCATTCTGCCGGTTTCTTTCCAGATGGCCTGTAGTTAGTCGTACACTTTCTCTAAGGTAAATTACCCTGCTTTAGGCTATTATCCTTGACTGTGAGATCAAAAATTTGAAGGGAGTGATCCTTCCCGCTGCTATATGTGGCCTCAACTCCTTTCCACAGTTCTCTAGCAGTAGGATAATCGATATACTGGTTGACAATCTCTCTATCAATATTTTCTAGGGTCCAGGTAAGTACGGTGGAATCATTTTGATGCCACTTAGGGCATTCTGGATCCTCTTTGGATGGGGGTGCGGTTGTGATGTGATTGAGCCGTCCCCTCCCATCTAAGGCTAGGCTCATCTTCTGTTCCCATGTGGCATAGTTTCAGTCTGTCAATTTGTTTGTTAAGACAATTAGTTAACTGTAATGGATTTCTGTTTGGGGTTTATCTGGTGTCATGTTCAGGAGTATTTCCATTACTTGAGCAAGGCTAAAGGTCTGAGAATGGTTGTCCGTTGCTCCCTATGTGCGGGAAACTCCGGAGGTTGAGGAGGCGCCGTCCATGGCTATTTTTTCTGGGTTCACAGATAAGTGATGAGTTTGTTAATCATTCTATCCCAAGGATGGAACGATTACTCTGATACCGTTTGTTAATCATTCTATCCCAAGGATGAAACGATTACTCTGATACCATGTTTGATAAGCAAGAAGAACAATTTTGGTAAACTTGTTTTCATTGATATTGTTGCGGGACTAAAGATACAACTTATAGAAACTCCAAATACCACATAAAGGAAACTTATAATGATTCATTGCGTTACATAATGATTGACTATGTTACAATTAGGCTGATTTCTTTCCTTCCACTATTTTAGGTGACGTTTCTCACACTCTCCCTCAAGCTAATTCGTCGGATCTCCGATGCTTAGCTTGCGTAGATAGTCATGATATACTCGGTTGGGTACAATTGAGCTTCTTGGTGATATGGCTTAAGGATAATAATTTATGAGACAAAGACGAAACATAGAGGCGATCGGAGTTGAACGGTTGAGGATAGCTTTATAGTGCTCATGCCTTTTACTGGTGATAATCCTCCATTGGCCGTTTTGATAAAGGACTTATTTGGTGTATTAATGGTGTAAAAATCCAAAATATCGCGAGACATTGTGTCGGTGGCTCTGCGATCGAATACCCACCTAGAGATTTTATTGGGGTTCGATTTTATGAGTTAAATAAGTTTTGAGATTATTTAGGGTATTGTTGAAGTTGGAGGGGTTAGTCTGTAATTTGGTAAAAGTATGGTGGTTAAGATGTAAGTGGTGTGGAGGCTGAGGACTCATTCGGCCTTTTTTTTAAAGATGAGGACTTGCAGGAAATAAAGCAGGGACAAAAGTGCCAAGGCAAGAGTTATAAAGGGTAAGGTTAGAATAGGGGAAAAGTAGACCTTTCCCCCTTTTACCTGGCGGCAGATATGCTTTACTCCCCCCTCCATCTCCTTTGCCACTTCATGCGATCTCTCCTTCCATAAGTCCGGTGAAGCCTTCGGCACCACTCTCTTCTGTGTTGCTCGTGGTAGCGATGGCAGTCCTTGGATTGCCCGCTGCCCCGCTGGCAGCACCTCCTCTCCGTCACCGCTTCCTTGTGTTCGGCCACCACTCTGGATATCCAATGATTTCGAAGCATTTGGAGGCAGTGTGTCGTGTACCTCCGCAGTGAGTGCACCTGAGGTTAGATTTTTCATCCTCTTTGCGGGATGAAGAGTTCATCTTTGATCGGCAGTTAAGCTCCTTTTTCGCCGGTATTTTTGTTTTCGCGACTAGGCCACTGCCTAGTCCTCCTTCGCTTGAGGGAAGATCTCCCTGTGATGGTCCCCCCTCCATCTGCATAATCATTCTTCTAGACATTTCTTTGCATATTGCGCCGTACGCTTCCTCTACTGTTGGCAAGGAATCTCTTTTGAGAAGATCACGTTTATCTTGGTCATAGTCCTCGCTTATAGCTTGAAGAAATTGATATAACCTGGTGGTTTGTTGCAGTTGATTGAATCTAGTCATGTACTCAGGAAAACTCATCGGGTTTGGGCTCCTTCTGTCGATTTCTTTCCAGATGGCCTGTAGTTGGCCGTACACTTTCTCTAAGGGTAAATTACCCTGCTTTAGGCTATTATCCTTGACTGTGAGATCAAAAATTTGAAGGGAGTGATCCTTCCCGATGCTATATGTGGCCTCAACTCCTTTCCACAGTTCACTGGCAGTGGGATAATCGATATACTGGTTAACAATCTCTCCATCAATATTACTCTGATACCATGTTTGATAAGCAAGAAGAACAATTTTGGTAAACTTGTTTTCATTGATATTGTTGCGGGACTAAAGATACAACTTATAGCAACTCCAAATACCACAAAAAAGAAACTAATCAATCAATCATTTATAATGATTGATTGCGTTACATAATGATTGATTATGTTACAATTAGATTGATTTCTTTCCTTCCACTATTTTAGGTCACGTTTCTCACAAAGTATATTCACTTGACAATATATTCACAACTTGACAAATACAAATATTTTAGGTTGTATACGGGTCATTTCGTATATTTTTCAGGTATTTTCAGGTTTCATGTATTATAAACTAGAACTATAAGAGAAATAGTTTTAACATATAATCAGCAATCTGATTCATAAGAAAAATATATAAAATGAAAAATAGCAATCCATCATTTAACAAAAGAAATACACAAAAAGAACATATGATAAGACAACGTACACTGACCTGAATCCTAAGAAGATGGAAAGTCATGCAACAAAAGAAGAGAGGAGAGAAATGTATCACCGGCGAGAAGGATGATGACGGTGATGGTGACGGAGAGTCGTTAAAGGAAGACCTCCAAACAGAAAGTATTTCAAATTTTACATAATAAAAATTAAATCATAACTTCGAATTATCTCCATTTCTACATGTCTTTTTCTATTTGTAGTGAATTTCGGTCTGTCCTTCAGCTTCACCAACTTTTTCAGAACGGAACCAAGACCACTTGTTTACCAGCTGCTGCTTAAGTGAGAAGTGAGAAATGAAAAGAGTGAAGAATGAGTGAAGAGAGGAGAAATGAAGATGATGGGTAGGAGCCGCGGAGGTAATTACAGAGGGAAAGAAGTAAGGGAATAAGAAATTGAGAATCGGGAATTAGGTTTTTAAGTTTTAGGAGTTTCTTTTTTTATGTTATAACTTTTATTTTAATAATTTATTATTCATATTTTAAAATATATTTAAGAAAATCAAGTATGTCGTGTATAAATGGGTAACTGAGGATGTTTCTGGACACGACCTGCTTTCAGCGGGTATGTTTCTGGTCTTATCCAATTTGTACACGAAATCTACCAAGGCTATATCTATACCTGCGAAGAGCGTGCCAGGTTCGCGTCGTGTTTTCGTATTGTGTATGAGATTGTCTCCCCTGATATTTTGTATGAATTTGTGCATTTTATTATTATTATTATTAAGAATATTTTAGTAGGACAAGAGAATGAGTAAAACATAGAATATTGGAGTATTCTGTTTGGGAACTTTACAAAAACTCGTAGTAGATGATTTAGAATATAAGATCAAAATATAATCCACATCCTTATTAAACCTAATAAATACATTATAT
This sequence comes from Eustoma russellianum, assembly GCA_036186865.1. Classification (NCBI taxonomy): domain Eukaryota; kingdom Viridiplantae; phylum Streptophyta; class Magnoliopsida; order Gentianales; family Gentianaceae; genus Eustoma; species Eustoma russellianum. Next base: position 10,772,272 of record AP025048.1, on the reverse strand, counting down.
TTGTATCTTAAATGGTTTGTAAACGACTAACATGTTTGATACCTTAAATGCTAATATATGTATGTGACAGGAGAGTGCATATAACTGTTGATAATGACAGGAGAATGTGTATGTTTTTAAATTAATTTAGAGTCCTCATATCAAATTTGAATGGGAAACGTATATAATAATATGACACCATCATCCACAAGTTATGTCATATGTCCAAATTAGCACTTATATGTCCGCTTATATATTTAAATTGGCATAACGATATGTATCTTTAGTTAGAATTCATACCCATGTGACAAAAAGTTTTGACAACTAGCAATTATATGTCTCGGTGGGCAACAACAACAACTTTATTCAATTATCTTAGAGACTCCGACTATAACAGGATATGAAAGAATCGGATATACGCAATCATACACATGCCTCGTTGGCAATAACTGTGGGCAATCTCGGCACCTTTAAATTGTACATTTGAGAATGATGTCATAGGTTATGTGTATAATATGTGGTTTTGTTATGAAATATCATCTTATGCTTTTGTTACAGGAAGTTGTCGGACAATAATTTTATAGCAAAGCACAGTCAATACACCAGCTGAAAATATTGACAAGAAAAATGTTGCGAACAATTAAAATATCAATTTATAATCATTTCGTTCTTCCTTCTCTCTGTCCTATTTCTATAGCTTTACATTTCTTCAGGATGTATAAATGTCTATAAAAACAACAAATCACTAAATGACATTCCAGTCTTATAGAAGTTACAATCTTACTGTAAGGATGGGTTTTGTGGGCCGGAGTTTGACAAACTTAAGCTCGGTTCACAAAAGTTTAGACTTGTGTCTCAAACTGAGTCCCAACTATAAAATAAGTCCGAAACTCATAAAAATAAAACTCAAACTTGGTTCATAGAACTTTAAGGTGACTGGTTGAAGTTACAGTTTCTATCTCTCAATTCTCTAAGAAATTATATAAGTCGTAAGATAGGTATGAAAAATGACTTAGCTAACTAAACTATCTAATTCCGGTCTTAATTTATCATTCTTTACTTGAAGAGGTAAGACCTACTCCTTCCGTCTTAAAAATATCATTCTAAAAATATGATTCTGTTTTGACTAGAACATCATTTAAAAAGTCAAACTCTTTTATCACTATTTTTCTTCAATCTTAGTTGGTTATTTGAGGTAAAATAGAGAAATCATATAAATGTTGGCTATTTCTATTCTACCTTTAGTCAGTTATTTCTTTAAGCTTTGGTCTCTCAACTTTTATGAACATGATTATATATACACTTGTGTGTGTATATGTATATTTATGCATGTATCTGTGTGTTTATATATATATATATATATATGTGTATCACAACACCTTACACATTAAAGTAAACAGAATTCTGGCTGATGGAGTGCAAGGACACTCATATGATGTTATTACATTTGCAAAATAATTTGTGAAAGTGGCAAAATCATATTGTCCTGATCGGCCACGAGATTACTGATAACCAAAATTTTTTTTCTAGATCATATCATTTCTTGTGGAGTGTTGCCTCATATGAAGAGATATTGATTTAGACATGCATTGAACTCATGACGTCTTAGTCATGGAGCCTATAATGCCTCATTCATCACCAAACTTGGTGACTACCTCGTCAAGCTTATTTTTGGATTGCCGCAATTGATGCATGGTTTCGTGATAACGATTCGACAGGTCGTGTCAATTGTTGCCTGTGTGAAGAAAAATTTGTCCATGTATATTATCTTCACGGCGCATTCGCGATGATGAATTGTTCTGCATAGTGAAGTCATTTCTAACTGTAAGGTCTCAGATTTTGAGTTTGTGACGTTATTATAGATCTGTCAATATTCAATGTCAATTTTTCAAATTTCATCTTTGTTTACTTAAAGATTGCTAACCTAAACAGCTATTTAGTACTTTGATTCATACTTTAAAAGACATTCTTGAATTTCTTTTTAAGGTACGAAAAGGTATTACAATATGCCTGATCTTCTTGGCAGACCCTTACAACCGTCTGTTCGTTAAGATTCTGTAATGCTCAAATTTTGGTTTACGTTTTTCCTGTGAGCCTATGTATTTCGTTATGGATAGTCTATAAAAGGTTAACCAATTTCACATTTACTATTTATGCCATTTACTTATCCACTATAATATTTTTATTTACTTATTTTCACATCATATCCGTGTTAGAAGGACTATCTGTTGGTGTCAAGATTTGTTTTGATGATTTTCACAAAAAGAGAAGTTTCAAAATCAAAAGTTTCTGGAACTTCACATGCAAGTTAGACATGTTACTCCTCAAGAAAATATAGCTAAGGAAATGCTCTATTAAGTCATTAAACGCTGAATAAAGCGCTTCATATTGTAATAAGAAAATAAAGCCTTTGGACAGAGAGTTTCGAACAGTGGATAGAGCGCTTGATCTTGTAAAGCATAAATTAAGTCTCTGTGTAGAGAAAAAGGGGTTTGAGTGATTTTCAAATACATGATTTAAATGTGCACAAAAACGAACATAGCATAAACGTGCATGATATATGTACATGTGTGCATGATAACTTGCCATTACTTGCCTTATTTAACTTATATATTATGTTGCCGTACTAACGAGCCATGAAGCATTAAAGCTTACATCATATGGCGAACATTTGTTGTGTTTATGCTATTTTCAGGTGCCACCATTAATGAACTAAATTAGTTCATTAAGTGAAATACTTAGTTTAATAAACTAAGTAGTTCATTAAAGGAAGATTAATTTGAAAAAGGCACAAAAGCAACAAGGCCAAGGAAGGAAAGTTTTCTCCTCCTCCCCATCTTCATTAAACACGCCATATATATATATACACTATATATATTTTCAGATTTTTTAAATAAAGGCACATACGCATATATTCCAACGTACTACCGACACGTTATATATCTTACGTACGTACGTTAACGTCACACCACTATACTTAACTCATGTTTATGAGTATATTCAGGTCTTATATCATATGATATAAGATATGGTGATGACAAAGTAAATACGACACGATAAAAGGTTCTAAACCGAAATTTGTCGTATCGGGCGAATACCGAAACTTCGCCAACGTGTCACGTACTTGCCATAAATAAATGGCCAGCCCATATACATCAAACATTGATGAAAATTTCGTGCTACACATGGTATGATCAGCCAAAAATACTTTCCATGTTGGCACACACAAATCACCCCACATTTAGGCAAAAATGTGAAGATTCCAATTTTAATTTTGTCACATGTTTATGGTACCACTTTAAATCAGCCAAGTGCTGAGATTTAAAGTATATATTATATATATTATGTATAACATAATATATATATCATGTGCAAAATTTGGAATTCAAAGTAGAGAAAAATCGGGTAATCGATAAATATCAAAAATTCGGTTTTCTACGCACATAACATGGAACGTTTTTCTTGAACATCATGTGACACGTATCTAGACACTTTTTACATATGATATACATCTTAAAGTGTTCTAGAAAATTAAATTAAGGGCTGATTGAAATATTACATGTGTGTATTATTAAATGTGCACTATTTTACAAAGTTAGCAAAAATAAATTTCAGCACATGTACATACACATTACAACGTTACTACAGCTGAGATGGAGCACATGTGGAGCCTTGTTGGCATATTGATTGGTCAAGGATCAATCATACAATGTTGATGAATCAAAGTGAGAAGCTACAAAAGGTAAGTATTCAACATATACCTCTCTTATGTCACATGCTGAAAATTTCAGCATGCTACACACATCTTGGCCGATTTCTTCATGGCTAAGATAACATATTTTATCAATTTTTATTAAAGGATAAATTGAAGATGTTATGGAAATGATTTGAATATTATGTAAGGTAATTAAGTGTGATATTTTACATATCACACATGCTGAAATTTTTCAGCATGTGTGAAGGTTGTGGTGGCCGAATTTTACACTCCTATTGTGTCCAAGTTCATTCATCAATTGATAGCAAGACTTACCATATATGGTTGATTCATTTTTATGATAAAAATTCAAAGAAAAATGGTAAATAATCTGAATTTTATTTCATAATGCACATGCTAAAAAATTCAGCATGGCAAGGTGATAATGGCCGATTTTTTGAGCTTGAAAGGGAGAGATTTCTTGTCTTGCAATTTATGATGAAATATTTGACTTATGGTATGATTTTATGATTGATATTGGCACATGTTTTAAGTGATTATTTCAGATTTTCCAAGTCATCAAATGATGACAACATTGAGCCAATAAAGAGGTGCCAAGTAAGCAAAGACTAAATGATGATCCAATAGAATGATGCCAAGTAAGCAAAGCATTGTCACCATGATGTCTTACACTCTCTCAAGGACTTAAAAGACAATTTTCAAGAGGGGAGAAACCCTAGGAGGGGACGGCTGCAATTAAAAAGAGAAGAGGAGAGCAAACAAAACAAGGCCAAGCATTGCAAAATTCAAAGTGATCAAAAAGCCTAGTTCTTCTACTTCCACATTCTCTCTTTCTTTCTCTTTTCTTGTAAAGCCTATTGTATTCATATTCTTTCAATCTTGAATAGGCTTGAGATAAACCACCATTCATACATCTTTGTAAAAGATTGATCAAGGTGTGATCAATCTTCATTCTTGCGAGGTGGTGGTGTTCGTGACAATTGTATTCACGTACAAGGTTTGTAAAGGGTTGGAGTTGGTGTGTAACTCCATCAACCCTGTGGTAAGGTGTTTTTGAGTTGTGTGATTAGTGTGAACCAAGGAAGGTGTTCCTTGAAGACTGGAGTAGGTTGTTGATAACCGAACCAGTATAAAATTCTTGGTATCATTTACTTTCAGCACTGATTTTCTGTTTCAACACTGTTTACTGTTTTTAATCACGTTTGTAAAAATAGTAAACGAATTTCAAAAATCACGAAACTTTTAGAAAATATAACCACACATTCTAGGGTTCTTTTGGCGCAAGTTTCAACCCTTTTGGACAAGTATAAGTCATTCCAACGTCCAAAGTTCTGAGACTAGTGCAGTCTGATTTTCAAGCTTGCAAAGGTTGAGACTTTGATCGTATTTGACTAACTTCCCAAAATAATTTTTCAAAACTGTTTCAACAAATGTAAATATAACATATAAGGGGTTAGTGGTTAAATTTTCAGAGCATTTGGAGTTGTGTACAAATAGGAATTAATTTTTCAAATCAGTGTATCGGTTCTGGCAGATTTGTGCAATCTGACCACCAACGAATTTTCAAGGGGTTAGAGGTTGAATTTAAATCTGAAATTTTTAGGAGATACTCATAACATCTGAGTCTAAGTTCTCTCCAAATTTCAGAATTTTTGAAGACCTGAAACCTAGTTTTCAAAACGTTTTAAAACTGGTCCTGAAAACAGAAACTGTTTTCAGAAGTTGGGTTTTTGGTTCAAAGAAATTTTAAAAACCACATTTTCCGCACCCACTATTCAACCCCCCCTTCTAGTGGTGCCTTGCAGATCCTACAATTGGTATCAGAGCGCAGGAACACTCACATCAAAAGGATCCAACGATCTTAGTGAGATGGCAACCACTAGCCATGAAACCGAGGAAAAAGATATGTCAAGCCAAATGCCTCCACTATTCGAAAATGAGGTAAATTCTGATTCTGACTCGGATTCTGAACTATCTTATGATGATTTATATGTTGAATATCTTGAATTACATAAGTTTGCTAGAACTCTTGCAAAACAAAAGATACTGTTAATTGAAGATAAGAAATTGTTAGAATCTTCTAACAAAGATCTTATGTCTCAATTAAACGATTCAAAAGAAGAGTCGTCGTGCATTATAAATTCATTAAAGTCTGAGATTTCATCATTGACATCCGAGAACACTGAATTGAAATCCGAGATTTCAAACTTGAAATCAAGGAATGCGGATGTAGAGAAAAAGGTGAAACAATTTGATACGAGATCGAACATACCAGATCACATCATTTCTTCTCAAAAGCATGATAGTGACAAAACCGGACTAGGATACGTTGAGAAAAGCAAGCCACAAAATAAACCAACCAAATTCATCCCATCTAAGAAAATAGATGCATCAAAGACATATGTGGCATCTAAAAAGACGCATAGGCCTTTTCTTATGACATCTCAATGTGCTTCCTCTTCACATCATGCAAAATATAATTATGTGCCATATAGATATGAGAAGAAACAAGTGACGCATACGCGACACACATATCACAAAAATGCATCTAGATCACGTCCCGTGCATGCAAATCGAAATGCTTATCAAAAACAAAAACCACACTATGTGCATGATGGAATTCTTGGCCAAAGGCCAAACGCATTTTCTCCTAACATATATTATTTTGCGTTCTCATCACCTTTCTCACCTTTTGGAAGACCTAGAAAGGTCACCCAAATCTGGGTGCCAAAAGGGACATTTTCAAAGGGTTGAATAAATAACCCTTACGAATGCACGTTATATGAATTGCATGATTTTTTCATCTTCATCTTTACAGGCATCTTTTGATTTACTTTTCAAAATAAAGGGGGAGAGAAAGCATGATTTAAGGGGGAGAGAGATTGCATAAATCAAAGGGGAGCGGTTTTGAAATCTAACGTTAAAAATTTTGAATTTATGCATAATTGAAGGGGGAGCGATAGGATTTAAATCATGTACATAAGTTATTTTGAAAATCATCAAAAGGGGGAGATTGTAGAGAAAAAGGGGTTTGAGTGATTTTCAAATACGTGATTTAAATGTGCACAAAAACGAACATAGCATAAACGTGCACGATATATGTACATGTGTGCATGATAACTTGCCATTACTTGCCTTATTTAGCTTATATATTATGTTGCCGTACTAACGAGCCATGAAGCATTAAAGCTTACATCATATGGCGAACATTTGTTGTGTTTATGCTATTTTCAGGTGCCACCATTAATGAACTAAATTAGTTCATTAAGTGAAGTACTTAGTTTAATAAACTAAGTAGTTCATTAAAGGAAGATTAATTTGAAAAAGGCACAAAAGCAACAAGGCCAAGGAAGGAAAGTTTTCTCCTCCTCCCCATCTTCATTAAACACGCCATATATATATACACACTATATATATTTTCAGATTTTTTAAATAAAGGCACATACGCATATATTCCAACGTACTACCGACACGTTATATATCTTACGTACGTACGTTAACGTCACACCACTATACTTAACTCATGTTTATGAGTATATTCAGGTCTTATATCATATGATATAAGATATGGTGATGACAAAGTAAATACGACACGATAAAAGGTTCTAAACCGAAATTTGTCGTATCGGGCGAATACCGAAACTTCGCCAACGTGTCACGTACTTGCCATAAATAAATGGTCAGCCCATATACATCAAACATTGATGAAAATTTCGTGCTACACATGGTATGATCAGCCAAAAATACTTTCCATGTTGGCACACACAAATCACCCCACATTTAGGCAAAAATGTGAAGATTCCAATTTTAATTTTGTCACATGTTTATGGTACCACTTTAAATCAGCCAAGTGCTGAGATTTAAAGTATATATTATATATATTATGTATAACATAATATATATATCATGTGCAAAATTTGGAATTCAAAGTAGAGAAAAATCGGGTAATCGATAAATATCGAAAATTCGGTTTTCTACGCACATAACATGGAACGTTTTTCTTGAACATCATGTGACACGTATCTAGACACTTTTTACATATGATATATATCTTAAAGTGTTCTAGAAAATTAAATTAAGGGCTGATTGAAATATTACATGTGTGTATTATTAAATGTGCACTATTTTACAAAGTTAGCAAAAATAAATTTCAGCACATGTACATACACATTACAACGTTACTACAGCTGAGATGGAGCACATGTGGAGCCTTGTTGGCATATTGATTGGTCAAGGATCAATCATACAATGTTGATGAATCAAAGTGAGAAGCTACAAAAGGTAAGTATTCAACATATACCTCTCTTATGTCATATGCTGAAAATTTCAGCATGCTACACACATCTTGACCGATTTATTCATGGCTAAGATAACATATTTTATCAATTTTTATTAAAGGATAAATTGAAGATGTTATGGAAATGATTTGAATATTATGTAAGGTAATTAAGTGTGATATTTTACATATCACACATGCTGAAATTTTTCAGCATGTGTGAAGGTTGTGGTGGCCGAATTTTACACTCCTATTGTGTCCAAGTTCATTCATCAATTGATAGCAAGACTTACCATATATGGTTGATTCATTTTTATGATAAAAATTCAAAGAAAAATGGTAAATAATCTGAATTTTATTTCATAATGCACATGCTGAAAAATTCAGCATGGCAAGGTGATAATGGCCGATTTTTTGAGCTTGAAAGGGAGAGATTTCTTGTCTTGCAATTTATGATGAAATATTTGACTTATGGTATGATTTTATGATTGATATTGACACATGTTTTAAGTGATTATTTCAGATTTTCCAAGTCATCAAATGATGACAACATTGAGCCAATAAAGAGATGCCAAGTAAGCAAAGACTAAATGATGATCCAATAGAATGATGCCAAGTAAGCAAAGCATTGTCACCATGATGTCTTACACTCTCTCAAGGACTTAAAAGACAATTTTCAAGAGGGGAGAAACCCTAGGAGGGGACGGCTGCAATTAAAAAGAGAAGAGGAGAGCAAACAAAACAAGGCCAAGCATTGCAAAATTCAAAGTGATCAAAAAGCCTAGTTCTTCTTCTTCCACATTCTCTCTTTCTTTCTCTTTTCTTGTAAAGCCTATTGTATTCATATTCTTTCAATCTTGAATAGGCTTGAGATAAACCACCATTCATACATCTTTGTAAAAGATTGATCAAGGTGTGATCAATCTTCATTCTTGCGAGGTGGTGGTGTTCGTGACAATTGTATTCACGTACAAGGTTTGTAAAGGGTTGGAGTTGGTGTGTAACTCCATCAACCCTGTGGTAAGGTGTTTTTGAGTTGTGTGATTAGTGTGAACCAAGGAAGGTGTTCCTTGAATACTGGAGTAGGTTGTTGATAACCGAACCAGTATAAAATTCTTGGTGTCATTTACTTTCAGCACTGATTTTCTGTTTCAGCACTGTTTACTGTTTTTAATCACGTTTGTAAAAATAGTAAACGAATTTCAAAAATCACGAAACTTTCAGAAAATATAACCACACGTTCTAGGGTTCTTTTGGCGCAAGTTTCAACCTTTTTGGACAAGTATAAGTCATTCCAACGTCCAAAGTTCTGAGACTAGTGCAGTTTGATTTTCAGGCTTGCAATGGTTGAGACTTTGATCGTATTTAACTAACTTCCCAAAAGAATTTTTCAAAACTGTTTCAACAAATTTAAATATAACATATAAGGGGTTAGTGGTTAAATTTTCAGAGCATTTGGAGTTGTGTACAAATAGGAATTAATTTTTCAAATCAGTGTATCGGTTCTGGCAGATTTGCGCAATCTGACCACCAACGAATTTTCAAGGGGTTAGAGGTTGAATTTAAATCTGAAATTTTTAGGAGATACTCATAACATCTGAGTCTAAGTTCTCTCCAAATTTCAGAATTTTTGAAGACCTGAAACCTAGTTTTCAAAATGTTTTAAAACTGGTCCTGAAAACAGAAACTGTTTTCAGAAGTTGGGTTTTTGGTTCAAAGAAATTTTAAAAACCACATTTTCCGCACCCACTATTCAACCCCCCCTTCTAGTGGTGCCTTGCAGATCCTACACTCTGGATAGAGAGTTTCAAACGCGGCATAAGAGCGCTATATCAGGTAAGAGAAATAAGAAACTCTCGGACAGAGAGCTTCGAACGCTACATCGAGCACTCCATCTAGTACACAAAGTTTCAAACAAAATGCCTGAAGAAAAAGGTTGAAGCGCTTCATACATTATTATTCTTGAGTTCGAAGTCACTTTAAGAGCTGCATTCATAAGTTCTGATGCACGAATGGAAGGTTTCAAATGGCGGTTGAGATCACAAGAGGCAAAAAGTGAGGCAAAATATGAGGCCTCCAATCACGCGCTGCCACGTGTACAAGTAACTATTTTTTAAAAACAAAAAAATTTTAAACTTCTTCCACTTTTGTACACACGGCAATCTGTGATTGGAGGCCTCATATTTTACCTAATTTCTCACCTTCTCTGATCCCAACCGTTCAAATGGCACACCTTTTCTCTCTCTTGCATTTTTTGATTGACAAAAAGTACTTTTTATCTTCCCTATGCAATCATGATATTTTTAGCTTTAGCCAAAATGTCAATCAAAGGTAGGTGAACAAATATATCCCTTTTTGAGCTTAAGATGAGAAGCTTCCTCAAGAAGCTTTTCACTTCACCCAAGAAAAACTTTTCAAGATGATGAGGTATCAACATACCATTGAAAGTCTTCTTCCAACTTTATCTCTCCTCTCCAACGGCTGGGAGACGTTTCTATAAGGGCTTTGAAGGCTCCATTTTTGAAGATTAACTTTCTACCTCAAGCTCTCAAGTCTTCATTTGTATTTTGCTCTCAAAATCATTATAAAATTACTTTATTGTTGATAGTATGTGATTGTAAAAGAGAAGAGGTCTTCTTCTAAGTGAGGATTGTGAGGAGCAAGATTTAGATTGTTGGTCAAGAAGCAAGGGAGCTTCTTGTTGGGCGAAAACTCAAGCTTCCAAGAGCTAGTTAATGGTGTAGGAGCTACATCATACTCCAAGAAGGTTTCTTTGGTGCAAGGAAGATCTTAAGGAGACTAGGCTTCAAAGAGGTTGAGTTTTTTGTGTTCTTGAGCTAGGTTTGCTAAACCTAGTTTGTTCTTGTATTTTCTTTGATTGTTGTTTCCCCCAAAGAGAAATAACAATCCCTTGTTCAAAAATCCTTCTTATTCAAAGCAAGAAGGTAGAGGAGCAGAGTCTTTGACTTATGAATTTGGTGTTCTTTCATTTCCGCAATTTATTTCCTTCAAAGAACACATCAAGTATTGGTTTAAACACTTCTATTGCAAAAAGATTCGAAAAAGAACCATACTTGTATAAACACACTATTCAATTGTGTGTTTATACAATCTATACTTCTAGTGTGTTTCATGGACCTAACAATTGGTATCAGAGCCTAATCTTGATTGTTTGGTAGTCAAATAGAAAGGCTTGATCCTATCTAGTATGGAAGAAACACCTTATGATTGAGAATCTTTGGGTGTGAGTCTTCTAGAACAAGAAGAAGAAGACAAGAGAATTTGATACTTTCCGTATCAAACATTCATACCAAAGTATCTATGTTTGATCCAAATAATTATTCTCTATGGAAATCCAACATGGAGACTCATCTTAGGGGTTGTGGTTATCGGATTTGGAAAAAGTTACTAAGGGCTCAAAGGCTCCTATTGATTTTGATAATCCAACTCAAGAAGAAGAGTTGTTATTTGCTATAAATGGAAAAGCTCTTAACATCTTAAATAGTTCTCTTACTCCAAATGAGAGAGCTAAGATTCAAGGTGTTCAATCGGCTCATGAATCATGGATAAAGTTGGAAATGATTCATGAGGGTACTTCTCAAGTTGAAAAGGCAAGGAGGAGGATGTTGATTAAGCAATTCTATAAATTTTCCGTCCCAAAAGGTGAAAAGATAGAGGAAACTATTCAACGGTTCACCAAATTTGTAAACTTGCTTAATGAGGTGGGAAAGAAGATTGAACAAGAGGATCTTAACCATCGACTTTTGAATAGCTTGGAAGAGAATGGAAGCCAAATGCGACGGCCTTTGAAGAATCAAAGGATCTTGAAACTCTTACCCTAAATGAGTTATATGGAAATTTTATGACTCATGAAATTCAACTTGAGGAGCAAGAGAAAAATGATCCTGTCAAACAATCACCTAAGGCATTGGCATGTGACACAGATGATTCGGATACGAGTTTGGACTTCTTGTAAGAAGGTTCAAACGATTTGCTAGAAAGAATAGAGATGAGGCTAAAAGATTTATCAAAGGGACTTTATCCAAGGATAAAGACAAGATGAAGTCCAAGATAACAAATGTTTCAAGTGTGGAAAATATGGTCATTTCATGAAAGATTGTAGAGTGAAGGATCCTCATCCTAAAGATAAGAAGGCTATCTATCAAAAGAAGAAGGCTCTTTTGTAGAGAAAAAGGGGTTGAGTGATTACAAAATGCATGATTTAAATAACGTGTACTAAAGAAATGCATGACACGTTTTATGACTTGACACGTTTTTTGCATGAAACCTGTCTTATACAGTTCATATATAATGTTGTCATACTAACGAGCCATGAAGCTTTAAAGCTTACATCAAATGACGAACATTTGTTGTGTTTGAACTATTTTCAGGTTCCACCATTAATGAACTAAACTAGTTCACTAAGTAAAGTACTTAGTTAAATGAACTAAGTAGTTCATTAAATGGTGATATATTTAGAGAAGGCACAAAGGCAACAAATTGAAGAATAGAAAGTTTTCTCTTCTCCTTATCACACGCCTTTTACACACACAGAGATATATATAGATATATATATGTATATATATATATTCAGATTTTTTTAAAAGGCACTATACACATATATTCCAACGTACTACCGACACGTTATATGTTTTACGAACGTACGTTAACGTCACACCACTATATTTACCTCATATTTATGAGTATATTTAGATCTTATATCATATGATATAATTCATGGTGATGACAGAATTATTACGACATGTTACAAGGTTCTAAACCAAAAATTGTCGTATCGGGTGAATACCGAAACTTCGCCAACGTGTCACGTACTTGCCATATATAGATGGCCAGCCCCTATACTTCAAAAATGACCATAAATTTTGTGGTCTACATGTTATATTCATCCATGAAATCATTCCATGTTGGCACACACAAATCACACCTAATTAATGCCAAATTGTGAAGATTTCAATTTCATTCTTTTATGTCACATGTGGCGCCATTTGTCTCAGCCATTAGGAGCTGAATATTCAAATTATTTTATGTATGTTATGTGTGACATAATATAGATAACATGTGCAAAAAGTTTGAATTTAATCGGAGAAAAATCGTGTAATCGACAAAAGTCGAAAATTCGGTTTTCTACGAACACGACACATAGAACATTTTTGGCACGATATATAACATGTATCTAGACACTTTTTACATAATCTATACATTCTAAAGTGTTCTAGAAAAATCAATTTAGGGCTGATTGGAATATACTATATGTGTATAATTATTGTGCACTATTTTATAAAGTTTGCAAAAATAAAATTCAGCACATGTACAAGCCATATCACACGCCACTTCAGCCTTAATGGAGCATATGTGGAGCATAGTTGGCATCTTGATTGGCTAAGAATGAAGTATACAAGATTGGTGACATAAAGGAAGGAGCTACACAAGGTAATATTTCAAACTATGTCACATTTGTAACACATGTTGAAAATTTCAGCATGTGTACACTTGAGCTGGCCGAAATTTCCACACTAATTGATGATTTATTTGCCTCTTCAATATTAATGGATTGATTTGAAGATGTTATGAAAATATTGTGATGATATTTGAAATATCACACATGCTGAAAATTTCAGCATGTGTTGAATGTATACGGCCGAAATTTAGAGTTGAAATTCAGCATATTTGATTCTTCATTTTCAAGGAATTAATCTAATAACAACATGACAATGTTTTGAATATGGTGTGAATATCACACATGCTGAAATTTCAGCATGTGAAGAAATCATGTGGCCGATTTTATGGTGGTTAATGGTGATGAATTGTCTTGCAAATTTTATGGAATTTATTATGTGACTTATGGCAACATTTTATTACTAATTAGCACATGCTTTTTTAAGTGATATTTTCAGATTTATACAGTCATCAAATGATGACAACTTTCATCGAATCAATTAGTGGCAAGTAAGCAAGGCCAAGATGATCATCAAATGAAGAGTTGCCAAGTAAGCAAGTGAATGTCACAATGATGCAATATATTCTTCCAAGGACTTAAAAGATAATTTTCAAGGGGAAGAACAAGGCAAAGGGGGGCGGCCACATTTTGATAAAAAGGAGAGAAGGAGAGCAAACAAAAGACAAGACAAGTCTTACAATTCCAAGAGCCAAAAACGTTGCCTACATCTCCTTCTCCTACACTTCTTTCTTCTTCTCTCATAAAGCCTATTGTATTCATATTCATACATATTGAATAGGCTTCATATATACTACCATACACTCTATATTATTGTAAAAGATGATCAAGGTGTGATCAATCTTGCATCTGTTCGGTGGTAGTGTTCATGATCATCGTAATCGCTTACAAAGTTTGTAAAGGGTTGGAGTTGGAGTGTAACTCCATCAACCCTGTGTGGTAAGGTGTTGTTTGCCATTGTGTGATTAGTGATAACCGAGAAAGGTTTCCTCGAAGACTGGAGTAAGTTGTTTTAACCGAACCAGTATAAAAATCCTTGTGTTCTTTACTTTTCAACACTTACTTTCAGTTTCCAGCACAATGCATCATTTTCATTACGTTCTTAAAAATAGCAAACAAACTTCAAAAATCACCAAAATTTCCAGAAACATAGCCACACGTTTTAACGTTCATTTGGCGCAAGTTTCAACCCTTTTGGACAAGTATAAGTAATCCAAACGTCAAAAGATCTGAGACTAGTGCAGTCTGATTTTCAGGCTTGCAAAGGTTGAGACTTTGAACGTATTTGACTAACTTCCCAAAGGAATTTTTCAAAACTGTTTCAACCCAATTAAATAAACATAATAAGAGGTTTGTAATTAAATTTTCAGACCATTTGAAGCAACCATTTAATCGGAATAAATTTTTGAAGTCAGACTATCGTTTCTGGCAGATTTGCGCAATCTGACCATCAACAATTTTTGAAAGGGTTAAAGGTTGAATTTTGATCTGAAATTTTAGGAGATACTTAGAACATATGATACTAAGATCTCTCCAAATTTCAGAATTTTCGAAGACATGTAACCTAGTTTTTAAAACGTTTCAAAACAGGTCCTGAAAACAGAAACTGTTTTCAGAAGTTGGGTCTTTGGTTTAAAACAATTTTAAAAACCAAATTTTCCGCACTCACTATTCAACCCCCCCTCTAGTGGTGCCTTGCAGGTCCTACATCTTTAAGCGGAGGTAGCTCATTGGGATAGTCTCTTATCCGACTCCGAAGGTGAACATGATTATGACAAGGATCTTGCACTTATAGCTATAAGTGATGATGATCTTGAAAGGGAATATTCTTGTTTCATGGCCATTGAAGATGATATGGAGGTATGTTTAAGATCTCCTCACTATAAATTGCAAGATGAACTTGATGATATGATTGTGAAGAATGATTTGTTAAGTCTCAAATATAAGCGTGTCAAATGAGACTTTAGGAAATACATAAATGAATATAATATCACACTTGAAAACAACATTGCATTGCAACTTGAGTATGATATTCTTATGACCATGCATGTAGCGCCCCGTCCCAAACCCTAGGGTCAGAACCGGTACGCTCGTCGTATCTCGCTAAGGGATATACAAGGCGTCTGTACGAATCCATGTACTTATCAAAAGGACACAGTCTTTGATGGCGGAAGTAAAATAATTCAACTCAAAACCCTAAATCGAAAGTATAATACATAAACCATAAATAGTCAACATCAAGTCAAAATCTCCTAAACGACATCGTAAAGTGCGTAAAATTAAATTCTTAAGCTAAGTCCTCAAATGAAATAATAAATAAAAGAAAACTCCTCTAATTCTTAGTCATCAATCACCCATCAGCCTCTATGAGTCCTAGTGAGCCCACTCAGAGTCTTCTCCAACCCATATATAATCATACCCTGATTCGTCTGCAAGAAAACATAACGAATGGTGTGAGCGACAAAAACGTCACTTAGTAAGTACCTTGCCTGTGTTGAGAAATATGTTTGGATAATTTTCAAAGTCATGATTTTAAGTGATGAATACTTAAAAATGTCACACATGGTGTTATATATGATTAAAAGTTGAAAAAGTTGAACAAGTTGACATCGATCTTTCAGGTTGTTGCACATCGATCGATCTATGTACATGGATCTCTCACATCGATTGATCTATGTAAGGTAGAAAAGTTTAAGACCTTTTCGTGAGACATCGATCTCTAAACCTGAGACACATCGATCGATCGATGTACATCAAACTCTCACTTCGATCGATCGATGTAGGTCAGAGACAAAACGTGAACCTTTATGTGAGACATCGATCTATGAAGCTGAGGCACTTCGATCGATCGATGTCTAGGGTTTTTAGAAATAATTTTCTAAAATGTGTTAAAATGATCGTTTTCATTTGTATATGAATTATACATGTTCATTATGTGATTATTATGTGTTTTTGGTGATTATTATTGTCTTGTGACTAACATGCCTTGGAAGTTTCTACAACTTACCAAAAAGGGCAAAATTGGTATTTTAAGTTTTGTAGGAACATCATATAGTGAAAAATATTTCAAGGGTGTATTATTATCTTGGTTATCATGACAAAGGTGTTATTGTGATTATTTCTGATCATCCGGGTCGTTTCTGGAGTTTTCTCACACCAGGGGTATTTTGGTAATTTTACCCCCAAGGGTATTTTTGGTATTTTCACTCAAGGAATCTCTTGAGCATATTATTATCTTCATTCTGGAGCTGTGTTATTATTATTTTGAAGATTATATGGTGATCTTATATCTTATTCTCTCAACTGATGATATTATTGACTATAGCTGGATATGTGACGATTTGAGATGTCACATTCTATTTTTTCTTGAAGACCCTCTTATATATGTTATAAGAGGATATTAATCATCATCTTTTAGAGATTACAAGGTGTCCTTGGTGCAAGATTAATCACAATATGTAAAGGAGAAGAAAGTAGGAATTTTGGTGTTATATGTTGACATAATCTTGTCAACACTTATTCATTATTTTTTATTCACAAAATTTGAGTTGGTATACATACATACAACATCAAAAACGTCCATAAACAGGTGGAGAAGGTGGTGTACTCATTTTATGACTTTTGGACAAGTGGACAAATTCAAAAACAAGCTAGTTGGCAAAAGTTGCCAACTTGAAATTTCAAATTTGAATGTAATGGAGACAAGATTGTTGGAGATGGTTATGGAGGTGCTTTAATTCAAAATTCTCAGCCATCACATGGTCTAAAAGTTGGAGAGAACATGCCATCTATTCACACTATAAATAGGAGGCAAGGTGAAGAAGAGAAGACACACACTTGAAAGCAAAATTGAAGATTGTTGTCTTGCTATTCTCTTCTCATATTTTCGTTCATACTTTGTGTAGCTAAGGTGTTCCAATTTTTTTGTTGTCCAGCTACACTATACACACCTTCTTGGGTTGGATTTCTATGATTGATTAGCCAAATTTATAAGGCTACATCAATAGGTGGTAGAGATGTTGTAACCAAGAGTTGCATAGAGGTGTTCATCCAAGTCTAGGGTTGGTGTATAACCCAAGGATCAAGCTTGGATCTTGTTGTAAGGTGTTCATTTGATAGTGAAATCCAAGGAAAGGTGTTCCTTGGGACTGGAGTAGGTCACATTGGCCGAACCATGATAAATCCTTGGTGTTCTTCTCTTGTTTCTTTATTTCTGTTTTTGCCCGTTTCTGACTGCAGTTTTCACACAATTTCTCACAATTTGAAAAAATAGCTAAACATTTTCAAAATTCGTGATTTTTGGTGGAGTTATACTAAAAACTGTTGTCTTTCATTTCCAGCAAGAATCACTTGATTTGAGCAAGAGAAAGTTAGACTTTCAGTCATTGCAAGATAACTGCTCCAATCTGGCTGCAATCTGACCAGTTTTGAGAAAACTTGAATTCTGTATTTATCCAGAATTGTTTGAGGTCAGGGCCTTTTGGAAACATCAACTAGACTTTCTAAGGAGTGTTTTGATATAAAGATCAATCTTTTTGGTCAAGTATTCAAAGAGAAACACGTTTTGCAAAATCAGCAACATTCTGTCCAATTCTATGTTGTTTGACCATCTGAATCTTTTTATTTGTTTGAAGGATCAAACGATCTTATTTGTATATGATTTTTGGACAGAGTATTTCTAATACATTGAAGTTCAATTCTGGAAAGTTTCACAATTTTTGGAGTTGTGTACATTTATTTGTGAATTTTTTAAAAACAGGTTCTGAATCTGAGGTGGTCTCAGATTCTGTTTTCAAAGGAGATTTTAACAAAGGGTTGTAGTGTAATTTCCGGTAACCACTATTCACCCCTCCTCTAGTGGTGTTTATTGCAGGTGCACGGTCCAACATTTTGTATCAGAGCTAGACCAACACCACTCAAAAGAAGCAAGATTCAACACCATACGAACAATACAAGGCCAATAAACAACGATTCATTATATACTGCTTGTCTCAAATCCAAGGTACATACCATGGCTATTGTTTCTCACAAAGGTGAGTCGGAAGGTATGTCTACACAACGCCCTCTTCTTTTTGATGGCAATAATTTTGTTCATTGGAAACTAAGAATGAGGCTATTCTTAATGGCTATGGACATCGATTTATGGTCTATAGTTGAAGATGGGCCGTATATTCCAACGAAAGTTACACAAGTTAGTGGAGTAACTCAAGAGGTTGAAAAATATAAAAGTAAATGGTCATCAGATGATAAAAAAAATGTCCATGAATGCTAAAGCTATGCAATTACTTTTAAATGGACTTACAACTTCTGAAGTAGGATATGTGTCAAATTGCACAAGCGCACACGACATGTGGAAATCACTTGTATTAAAGCATGAAGGTACTAGTGGTGTTAAAGAGTCAAAAATAAATATGCCTATGACTGAATTAGAGACTTTCAAAATGTTGCCAAACGAATCCATAACATCTATGGATTTGAGGATTACTAATATTTTCAATGCCCTTGAAGCTTTAGGGAAGTCATTTTCGAACAGTGAAAAGGTTCAAAAGGTGTTATGAAGTCTCCCTGCTGAATGGGATCCAAAGGTGACTGCAATCGAGGAGACAAAGTCAATCACTAAGATGGATGAATTAATCGGGTCTCTTAAAGTTTACGAGGTTAAATTAAACCAACGAAAGTCTGAATCGTCTAAGTCATCCGGTAAGTCAATAGCTTTCAAAACAACCGAAACACATGCTAGTAACGATGATAGTAATAGTGATACTAAATTTGACGATGACTTGATATTGATAGCTAGAAAACTAAGAAAATTTTTCAAATGTCCAAATAGGAATAGACAACGTAATTCTTCTTCTTCTTCTCAACCTAGGAAGAATAACATAAACAAACGGTATAATAAAGAATTAAAGTGTTATGAATGCGGTCAAAAAGGACATATTTCATACGACTGTACCACGAAGAAAAATAATAATAACAACAACAATAATAAACAAGCCAAGGACAAGGAGGCTCAAACGAAAAAGACAAAGGAGTCTAAGGCAAGAAAAGGGAAACGAGCAATGAAGGTGAGCACATGGAGTGACTCATCCGACTCAGAATCTGAAACTGAGGAAGCTCAAGTCTGCTTCGTATCCAACGAAGTATGTTCTTCTTCTGATAGTGATTCTGATAGTGACATGACATTTGATGAAATGTATGAAGAATTCCTAAGAATGCATGCTCACTGTAAGAGGCTCTCTAAAGAAAAGAAGAAACTAGTTGAAGAAAATGACAAGTTGAAGACGTCCAACTTGGAATTTTCCGATCAACTAGAATCTCTTAAACAAAAGTCTACTAATACTCTTGATTCTTTAGAGAATAAAATTGAATCATATAGGAAAGATGAACATAAGATAAAAATGGAAAATAAGATGTTAAAGTCTAAGTTAGAAAGTTGTGAACATGAAATAACACAACTTAAGTCGTCTAAACTTAACTTAGAAAAAATGTTAGAACAATTTAAATCAGGTGCAAATATGTTAGATACACTTATCTCATCACAAAAGTATGGTAATGATAAAATCGGCTTAGGCTATAAAGAAGAAAATGAAAAAGTAAATAAAAAGACTAAGTTTGTTTCATCTAGTACAAAGTCTCCATATGATACAACAAAATCAACTTTGCCTGCTTCCACACCTTCGTCTACTTATATCAAGGCAAAAATACAACACCCACCCACTAATATACACACGCATAAACATACATCTAGGCCAAACTTTGCATCTAGACAACCTAAAAATTATGCCTATATGTATACAAATGCAACGAGACATAATAAAATGCATTCAACATATTATGAACCTAAGTATAGGCAACACTCTTATAAGTCTTATAGGAATGCCTATGAACATACTTATACTGCGCCATTCAAGAAACAAAATTGCATGCCTTATGCACATTATAAAATTCGGCCATCCTATAATGATTATCAACCATGTCACAACTTGTATAACAATGCATCTTCATTTATGTGGAATAATCATGTATATGCTAATTCTTCTAATTTTCAAAATTATAACAATGCTAAAAATGTGCCTAGAAGGTATATTCAAGTTTGGATACCTAAGGGATATCTAAATAAGAATAATGCCCCTAACATTCAAGGACCCAAATAAAGGGTACCTAAAACTTTGTCTCCATTAAAGGATAAACGCAAGGAATGCAAGAAGGAGGCAAAGTCAAAGAATCAAAAAACTAAATGGTTTTTATATAGTGGATGTTCGAGGCATATGATGGAGAACCCCAAAATATTCATCAAATTAGAACATATCAAGAATGGAGGAAAAGTAACATTTGGTGACAACAACAAAGGACAAGTTGTTGGAAAAGGATCAATTGGGGACCCAAACACATTTCAAATACGAAATGTGTTGTTAGTAAGCAATCTATCTTATAATTTACTTAGTATTTCTCAACTTATAGATTGTGGTTATAATGTCATGAAAAAGGAGAAACGGTTTTAAAAGGAAATAGAGACGGTAATATTTATACTCTTACCTTAGATAACATGTTAGATGCTAAGGTTAAGTGTCTAATATCACATGACTTAGATGTAAATTTATGGCATAGAAGATTAGGCAATATAGGAATTTCAACTATTAAGAAATTGTCTAAGAAGAATTTAATTAGAGGAATGCCTAAGTTAGACTTAGATAATTTTCAAATGTGTGAAACATGTATTAAGAGAAAACACATTAAAGAAACCTTAAAACCGAAACATGAAGTGAGTACTAGTCATGTACTAGAATTGCTTCACTTAGACTTATTTGGTCCAAGTAGGACAAGAAGTCTAGGTGGACACTACTATGTGTGTGTGTCATAGTAGATGATTACTCACGCTACACATGGACATTGTTCTTAACACACAAAGACGATGCTCCATTAGCAATCGAAACCCTTATTAAGCAACTTGAAAACATTTATGAAGAAAATGTTAAAAGAATTAAAAGCGATAGAGGTGGAGAATTTAAAAACAAAGACGTAATCAAATTTTGCGAACTATATAGAACCAAACATGAATTCTCACCACCTAGAACACCACAACTCAATGGAGTTGTTGAACGTAAAAATAGAACGATTCAAGAAGTTACTAGGACAATGCTGTGTGAAAATAAATTACCTAAATATTTATGGGCTAAAGCTGTTAGTTGTGCATGCTATATTATAAATAGGCTCACTATTAGAAAGAAATTAAATAAAACGCCTTATGAATTGCTAAACAATAGACAACCTAAGATAGATTATCTTAAAGTATTTGGATGTAAATGTTTTGTGGTGAACACTAAGGATAATCTAGATAAATTTGAACAAAAGTCTATTGAATGCATATTTGTTGGGTATTCAACTAACTCAAGAGCATATAGGTGTTATAATCCTGCATCTAGAAAAATAATTGAATCCATACATGTGAAATTCAATGAAAATGCATGCTTTAAAGTTAGTGATAAACATCAACATAAACAAAAAACAAATGTTGAAAATATGTTTGATGATGATGTATTACTTGAGCCTGTACTTGATCATCTATAACCAACTCCCCCTGAACAAGACATACATAAACCCTTAGATGAAATAAATCAAGAGACTCTGCAATTAGAAGATACAACTAATGATCCAATTACATATGATAACGTTCACACTAATGAAACATTTGAATAAGATGAGGGTGAACCTAGTCAATCTAGGAATTGGTGGCACCCTAGAGAACTAATCTTTGGGGATCCAAGTGTTGGGGTTAGAACACGTAGAAATATAAGTCAACTTGAAGGACATAGCTTAATCTCACAATTAGAACCTAAGAACGTAAAGGAAGCCTTAGGTGACATATCATGGATAGATGCTATGCATGAGGAATTAAATCAATTCACAAGGAACAACGTGTTGGACTTAGTACCTAAACCTGAAGACAAGTCTATCATAGGAACTAAATGGGTCTTTAGAAATAAAATGGATGAACAAGGAAATATTACAAGGAATAAGGCTAGACTAGTCGCACAAGGTTATAATCAACAAGAAGGAATAGATTATGAAGAAACCTTTGCACCCGTTGCACGACTAGAAGCAATTAGATTGTTACTTGCGATTGCAAGTCTAAGCAAAATTAAGCTCTTCCAAATGGATGTCAAGAGTGCGTTCCTGAATGGATACATCCAAGAAGAGGTGTTTGTCAAACAACCCCCTGGATTCGAAGATCCAAAGAATCCTAACCATGTTTATAAGCTTAAGAAAGCTCTATATGGTTTAAAACAAGCTCCAAGAGCTTGGTATGATAGATTTGCAAACTTTCTTATTGCAAATAATTATCAAAGGGGGACCATCGACAACACATTATTCCTAAGAAGAAAAGGTAATGATTTGTTAATAGTTCAAATATACGTAGATGATATAATCTTTGGTTCAACCAACCCTACTTTAGTAAAAGACTTCGAAGAATGTATGAAGTCAGAGTTTGAAATGTCAATGGTAGGAGAGTTGAATTATTTCTTAGGACTTCAAATCAAGCAAACCACTCAAGGAATTCACATTAGCCAACTTAAGTATGTCAATGATATGATTAAGAAGTTTGGCTTTGAAGAGTTGAAACCTACAACTACCCCTATGAGTGTTAGTACCAAACTTGATAAGGATGAAAATGGTAAACCTTTTGATGACACACTTTATAGGTCTATGATTGGTTCATTCTTATACTTAACTGCATCAAGACCTGATATTATGTTTAATGTGTGTATGTGTGCTAGGTTTCAATCTTGTCCTAAGGTATCACATTACAATGCAGTGAAAAAGATCTTTAGATATCTTAAGCATACACCTCACTTAGGACTATGGTATGATAGAAACGCTAAGTTGGAATTACACGCATATAGTGATCCTGATTATGGTGGTTACAAGTTAGATAGAAAATCCACTAGCGGTACATGTCAATTCATAGGAACCAATTTGATCTCTTGGTTTTCTAAAAAGCAAGCTAGTGTAGCTCTTTCTACCACTGAAGCCGAGTATATCGCTTTAAGTTTATGTACTACCCAAATACTTTGGCTTAAACAGCAACTTAGTGATTTTGGCATTAAAATGAATAAGATTCCAATTTTCTGCGATAGCACAAGTGCAATCAATCTTTCTCGGAATCCGGTGCTTCATTCTAAGGCCAAACACATTGAGGTGCGATACCACTTTCTTCGTGATCATGTTCAAAATGAGGATATAATGATAAATCATATAAGAACTGATCACCAAATAGCTGACATCTTCACCAAACCCCTTAATCAAGCCACTTTTGAAAACTTACGAGCCAAATTAGGCATGATGACTTACGATACCATCTTTTGCATGATTTGCAAAATAAAGGGGGAGATAGAATAAGAACATGATTTTAGTTGGTAAGTCATATGCTAAGTTTTAATTGGTAATGGTATAAATTTTGGAGCATAGGTTAAGGGGGAGAGTATGAGTTAAGGGGGAGCGGCATACTATTTAAAAGTTGAAAACATAGTTGAAAACATTTGGTTAAACTTTTGGTTAAACATTTGGTTAAACTTTTGGTTATAAGTTGTGACATTAAAATCATGTTAGGTTATTTTGAAAATCATCCAAAAGGGGGAGAATGTTGAGAAATATGTTTGGATAATTTTCAAAGTCATGATTTTAAGTGATGAATACTTAAATATGTCACACATGGTGTTATATGTGATTAAAAGTTGAAAAAGTTGAACAAGTTGACATCGATCTCTCAGGTTGTTGCACATCGATTGATCTATGTACATGGATCTCTCACATCGATTGATCTATGTAAGGTAGAAAAGTTTAAGACCTTTTCGTGAGACATCGATCTCTAAACCTGAGACACATCGATCGATCGATGTACATCAAACTCTCACTTCGATCGATCGATGTAGGTCAGAGACAAAACGTGAACCTTTATGTGAGACATCGATCTATGAAGCTGAGGCACTTCGATCGATCGATGTCTAGGGTTTTTAGAAATAATTTTCTAAAATGTGTTAAAATGATCGTTTTCATTTGTATATGAATTATACATGTTCATTATGTGATTATTATGTGTTTTTGGTGATTATTATTGTCTTGTGACTAACATGCCTTGGAAGTTTCTACAACTTACCAAAAAGGGCAAAATTGGTATTTTAAGTTTTGTAGGAACATCATATGGTGAAAAATATTTCAAGGGTGTATTATTATCTTGGTTATCATGACAAAGGTGTTATTGTGATTATTTCTGATCATCCGGGTCATTTCTGGAGTTTTCTCACACCAGGGGTATTTTGGTAATTTTACCCCCAAGGGTATTTTTGGTATTTTCACTCAAGGAATCTCTTGAGCATATTATTATCTTCATTCTGGAGCTGTGTTATTATTATTTTGAAGATTATATAGTGATCTTATATCTTATTCTCTCAACCGATGATATTATTGACTATAGCTGGATATGTGACGATTTGAGATGTCACATTCTATTTTTTCTTGAAGACCCTCTTATATATGTTATAAGAGGATATTAATCATCATCGTTTAGAGATTACAAGGTGTCCTTGGTGCAAGATTCATCACAATATGTAAAGGAGAAGAAAGTAGGAATTTTGGTGTTATATGTTGACATAATCTTGTCAACACTTATTCATTATTTTTTATTCACAAAATTTGAGTTGGTATACATACATACAACATCAAAAACGTCCATAAACAGGTGGAGAAGGTGGTGTACTCATTTTATGACTTTTGGACAAGTGGACAAATTCAAAAACAAGCTAGTTGGCAAAAGTTGCCAACTTGAAATTTCAAATTTGAATGTAATGGAGACAAGGTTGTTGGAGATGGTTATGGAGGTGCTTTAATTCAAAATTCTCAGCCATCACATGGTCTAAAAGTTGGAGAGAACATGCCATCTATTCACACTATAAATAGGAGGCAAGGTGAAGAAGAGAAGACACACACTTGAAAGCAAAATTGAAGATTGTTGTCTTGTTATTCTCTTCTCATATTTTCGTCCATACTTTGTGTAGCTAAGGTGTTCCAATTTTTTTGTTGTCCAGCTACACTATACACACCTTCTTGGGTTGGATTTGTATGATTGATTAGCCAAATTTATAAGGCTACATCAATAGGTGGTAGAGGTGTTGTAACCAAGAGTTGCATAGAGGTGTTCATCCAAGTCTTGAATAGGGTTGGTGTATAACCCAAGGATCAAGCTTGGATCTTGTTGTAAGGTGTTCATTTGATAGTGAAATCCAAGGAAAGGTATTTCTTGGGTCTGGAGTAGGTCACATTGACCGAACCATGATTAATCCTCGGTGTTCTTCTCTTGTTTCTTTATTTCTGTTTTTGCCCGTTTCTGACTGCAGTTTTCACACAATTTCTCACAATTTGAAAAATAGCTAAAAATTTTCAAAATTCGTGATTTTTGGTGGAGTTATACTTCAGACTGTTATCTTTCATTTGCAACAAGAATCACTTGATTTGAGCAAGGGAAAGTTAGACTTTCAGTCATTGCAAGATAACTGCTCCAATCTGGCTGCAATCTGACCAGTTTTGAGAAAACTTGAATTCTGTATTTATCCAGAATTGTTTGAGGTCAGGGCCTTTTTGAAACATCAACTAGACTTTCTAAGGAGTTTTTTGATATAAAGATCAATCTTTTTGGTCAAGTATTCAAAGAGAAACACGTTTTGCAAATTCAGCAACATTCTGTCCAATTCTGTCTTGTTTGACCATCTGAATCTTTTTATTTGTTTGAAGGGTCAAACGATCTTATTTGTATAGGATTTTTGGACAGAGTCTTTCTAATACATTGAAGTTCAATTCTGGAAAGTTTCAAGATTTTTGGAGTTGTGTAAATTTATTTGTGAATTTTTTAAAAACGGGTTCTGAATCTGAGGTGGTCTCAGATTCTGTTTCCAAAGGAGATTTTAACAAAGGGTTGTAGTGTAATTTCCGCTAACCACTATTCACCCCCTCTAGTGGTGTTTATTGCAGGTGCATGGTCCAACAGCCTGCATCGGCCCTGTGAGATCATACATGCTAGGACAGTAGTGGAATACATATAAGTACGGTAATACGAAAATAGACTGTCCACGTTTTCACAAATACGTATAACGGTCATAACTTCTTAAAAACAATCAAAACACATAATCATGCGGAATGAGCGTGAAATGCATTATCACATACGTGATGCATGATAACCCTACATTCTCAGAAACATTCATCTTATCGTGCAATGCATGACCCCGGGACCTAACAGAATGGAATAGAACGGAACAGAACAAATCAGATATGCGACTTAGGTCTCGCATATCCTAACAGAACAGAACGGAACTGAACAGAACATATATGCAATGTCATGATGCATGAATGCATAGAAATCATATTCGGAATCCTTCATTTACCTTCCTTTTTCCTTTTCTTTTACCATTTCTTTTCTGTTTCCTTTTCTTTTTCTTTTTCTTTTTCTTTTTCTTTTGCTTTCCCCAACTTCTATCCGAACCTCACTCCTGCGATTTCAACCTTCCCAACTCTTCGTCACTTTCCTCCCCTCCATCACCCGCTTCCCTCTCCCCCTCACTCCCACTCCAGCCTCCACTTCCTCAGCCCCCCAACAAGACCGCACCCCCTCCAGCGCCCCTACCCAGCCGCACCCTCTCCATCCAGCCCCCCAGTCCGCCCCACCCTCAGCCCAACCTCTCCAGCGCCCTCCCTCAGCCCCCACTCCCTCCAGCCGCCCCCAGCCCCACTCTTTCAATCAGGCAGCACGTGGCCATAACCCACCATCGGCCATGCGCCACCGCCACCAACACCTCTTCTTCCGATTCTGGTATTCACATATACATCAAAAATACAATCTTTTTCAAGTTCTTCATACGAAAATAGAATCTTTCATATCTATACACATACGATCATACATACGGATATACAATTCATCTCTTAACATATAATCTAATATTCAATCATCTATACAAACACAAATACCGATGCACGATCTCGTTTTCATAAAGAAATTAAAGATTGTCGTTTTTACATTCAACAGATGTTAAGGGGACACCTACCTGATGATCAATACGCGTTTGAAGGTGTGAATTGATGGGGTGGTGCTCCTTCTACCCTCCTAAAGTGGGCGGCCTTAATGGAGTAGGAAAGAATCGCTTTTTTTCCTGGGAAGAGGTGGCGTACGTCTATTGTGTGGAGAGGAAAGCCTAAGCATGGTTTAAATAGATATTTGATTAGGGTGTAGGGAAAATTTCCTAATCAAATTAGGTTTAATAATTAATTAGGCCTTAATGACCCTTTTTGTAGAGAAAAAGGGGTTTGAGTGATTACAAAACGCATGATTTAAATAACGTGTATTAAAGAAATGCATGACGATATGACACGTTTTTGCATAAAACTTGCCTTATATAGTTCATACATAATGTTGTCGTACTAACGATCCATGAAGCTTTAAAGCTTACATCAAATGGCAAGCATTTGTTTTGTTTGAACTATTTTCAGGTGCCATCATTAATGAACTAAACTAGTTCATTAAGTGCAGTACTTAGTTAAATAAACTAAGTAGTTCATTAAAAGAAGCTATATTTGGAAAAGGCACAAAGGCAACAAATTGAAGAATGGAAAGTCTTCTTCTCCCTCATGCTACATGTTTTTACCATATATATATATTCAGATTTTTTTTGAAAAGACACATACACATATATTTCAACGTACTACCAACACGTTATATATTTCTCGTACGTACGTTAACGTCACACCACTATATTTAACTCATATTTATGAGTATATTCAGGTCTTATATCATATGATATAAGTCATGGTGATGACAAATTTATTACGGCACGTTAAAAGGTTCTAAACCAAAAATTGTCGTATCGGGTGAATGTCGAAACTTCGCCAACGTGTCACGTACTTGCCATATATAGATGGCCAACCCCTACACTTCAAAAATGGCCACAAATTTCGTGGCTTACATGGTATATACAGCCATAAAATCATTCCATGTTGGCACATACAAATCACCCTCAATTAAGGCCAAATTGTGGAGATTCCAAATTCAATTTTTGTCACATGTTGGGCGCCACTTTAATCAGCCCTAAGTGCTGAATATTAAAGTTTAATTTACGTATATTATGTGTAACATAATATATATAACATGTGCAAAAAGTTGGAATTTAATCGAAGAAAAATCGGGTAATTGACAAACGTCGAAAATTCGGTTTTCTAGGAACACGACACATAGAACATTTTTGGCATGACATATAACATGTATCTAGACACTTTTTACATATTCTATACATTCTAAAGTTTTCTAGAAAAATCAATTAAGGGTTGATTGGAATATACCATATGTGTATAATTATATGTGCACTATTTTACAAAGTTTGCAAAAATAAAATTCAGCACATGTATATTCATCATACACGCCTAGCTCAGCCATGTTGGAGCATATGTGGAGCCTTGTTGGCATCTTGATTGGCCAAGAATGAAGCATACAATGTTGGTGACATAAAGAAAGGAACTACACAAGGTAACATTTCAAACTTTGTCACATTTGTGACACATGCTGAAAATTTCAGCATGTGTAATATGGCTGGCCGATTTTTCTACTAAATTATGCCATATTTACCACTTTGAATTATGTGGATTAATTGAAAGATAGTATGGCAATATTTTAAACATATTATGGAAATAATCAAGTGATATTTTCAAATATCACACATGCTGAAAATTTCAGCATGTGTGTAAATGGATGTGGCCGAATTTGTGGCTTCTTGGTGACCAATTTTTATTCCAAAATTAGTTGAAATGTTATGTACTAAATGATAATTGATTTCTTTTTTATTTTCAAGGAATTAATCAAATGCAAACTTGGCAACAATTTGAATAAAGTGTGAATGTTACACATGCTGAAATTTCAGCATGTGGAGAAGCATAATGGCCGAATTTTAGCAAGGAAATTGTGATAAGTTGTCTTGCTAATTATGTGGGATTATTATATGAATTATGGAAACACTTTTATGGCTAATTGACGCATGTCTTTAAGGTTTATTTTTATATTTATCTAGTCATCAAATGATGACAACTTCCATCCAATCAAAGAATGCCAAGTAAGCAAAAGCTTAATGATCATCCAATGAGGAGTTGCCAAGTAAGCTAGGAAATGTCACAATGATGCAATATACTCTCCCAAGGACTTAGAAGATAATTTTCAAGAGGAGGAGAAGGCATCAAGGGGGCGGCCAACTTGGATAAGAAGGAAAGAAGAGAGCAAACAAAAGACAAGACAAGTCTTACAAGCTTAAGAGATCAAAAACGTTTTCTAGTCTCTCCTTCTACAATTCTTTATTTCTTCTCTCTTAAAGCCTATTGTATTCATATTCATACATCTTGAATAATCTTCTTACATACCACCATTTATTCTGTATTGTTGTAAAAGATTGATCAAGGTGTGATCAATCTTGCACTTGTAAGGTAGTGGTGTTCGTGATCATTGTATTCACATACAAGGTTTGTAAAGGGTTGGAGTTGGTGTATAACTCCATCAACCCTGTGTGGTAAGGTGTTATTTGTATTTTGTGATTAGTGCTAACCCAGGAAGGTGTCCTCGAAGACTGGAGTAGGTTGTTTTAACCGAACCAGTATAAAATTCCTTGTGTTCTCTACTTTCAGCACTTACTTACAGTTTCAAGCACATTATATCGTATTTATCACGTTCGTAAAAATAGTAAACGAATTTCAAAAATCACGACACTTTCAGAAAACATAGCCACACGTCTTAAGGTTCTTTTGGCGCAAGTTTAAACCCTTTTGGACAAGTAAGTCATTCAAACATCAACAGTTCTGAGACTAGTGCAGTCTGATTTTCAGGCTTGCAAAGGTTGAGAATTTGAACGTATTTGATTATCTTCCCAAAAGAATTTTTCAAAAATGTTTCAACCCAATTAAATAAACCTTAAAAGGAGTTAGTCATTAAATTTTCAGAGCATTTGGAGTTACGGTTAAATAGGAGTTAATTTTTCAAATCAGACTACCGTTTCTGGCAGATTTGCGCAATCTGACCATCAACAATTTTTAAAGGGGTTAGAGGTTGAATTTTAATCTGAAATTTTTAGGAGATACTCAAAACATCTGAGACTAAGATATCACAAAATTTCAAAATTTTTGAAGACCTGCAACCTAGTTTTCAAAATGTTTCAAAACAGGTCCTAAAAACAGAAACTGTTTTCAGAAGTTGGGTTTTTGGTTTAAAACAAATTTAAAAACCACATTTTCCGCACCCGCTATTCAACCCCCCTTCTAGTGGTGCCTTGCAGATCCTACACTTTTGCCCCTTTAAAAAAATGGGATATAATAATGCATAAGGTAGGCCAATGAGAATTGTTGTTTAAGATATGAACGTGAAATTCATTTGAGCACAATGGAAAAGATGTTTGAGGGATAGCATGCTTTAAACAAGATGTTAATTAGTCAAAGAGCTAGCATTGATAAAACTAGATTAGGCTATGATG
Organism: Eustoma russellianum; assembly: GCA_036186865.1. NCBI lineage: Eukaryota > Viridiplantae > Streptophyta > Magnoliopsida > Gentianales > Gentianaceae > Eustoma > Eustoma russellianum. The sequence goes on along the minus strand of AP025048.1, from coordinate 10,741,283 downwards.
CATCTAGTGTGAGCATGAAACCTTCAACCATACCTTTGATAAAATTTGCAAAATCAAGCAATGCATTCACTTCCTCCTTCAAAGAATCAAAATCTTCTTTGAAGAAACAAAGACATATGCCTCATGTGAAGGAAAAAGAAACCAAGGTATCAAAACCTTTGGTTAAATCTGTCGCTAAGAGTTCTTCCTTTGTACGAAGGAAGAATGTGCACAAGCATGAATCACGAAGTACGTCTACACAAAAGTATCATGATCACTCTTACACTCACAAACTTATTCCTACATGTTTTTATTGCAATAAGAAAGGTCATGTAGAAAGAATATATAATGCTAAGAGAAATAGACATCTTGTATGTGTGCCAAAGGGTCAAGTGCATTTACTAACCCTCAAGGACCCAAACTAATAGGGTACCAACGTCATATGTTGATTTTGTAGGCTCTAGCATTAAATGGATACATCAAGGACAAAGGTGTCCAATGGGTCGTGGACAGTGGGTGTTCAAACCATATGACGGGAAACAAAAGATTGTTTCATGATATCACTATGCAAGATGGAGGTGTTGTGCGCTTCGGAGGTAGCAAAGGCCAAATCAAAGGACATGGTAAAGTGGATAATGATTCCTTCTCTGTTAGTGATGTACTTTATGTGAATGGGCTTAAGTATCATTTGATAAGTGTGAGCCAATTGTGTGATGCCAATTATGAAGTTACATTTGTGAAAACAAAATGCATTGTGAAAAAGGATGATGTTGTTGTGTTTGAGGCTTTAAGGGACAAAAATATTTACAAACTTAGCATAAATGATTTGGTTTCACAAAATATTTCATATTTAGTAGCTAAAAATGATTTGGCACAATTATGGCATAGACACCTCGGACATGTTTGTTTTAAAACGTTTAAATATATTTGTGAAAATGAAAAGGTTCGAGGGCTTCCCAAAATGAGTTTTGAAAACCAAGAACTTTGTAGCACTTGTCAAAAAGCGAAGTTTGTGGAAACAAGCTTTAGGCCCAAAACAAATGTTTCCACCTTCAAACCCCTACAAATGTTACACATAGATTTGTATAGGGATATTGGTATAAAAAGCTTGGGTGGTAAACATTACACATTTGTGGTGGTAGATGATTACACTAGATACACATGGGTAATGTTTCTTGCTAAGAAAAGTGATGCATGTTATGAGTTCATTGATTTATGTAAGCAATTGGAAAATTACATGAGTGACACCATTAAGGCGATTAGAAGTGATCGTGGTGGGAGTTTGATGGAGACTTTCAAAGGTTTTTGTGTATCCAAAGGGTACGTACATAAATTTTCTGCTCCAAGAACTCCACAACAAAATGGTGTTGCCAAACGAAAGAATAGAACCTTACAAGAAATGAGTAGGGCAATGCTTAATGAGTTCGTTTTGCCCAAGTATTTTTGGGCCGAAGCGGTTAATGCCGCTTGTCATGTAATTAATCGTGTCTATTTGAGACCATATCTAAATATGACTCCTTATGTACTTTGGAATGGAAAAGTTCCCAACATTGGGTATTTCAAAGTGTTTGGTTGTAAGTGTTTCATACTTAACACTAAAGACTTTGGAGAAGCTTGATTTCAAAGCGGATGAGGGCATATTTTTAGGTTATGCCTCAAATAATAAAGCATTTCGTGTATTTAACAAAAGAAGCAAAAAGATGGAAGAATATATTCATGTTAAGTTTAGTGAATCACTTAGTGACGAAACTAAACTCAATGAGGAAAATGAAGATGTGGAAGGTGAAACTTCTCAAGAAGAAGGTCTTGATATTGTTCCAAGGGTCGTTCATCAAGAAGAAATTGTTGATGAACCACCTAAAGGAAAAATCTTCATTGACTTAAAAATTGATCGCATTGAAGGAACTCATCCACTTAGTGTCAAAGACTAAAGTGAAACAAATAGAGATATTTCACAAGCTCCTTTTGATGATATACGAAATATGGTCAATGCATCTTATCTTCCAGAAAATGATGAACACATTGAAAATGATCATTTGTCTCTTCCGAGAAGTGATCATGAGGAAGTTGGAGGGGATGTATCCAATCTTCCTAGGTCATTTAAGCATAAAAGTTCTCATCCTCATGAACTAATCATGGGTGATATAAATCGGGGTATTACTACTAGGAGACAATATAGAGAAAATGCATTTGTGTCACTTTTAGAATCCAAAAATATAAAAGAAACACTTCTTGATGAGGATTGGATTTTAGCTATGCAAGAAGAGCTAAATCAATTTGAAAGAAGTGATGTTTGGGAATTGGTTCCCAAACCTTATGATCATCCCATTATTGGCACAAAATGGGTATTTTGTAACAAAATGGATTATCAAGGCAATGTCACAAGAAATAAGGCTAGATTAGTTGCTCAAGGATATCGCGAAGAAGAGAGGATTGATTTTGATGAAACATTCGCACCCGTAGCACGGCTTGAAGCTATAAGAATGTTGTTAGCTTATGCTTGTTACAAGGATTTCAAGGTTTATCAAATGGATGTTAATTTGGTATGATAGGTTGAGTACATTTCTTCTTAATAGTGGTTTTTCAAGAGGTAAAGCGGACACCACCTTGTTTATCAAAGAACAAGGTAAACATCATTTGCTTGGTCAAGTATATGTTGATGATATTATTTTTGGTGCTACTAACAATCTTCTTTGTGAGCAATTTGCTAGTTTGATACAAGGTGAATTTGAAATGAGTATGATGGAAGAACTCACTTACTTCTTTGGACTCCAAATCAAGCAAACCCAAGATGGAGTGTACATTTCTCAAACCAAGTATACAAAAGATTTGCTCAAAAAGTACAACTTTGGTGAAGGAAGAAATGTGAACGCTCCTATGAGCACAAGTTTGAAACTTGACAAAGATGAAAAGGGAAAGCAAATTGAGGTAACCTTGTATCGTGGCATAATTGGTAGACTACATTATTTAACCACTAGTAGACCGGACATTTTGCGTGCTGTTTGTTTATGTGCTAGATTTCAAAGTGATCCTAGAGAAATGCATCTTATTGTGGTAAAACGTATATTTCGCTATCTTAGAGGAACTTTGAAGTTTGGTTTATTTTATCCTAAGAATGCGTGCTTTGATCTTAGAGTTTATAGTGACTCCGACTATGCTAGGAGTCTTGTTGATAGGAAGAGCACATCTGGAACTTGTCAATATCTTGGAGATTGTCTTGTCTCTTGGTTTTCTAAGAAACAAAATAGTGTTGCTCTTTCTACGGCGGAATCCAAATATGTTTCGACTGGCTCTTGTTGTGCTCAATTACTATGGATGTCACACACTCTAAATGATTATATTATAAAATTTTCAAAAATACCTATTTTGCGTGATAATACTTCAGCTACAAATATTGCACAAAACCCGATTCATCACAGTTTAACCAAACATATTGAAATGAGACATCACTTCATTCGGGATTGTGTTCAAAAAGAATTGGTGTGAATTTGTGCCTACTAGTGATCAACTAGCAGACATATTCACTAAACCATTACCAAGTGAAGTATTTGAATCTATAAGAAGTAGACTGAGATTACTCAATATTAATCAAGTCTAAAATACTTGACAATATAAAACATTAAGATGTTTTTGAGTTTTCTGATGTATATTGAACTCGTGTTCAAAGTTGGATAAAGCACTCAACTCATAGTGAATCAGCATCAAGTTTTAAACGGGTTTATGGACTGCAAAAGTGCTATGTTCAGAAAAGTCAATATGGATTTCGAACGCAAAATGAAGCGCTCTATCCCGAAATAAATTATTTATTTCTAAATGAAAGAAAAAAAGGGCGCTACATTAAAGTCCCACTTTCCTCCATTTTCTAAAAGATGTTGCCCTGTCCCCTCAAACTTCCCCTTCTTCTCTCTCTTTTCAATTCCCTGTCAAATCAAAATGTAACCTTCTCTATCCCCATCTTTAATCCCTGAAACCGTCAATTCCTAAGAAACCTTCCCCTCCTTTCCAATCTCTTATCTCTTCATCTCCTCTGCAAACTTCTAAAAGTTTTAACTTCCTTCATCATTTGTGTTCACAAGGACAACAATGTCGTCTTCATCGAAGCAGAAGGGAACAAAAAGAACCAGAGATCCAAAATCTCAAAAACAAAAGACCACTGTGTTCTTTGACGAAAGTGAGGAACTTATGGCCATTCGAGAAAAAATGAGGATGGAAAACTTTCCATTGATACCATAGGATACAAAAGATATCAACAACAGGCCTATGGGAAAGGGAGTGGGTACTCATCTCAACAAATACTCCCAACTCCTATTCGAATGACGGCGAGTGGGCTGAATGGGATGTTTAGAGTTCTTTTGGGAGATAGTCGAGACTGTTCTTAGTTATTTCAGTTTCTTTCATTTATTTGAGGATTTAGTTGGTTATTATCATGAACACTCTTTTGTTATCTTATTACACTTTGGTGTATGAATTTGATGGTTTAGATTTTATTCTGCACGTGTCTCCGTGCTTATTCTCTTACGTCATTGATGATGTGTATTCGAGAGATGAGACGTCTTGTAGTCTTCTCAGTAAGCTACGACGGGTGCACCAGTTCGGATCCGCAGTCCGGGTCGGGGCGCTACAGGTGGTATCAGAGCCTAGGCTTCAGATCTACCTCGGAGACCTAGGTTATGTCATATAGAGTCTTAAGCTATGATTTTGACCCTGAGTTGACCCATAGGTCTAAGTATATGATCTTAGATATAAGTTTGATTGGGTTGGTGTGTGCGAGCACGATAAACTCAATTAATCAACTTTATTATGCTTTTGGTTCACGAGTTCCGTTCTGTACAATGCATATGGGCTTTCAGGATTATCTTTGGAAATTACTGAATGCTAATAAGCGTTGATTTTGCAGACAATGCCTCCCAGAAGAGAAAACCAGGGAAATGGCGGTTACGGAAATGACAATCCTCCGCCACCACAGATGGTCATGCCTTAGGCCCTGATGGATGCGATCACAGTGATTGCGCAGAGTGTTGCTCAGCAGCAGCAACAACCTCCTCCTCCACCACCGCCTCAGCATGGCATACGATATTAAACTAGGGAAATGCGGAAGATGCATGCCCCTACCTTTGAAGGGATCACTGATCTAGAGGTGGACGAGTTCTGGTTGGACGAAGTTGAGAAATGCTTCAGGCTGGTGCAGGTGCCTGAAGAACTTAAGGCGGATGTGGCCACGCCCTTGCTGAGTGGCCGGGCTAACGCTTGGTGGAATGGTATGCTACCCAAGATGACTCCTCCTATCTTGTGGAGACACTTTGTTAAGGCTTATAAGGACTATTATGTACCAGAGACTGCCATTTTGGAGAAGATGAGGCAGTTTGACAAGTTGGAAGAAGAAAGAATGTCGATTTCAGATTATGCTGACAGATTCCACACCTTGGAGAAGTTCACGCCCATGGTATTTGAGAACAACAGGATGAAAATGCTCAAGTTTGAGCAAGGTTTGAACCCCCGCATTCGGACGGCTATAGCGGGGTCTAGTCTGAAAATATTTGAGGAGATGCTGGATGCTTGTTACCGTGTGGAGAGTGACATGCGCAGGTCGCAGCCTAGAGAGGCTCGTGATGATACTAGTAAGAGTTCCAAAGATGATAGAAATGGAGGTAGACCCAGACGTTGGGTCAAAATTCCCCAAAAAGGGCAGGCTGAACCGTTCCAGAGGGCACCACAGCAGAGTCAGCCTGATCGTCAGGCGCCCGGAGTGTGTCCTCATTGTCAGAAGAATCATGTAGGAGAGTGTTGGAAGCAAACAGGAGCTTGTTTTAAGTGTGGCAAGATGGGCCATAGAATCAAAGATTGTCTCGAGTGGAAGCAAAAGCCACAGGGAGAAGCAGGGCTGTCACAGCAGCAAAGGGGTAGGCCCAGACCCAACGCGAGAGTACATGTCATGACTGACGCTGAGGTGTAAGAGAGAACTGACGTTGTGACAGGTACGATTTAAGTTAAATCTTAGCTGTTTAAGTTGAATTTTAGTCGTTTAAGTTAAAACTAAATGTGCTATACATGAAAATTTTATGTGTTACACTCTTTGTGTTTAGGCGCTATTTTAGTAAATAAGGTGCATGCGAATGTGTTGTTTGATAGCGGTGCAAATCATTCATTCATATCTAAGAAATTCGTCAATGGACACGACTGTCTACCCGAATGGCTTGAAACCACCTTCAAGGTGCAGGCAGCTGGTGAACAAGTGCTGGTTTCACACCACCAGTACAAAGACTGTGAATTGGAGTTGGATGGAAGGTGTTTCCCGCGACATTGGTCCCAATTGCGATGAGGGATTTTGATGTGATTTTGGGCATGGATTGGTTGACTAAGCATCATGCCAACATCGACTGTAGATGTAAACAAGTGACAGTTAAAGATCCCGACATGAATGAAGTGACCGTTCAAGGGACGTCAAGTTAACCAAAGCCACGAAGAAGATATACTTGACGGCGATTAAGGCTTTCAAAGCTTTGAAGAAGGGAGCAGAGGGACTTATGGTATATGCGTTAGACGCGAAGCAAGAAGTTCCCTCCATAGATCAGATTCTGGTGATCAATGAATTTAAAGATGTATTTCCGGATGATTTGCCGGGAGTTCCGCCATCAAGAGAAGTGGAGTTCGAGATCAACTTGATCCCCGGAGCCGAGCATATATCTAAGACACCCTACAGAATGGCTCTAGCTGAACTCAAGGAGCTAAACGGACAACTTCAGGAGTTGCTAGATAAGAAGTTGATTCGTCCCAGTGTATCACCCTGGGGAGCTCCTGTATTGTTTGTGAAGAAGAAAGATGGCAGCATGCGGTTATGTATTGATTACCGAGAGTTGAACAAAATCACCATTAAGAACAAATACCCTCTACCAAGGATTGAGGATTTATTCGATCAACTAAAGGGAGCCCGATGGTTCTCGAAAATTGACCTTCGTCAGGGATATCATCAGTTGCTCGTGAAAGCAGTTGACGTTCCTAAAACAGCTTTCCGGACTCAGTATGGGCATTATGAGTTTTTGGTGATGCCTTTCGGATTGACTAATGCCCCAGCAGATTTTATGGACTTGATGAACACGTGTTCTGAGAACAACTAGATCAATTCGTTGTGGTGTTCATCGACGATATCTTGGTTTACTCCCCTGATGAACAATCTCATGCAGAACACCTAAGAGTGGTGTTGGGAATTTTGAGGCAACAGAAGCTATATGCCAAATTCAGCAAATGTGAATTTTGGCTAAGAAGTGTAGCCTTTCTCGGTCATGTAATTTCAGAGGATGCAATTTCTGTAGATCCTAAGAAGATAGAAGTTATCACTGAATGGCCAAGACCTACGAACGTGACCGAAGTCAAAAGCTTCCTAGGCTTGGCAGGCTACTACAAGAAGTTTGTTGAGGGATTCTTAATAATAGCAGTTCCATTGAGTCGACTTACTCAGAAGAAGACTAAGTTTGAATGGACTGCTGAATGCGAGCAGAGCTTTTCTGAGCTCAAGAAGAGATTGACTACAGCCCCGGTGTTGGCGCAACCCTCTGGCACCGACGGTTTTGTGATTTACAGTGATGCGTCCAAGAAGGGACTAGGTATGTATATCATTACAACTAATGCATTGTATATACATATGCCAGTCTTACACTAACTTTCTGTTTATAGGTTGTGTTTTGATGCAAAATGGACGAGTTATCTCGTATGCATCGAGACAGTTGAAGCCATATAAACAGAACTACCCGACGCATGACTTAGAACTCGCGGCAGTAGTGTTCGCCCTTAAGATTTGGAGACACTACTTATATGGAGAAAAGTGTGCCGTGTTCACTGACCACAAGAGCTTGAAATATTTATTCTCGCAGAAAGAGCTTAACATGAGACAAAGAAGATGGTTGGAATTGCTCAAAGATTACGACCTAACCATCAACTATCATCCAGGTAAAGCAAATAGAGTGGAAGACGCGTTGAGCATGAAGTCTAGCCATACAAGAAGTCCCCTTTAGAGCAAGAGATCGAAGAGTTCGGTCTGGATGTCATAGACTCAGCGGCAAATGTTCTTACGGCCCTATCGATAACCCCATATTTGGTGGACAAAATCAAAGAATCTCAGTATGAGGATGCAGCATTGAGAAAAATCCACAATAAATTGTCTACGGGATCAGTAAAAGATTTCCAGTTGCAAGGGGACGGAAGTCTATGGTTTCAGAATCGGTTATGCGTACTAGATAATGATGAACTTCGAAGGGAATTTCTTCGAGAAGCGCATAACTCGAGAATGTCTATCCACCCTGGGAGCACTAAAATGTACAAGGACCTCAAGGGGAATTATTGGTGGATTGGGATGAAAAGATCTATCGTGGAGTATGTTGAAAGGTGTCTAGTATGCCAACAAGTCAAAGCAGAACATCAACGACCTGGCAGTTTGATGATGCCACTCGAAATTCCTGAATGGAAATGGGAGCATGTAACTATAGACTTCGTGATGGGGTTACCCAAAACCAGAAGTGGGAATGAGATGATTTGGGTAATTGTAGACCGCTTGACAAAGACAGCTCATTTCATAGCTATGACACATGGTACCTCTTATGAGAAACTGTCCAACATATATGTGGATAACATTGTGAGCTTGCATGGAGTCTCCGTCAGTATTGTATTAGACCGTGATCCCAGGTTCACTTCTAAGTTTTGGATGGCATTTCAGAAGGCGATGGGCACTGAACTAAGGATGAGTACCGCCTATCATCCTCAGACAGATGGACAGTCAGAGAGGACAATCCAGACTTTAAAGGACATGTTGAGAGCTTGCGTTTTGGATTTTAAAGGAAACTGGGATAGTATGCTGAAGCTGATGGAGTTCTCAAACAATAATAGCCATCACAGTGCGATTGGAATGGCACCGTTTGAGGCTTTTTATGGATGCAAGTGCAGGTTCCCGGTTTGTTGGGACGAGGTCGGAGAAAGAACTATCACAGTGCCGGAGTTGGTCGAACAGACAATTGAGAAAGTCAAAATCATAAGAGAGAGGCTAAGGGTGGCACAAGATCGCAGTAAGAGTTGGGCGGATACAAAAAGACGACCCTTGGAGTTTGAGGAAGGTGAAAAGGTTTATCTACGAGTTTCACCCACCAAGGGAGTTGCGAGGTTCGGAATGAAGGGCAAGTTAAGTCCTAGATATATTAGTCCATACGAGGTACTTGGCAAGGTTGGAGAAAGAGCATATCGATTAGCCTTGCCTCCGAGTTTGTCACAAGTCCACAATGTATTTCATGTGTCTCAACTGAGGAAATACGTATCGGACCTGAGCCATGTCCTTGAGGCTCAACCATTGGATGTTAGAGAAGATGTCACATATAAAGAACATCCAGTGAAGATTGTGGATAGGAAAGATCAAGCCCAACGCAAGCGCATCATTCCATATGTCAAAGTTCAATGGAGCAATCATACGGAGCATGAAGCCACGTGGGAAATTGAGGAGCAAATGAAGGAGCTATATCCACATCTTTTCCAATAAGGTACGTCAGTTTCGAGGACGAAACTTTTTGTAAGGGAGTGGAATGTTATGCCCCGCACCCTCCGTAAAATAATTAGAGGATAAAAAGAATATTAAATGCGATTAATGACAATTAATAGAAATAAATTAAGAATTGAATACTAGATTTATTAGTATTTATTAAGGGAATAAATGATAGAATTAAGTAGTATTTAATTTAGAATTGAATATTAGAATTTTATGAATTAAAATAAATAAGATAATAGGATATAATTTAGAAACTCAAATTTCACCCTTTCCCATACCAAAACTGACAGGACGTCAGTTTTTCTATTCCTTCACAAAAACCGACGCCAACTTCCCATTCTTCCCCATTGGCGATTTTTCTCCTTCTCTTTCTCCTTAGGCGATTTCCCCTCTTCTCCAACCCTAGGTGAAGATCCTTCAAGAACACAATCCGTTCTTCGTTCGTTCTTCAATCCATTTTCGAGTAATCATAGGCAAGTAATCTGCTTATAAGTCCTACGATTTGTTAAAGAGAAAAAGGCATATTTTTGATATCAAAATGGATCACCATGCAGTAGTTTATTTCTGTGAATCTATACGTGATTTATGTGTTTTGGTTTCGAGATTTGGCCGCTATTTGATTGAAATCATTGTTGTTGTTGTTGTTGATTATGTGAGATCATGCAAAACCCAATCCCTTGAATCCCTATTTGATGCTATTGGCGGCTGAAGGGAAGGGAGAGGGAAAAAGGTGAGATTTTAGGTGTGTTTTTGAGGGATGATTTGAGTTTTAGGCTTGAATATTTGATGCGAATGTGAAAGGTTTTGATTTGGTGAATTAAGTGTGGATTGATAGTTAGGATTATGCTTGGAATGGTTGGAAGAAAGTTGGAAATCGATTGAGATTTAGATATGCAGTTTCTGCAGAAATCGCAGGATGAAAATTCTGGAAAACATTGACATCGATCAATCGACGTCAGAGGCTGACGTACGTCGATCGATCGATGTATAGAGAGTGAGAGACTGATGTGTTCCAGATGTAGAGAAAAAGGGGGTTTGAGTGATTTCAAAATATATGATTTAAATGAGCTTAAAACGTGCATAAGATAAATGTGCATGATATATTGCATATTACTTGCCTTATATAGTTCATATATGATGTCGTCGTACTAACAAGCCATGAAGCTTTAAAGCTTACATCAAATGGCGAACATTTGTTGTGTTTATGCTATTTTCAGGTGCCACCATTAATGAACTTAACTAGTTCATTAAGTGAAGTACTTAGTTAATTAAACTAAGTAGTTCATTAAAAGAAGCTACATTTGGACAAGGCATAAAGGCAACAAGACTAAGAAAGGAAAGTCTCCTCCTCCTCTCTTCATCAATATACACGCCTAAATACATATATAAATATATATTTTCAATTTTTTTTGAAAAGGCACATACACATGTATTCCAACGTACTACCGACACGTTATATATTTTACGTACGTACGTTAACGTCACACCATCATACTTAACTCATATTTATGAGCATATTCAGGTCTTATATCATATGATATAAGTCATGGTGATGACAAATTAAATACGACACGTTAAAAGGTTCTAAACCAAAAATTGTCGTATCGGGCGAATACCGAAACTTCGCCTACGTGTCACGTACTTGCCATAATTAGATGGCCAGCCCACACACTTCAAAAATACTTATTATTTTTGTGCATATGATGATATTCTCAACCATAAAATCATTCCATGTTGGCACACACAAATCACCCCACATTTAGGCAAAATTGTGGAGATTCCAATTTCAATTTTGTCACATGTTAATGGCGCCACTTTAGACCAGCCAAGTGCTGAAAATTAAAGCTTATTTTATATATATTATGTGTAACATAATATATATAACATGTGCAAAAAGTTGGATTTTAATTAGAGAAAAATCGGGTAATCGATAAATATCAAAAATTCGGTTTTCTACGTACACAACACATGGAACATTTTTGGCACATCATACGACACGTATCTAGACACTTTTTACATATGTCATACATCTTAAAATGTCCTAGAAAATTAAATTAAGGGCTGATTGGAATATACCATGTGTGTATTATTAAATGTGCACTATTTTACAAAGTTTGCAAAAATAAAATTTAGCACATGCATATACATGTTGGACACGCCTATACAGCTGAGATGGAGCATATGTGGAGCCTTGTTGGCATATTGATTGGTCAAGAATCAATCATACAATGTTGGTGATTTAAAGAAAGAAGCTACAAAAGGTAATGTTTTAAACTTTATCTCATTTGTAATACATGCTGAAAATTTCAGCATGTGTACTAAAGAGTGGCCGAATTTCCTCTCCAAAACTAGACAAATTTTGTGTCTTGAATTATGTGATTGATTGAAGGAGAATTGGAAGTAATTTGAATAGGGTATGAAGTCATAAATTGTGATATCTTGAATATCACACATGCTGAAAAAATTTCAGCATGTGTATGAATGTATCTAGGAGAAATAATGGGCATGTTAGTGTCCAAATTCATTTCCAAAATTGATAAGGATATTGTCTACTAATTGATGATTAATTTTTGGAGAAAAATCAAAGAAAATTTGGTAGTAATTTGAAATGGAGCATCATGTATCACATGCTGAAATTTCAGCATGTCAACTACTCATTATGGCCGATTTTATCACCTTGTGTGGAGAAATATTATCTTGCTTGATTTGGATGATAATCTTATGAGTTATGGCAACTAATTTATGTTGATTTTGGCACATGCTTTTAGTGGAATTTTCAGATTTTCCAAGTCATCAAATGATGACAACATTCAACCAATCATGAAGTGCCAAGTAAGCAAAGGTTAAATGATCATCCAATGAGAAGATGCCAAGTAACGCAAGATCATGTCACAATGATGCCACACATTCTCCCAAGGACTTAGAAGACAATTTTCAAGAGGAGAAGGACCTAAGGGGGGATGGCTATAGTGGATAAAAAGGAAAGGAGAAGAGCAAAACAAAGACAAGAACAAGCATTACATTCTTGTGATCAAAAAAGCCTAGCACTCCTTCTTTCTACACTTCTTTCTTTCTTCTTCTTAAAAGCCTATTGTACTTATATTCATATTCTTGAATAGGCTTATCTTAGACCACCACACATTCTATATCTTTGTAAAAGATTGATCAAGGTGTGATCAATCTTCAATCTTGCAAGGTGGTGGTGTTCGTGCATAATTGTATTCATCATACAAGGTTTGTAAAGGGTTGGAGTTGGTGTGTAACTCCATCAACCTGTGGTAAGGTGTATTTGTGTTGTGTGACTAGTGTGAACCGAGGAAGGTGTTCCTCGAAGACTGGAGTAGGTTGTTTATAACCGAACCAGTATAAAATTTTCGGTGTCATTTACTTTCAGCACTTATATTCTGTTTCCGTACTGTTTACTCTTTTTGATTACGTTCGTAAAAATAGTAAACGTTTTTCAAAAATTACAACACTTTCCAGACACATTGTCACATGTCTTAGGGTTAATTTGGCACAAGTTTCAACCCTTTTGGATAAGTATAAGTCAATCAAACATCCAAAGTTCTGAGACTAGTGCAGTCTGATTTTCAGGCTTGCAAAGGTTGAGACTTTGAGTGTATTTGACTAACTTCCCGAAAGCATTTTTCAAAACTGTTTCAAACCATTTAAATAAAAATATAAGGAGTTAGTGGTTAAAATTTCAGAGCAATTGGAGTTAAGAACAAATAGGAATAAATTTTTCAAAACAGTCTACCGTTTCTGGCAGATTCGCGCAATCTGACCACCAACAATATTTGAAGGGGTTAAAGGTTGAATTTAAATCTGAAATTTTTAGGAGACACTCATAACATCTGAGGCTAAGTTCTCTCAAAATTTTAGAATTTTTGAAGACCTACAACCTAGTTTTAAAAACGTTTTAAAACTGGTCCTGAAAACAGAATCTGTTTTTAGAAGTTGAGTTTTTGGTTTTAAACAATTTTAAAAAACACACTTTCCGCACCAACTATTCAATCCTCCCCCCTCTTCTAGTGGTGCCTTGCAGATTCTACACCAGATGTACGTGGATCGATCGACGTAGGATGAATGAGAGATCGACGTGCCTTAGATGGACGTCGATCGATCGACGTAGGTTGAGTGAGAGATCGACGTGCCTCAGATGGACGTCGATCGATCGACGTCAGGGTATGATGTCCATCTGTTTTGTGGGGAAATAAGGGAAGAAAGAGGGAAGCTAGGGGATCCATTGGGTGACCTTAGGGACTTCTTAGAACCTGATTGAGGTTAGTCTAAGTCTTGGGAATACGACTTAAGATGGTGAATCAACAGTGGAGACTTCGTAGGGTATCTGAATCGGACATCAAAGTGAATGACCTAAGGGGTTAGGAATGAACGTATGAGGCTCTACAGAGTTCAAAAAGGAGAATGTGAGGGTTCCTACATTATCCTTTGGATTCTAGAACGAATGTTTAGGTAATGTGGACTTGTTGGAAAGGATATGCTCAAGTGTGTGAATGAGGTGAGCCTCGAATGATTGATTGATATTTGAGTGTGATTGAATGATGAGAAGTCGTGCATTTTTGCATCATGGTACTTGCATTTGTATTATGTTTTGATAAGAGATGTGTCTCGACACAGGGTATAAAGTTTGCGAAATGAGCTGTGATGTGTCATAGGGTATAAAGACAAGCTGTGGCACATTACAGGGTATAAAGTTAAGCTGTGGTGTGTCACAGGGTATAAAGACAAGCTGTGGTCCACCACAGGGTATAAAGTTATGTGACCGGACATTGTGACATGCATTGCACTGTTTTGAAAAGTGAAGCATAAGCATTTGGGGTTTGTGTAGTTTAGTGCATGCTTTGAAATGCCATGCATCACGTGAGTCGTTACCGTACAATTGAATTGAGATTGGATTGTTATTGAATTGTTAAATGCTTATTAATTATTGTTCTTATTCTATTATGCTATAACTCTATATTCTTGAAGTTACACAAGACATGTGCCCCATCAACCCCTTGATTTAGATATTACTCATGTCTTGCCATGTGTTGATCCCGTATGTCTTATAAGTGGGTTACTTGCTAGTGTTTTTCGCTAAGGGTACTACCGTTGTTTTGCAGATGAGCCGGGGTACGACATGATATTCATAGAGGACGACGACGAGTGGGCTAAATGGGATGTTTAGAGTTCTTTTGGGAGATAGTCGAGACTGTTCTTAGTTATTTCAGTTTTTTTCATTCATTTGAGGATTTAGTTGGTTATTATCATGAACACTCTTTTGTTATCTTATTACACTTTGGTGTATGAATTTGATGGTTTAGATTTTATTCTGCACGTGTCTCTGTGCTTATTCTCTTACGTCATTGATGATGTATACTCGAGAGATGAGACGTCTTGTAGTCTTCTCAGTAAGCTACGACGGGTGCACCGGTTTGGATCCGCTGTCCGGGTCAGGGCACTACAGGTGGTATCAGAGCCTAGGCTTCAGATCTACCTCGGAGACCTAGGTTATGTCATATAGAGTCTTAAGCTATGATTTTGACCCTGAGTTGATCCATAGGTCTAAGTATATGATCTTAGATATAAGTTTGATCGGGTTGGGTGTGTGCGAGCGCGATAAACTTAATTAATCAGCTTTATTATTCTTTTGGTTCGCGAGTTCTGTTCTCTACAACACATATGGGCTTTCAGGATTATCTTTGGAAATTACTGAATGCTAATAAGCGTTGATTTTGCAGACAATGCCTCCCAGAAGAGAAAACCAGGGAAATGGCGGTTACAGAAATGACAATCCTCCGCCACCACAGATGGTCATGCCTCAGGCCCTGATGGATGCGATCACAGTGATTGCGCAGAGTGTTGCTCAGCAGCAGCAACAACCTCCTCCTCCACCACCGTCTCAGCATGGCATATGATATTACATTGGGGAAATGCGGAAGATGCATGCCCCTACCTTTGAAGGGACCACTGATCTAGAGGTGGCCGAGTTCTGGTTGGACGAAGTTGAGAAATGCTTCAGGCTGGTGCAGGTGCCTGAAGAACTTAAGGTGGATGTAGCCACGCCCTTGCTGAGTGGCCGGGCTAACGCTTGGTGGAATGGTATGCTACCCAAGATGACTCCTCCTATCTTCTGGAGACACTTTGTTGAGGCTTATAAGGACTATTATGTACCAGAGACTGCCATTTTAGAGTAGATGAGGTAGTTTGACAAGTTGGAACAAGAAAGAATGTCCATTTCAGATTATGCTGACAGATTCCACGCCTTGGGGAAGTTCACGCCCATGGTATTTGAGAACAACAGGATGAAAATGCTCAAGTTTGAGCAAGGTTTGAACCCCCTCATTCGGATGGCTATAGCGGGGTCTAGTCTGAAAACATTTGAGAAGATGCCGGATGCTTGTTACCGTGTGGAGAGTGACATGCGCAGGTCGCAGCCTAGAGAGGCTCGTGACGATACTAGCAAGAGGTCCAGAGATGATAGAATTGGAGGTAGACCCAGACATTGGGTCAAAATTCCCCGAAAAGGGCAGGATGGACCGTTCTAGAGGGCACCATAGTAGAGTCAGCCTGATCGTCAGGCGCCCGGAGTGTGTTCTCATTGTCAGAAGAATCATGTAGGAGAGTGTTGGTAGCAATGGGAGCTTGTTATAAGTGTGGCAAGACGGGCCACAGAATCAAAGATTGTCCCGAGTGGAAGCAAAAGCCACAGGGAGAAGCAGGGCCGTCACAGCAGCAAAAGGGTAGGCCCAGACCCAATGCGAGAGTACATGTCATGACCGACGCTGAGGTGCAAGAGAGCACTGACGTTGTGACAGGTACGATTTAAGTTAAATCTTAGCTGTTTAAGTTGAATTTTAGTCGTTTAAGTTGAAATTGAATGTGCTATACATGAAAATTTTATGTGTTACACTCTTTGTGTTTAGGCGCTATTTTAGTAAATAAGGTGCATGCGAATGTGTTGTTTGATAGCGGTGCAAGTCATTCTATCATATCTAAGAAATTCGTCAAGGGACTCGACTGTCTACCCGAATGGCTTGAAACCACCTTCAAGGTGCAGGCAGCTGGTGAACAAGTGCTGGTTTCACACCACCAGTACAAAGACTGTGAATTGGAGTTGGATGGGAAGGTGTTTCCCGCGACATTGGTCCCAATTGCGATGAGGGATTTTGATGTGATTTTGGGCATGGATTGGTTGACTAAGCATCATGCCAACATCGACTGTAGGCGTAAACAAGTGACAGTTAAAGATCCCGACATGAATGAAGTGACCGTTCAAGGGACGTCAAGTTAACCAAAGCCACGAAGAAGATATACTTGACGGCGATTAAGGTTTTCAAAGCTTTGAAGAAGGGAGCAGAGGGACTTATGTTATATGCGTTAGACGCGAAGCAAGAAGAAATCTCCATAGATCAGATTCTGGTGATCAATGAATTTAAAGACGTATTTCCGGATGATTTGCTGGGAGTTCTGCCATCAAGAGAAGTGGAGTTCGGGATCAACTTGATCCCCAGAGCCGAGCCTATATCTAAGGCACCCTACAGAATGGCTCCAGCTGAACTCAAGGAGCTAAAGGGACAACTTCAGGAGTTGCTAGATAAGAAGTTGATTCGTCCCAGTGTATCACCCTGGGAAGCTCCTGTATTGTTTGTGAAGAAGAAAGATGGCAGCATGCGGTTATGTATCGATTACCGAGAGTTGCACAAAATCACCATTAAGAACAAATACCCTCTACCAAGGATTGAGGATTTATTCGATCAACTAAAGGGAGCCCGATGGTTCTCGAAAATTGACCTTCGTCAGGGATATCATCAGTTGCTCGTGAAAGCAGATGATGTTCCTAAAACAGCTTTCCGGACTCGGTATGGGCATTATGAGTTTTTGGTGATGCCTTTCGGATTGACTAATACCCCAGCAGCTTTTATGGACTTGATGACACGTGTTCTGAGAACAACTGGATCAATTCGTTGTGGTGTACATCGATGATATCTTGGTTTACTCCCCTGATGAACAATCTCATGCAGAACACCTAAGAGTGGTGTTGGGAATTTTGAGGCAATAGAAGCTATATGCCAAATTCAGCAAATGTGAATTTTGGCTAAGAAGTTGTTATAACCCGAAATTTTTGAACTAGCCGTTACGTATTACTTTAAAACTAAAGCAGTCGTGGGATGTAGCGATACAGCGAGTGGAATTAATTATGGCATGTCGCGATGTTAGGTGATTTCGAAATTAACTATTGATATTTATTGTTATATAAAATAGGCTAACAATAGAGGAAAAGAAATAATAATAATAGTAGTAGTAGTAGTAGTAGTAGTAGTAGTAGTAGTAGTAGTAGTAGTAGTAGTAGTAGTAGTAGTAGTAGTAGTAGTAGTAGTAGTAGTAGTAGTAGTAGTAGTAGTAGTAGTAGTAGTAGTAGTAGTAGTACTAAATAATATAATCAAAAAAATAGAATAAAGAAGAGATAAGAATAAGCAAAATTTTTTAAAAAAAGGGGGGGTCAAACGTGGATAAATGGGGGAGTAACTGCCTCCCCCCAAAACTGCGCACACGATAAAGGGGAAACGCAGGAGAGGAGAACGGGGCAGAGAAAAGAGAATAGGAAAGAGAAAGAGAGAAGAGAGGAGAAGGAAGAAGAAAAGGAGGCCAACCGGATTCCGTCTAATCGCGTAGTTTGCTGCAAATAGGTAGGTTTCCTTTTCTCCCTCAAATTCGTATGGTCCAAGTATGCTTTGGTGATATATTATGTGTTTTCTTGTTACTTTGATTGTTGAAATCTATACATGTGCTTTATCTGTGAAAAGCATGAAAATTTGCAGAACCTGTGATGCGTGTTTGATGCTGCGTGGTCAAATTTGATGTTAGGGAAAAATTTGATAATCAAATTAGTAAAACTACTTTGGTTTTGATTTTAGGGAAAATTTTGATAATCAAAATAGTAAAACTGCAGCATGATTAGAGATTTTCATTTTGTTTTGGCATTAGAATATGTTCCCATAGACTGGAAATAGGCGAAAATGTAGATAGGGGCCGAGGCGTCCGGAGTGCCTCACCCGCCGCCGAGAGGAGCCGTGCGTGGCTCCACGCGCGCCTCCTGAACATTCAACAGTAAATATATATAAAAAAAGGTTATAGGGCCGGCCTGCCAGCGCGCAGACCAGGCCAACCCTTAATGGGCAGCGGTCTGCAGCTGCAGGACCAGCCCAATTGCGCTGGAAAATTAAAAAAAAAGGAAGGTTGGTAACGGGCCAGGCCGGATGGCCAGCGGACCGGACCGGACACCGACTGGCCCAAACACCTATTATAAAAAAAGGAAAAAAAATAGTAGCGGACCAGGCCGGACCCTTGGCGGGCCGAACCGAGCAATAGGCGGACCAGGGCTGGCTGTAAAGGGGCCAGCCCACTTTATATATTAATTATTTTTTTATTTTTTATTTAATAATTGTTATTTAATTAATTTAAAATAGTAAAAAATTATAGGAAAAATATAAATAAATATCAGAAAATTATAAATAAATTCCAGAAATTATAAAATACTGATGAACTTATTTTCACTAAATTGAAGTATTTGTGGTAATTTATTTAATTAATATAATTAGTTAATAAATAGAAATAAATTAGGGAAAAACGAGGAAAAATATAGAAAATATACAATAAATATGTACAAGTCATGGAAAAATAAGTTTAACGTCAAACAACATTAAATCATTACTCGGATAACAAATGAACCTAGAATTGAGTGCCGGAGGATGATGAGCATGGGCCAGGGGCCTCAGGCGATCTTTAATTGAACCTAGAATTGAGTGCCGAAGGATGATGAGGATGGGCCAGGGGCCTCAGGCGATTGTGTTGTTTGCATTCATGGCACGTGTATTGCATGATGGTGGGTCGTGACGTACAGGTCACGGGGCGCTCAGGGTGGTGTACGGTGGCGGGGCCAAGTACACTCAAGATGGTGACTGTGGGTGGGTACGACCCACAGCCACTCAGTAGGTCCCGGGATCATGCATTGCATGGCGGAGATATCGGCATTTTGTGTGACACGACTTTGTTGCGTGTGACATGCATAGTAGGTCATGCATCACGATGTTGCGCATTCTTTACCTGGAGTAATTTACTTTTCCGCATTCTTTCATATGCTTATGTGATAACATGTTATGTGTTATGTGTTATATCATTTGTGGTATGCTTGTCTTGTACTAGTTGGAGGCAGGTGCCTACTGAGTGATTTCCCGTCACTCACCCCTACTTCCCCCCATCAGGTGAGCACGAGGAAGCGTATGACTATGTCTTTGCTGAGAACGGGGATGACAGGATAGTATGGGCAGACTGACGGTCGCGCCTAGGATATAAGAAGACCCTGCGACTGTTTGTCTTTATTTTATTGGGATCTCACTGGACATCACCTTGTTTAGATTTTCAGACTTACGTTATTGTCAGGATTTGGTTCATTATTGTATTGATTGAATTTTCTTTATCAAGAAAACTTTATGTTATTGTATTTCGTTTCGGTGCGAAAATTTTTTACGTCTCTTCGGACATGTTGGAGATTGATTCGACGCTTTGTATTCTCCTTAGTGAGATACGGCGGGTGCATTGTTCCCGATGCTAGGGATCGGGAGCGGGGCGCTACAGGTGGTATCAGAGCCGAGGCTTCAGATCTGCCTCAGGAACGCAGGATTAACTGGATCACTTAGACATAAGCTATGATATTTACTTAGGAATAACAATTATACCTTTAATAAATGAAGTAAAGCTAAGTTATGATCGGGTTAAGGGAAGAGTGCTGTTGGTGAGCTTTCTCAATTTAATTACCGTTGTACCCCTGAACTTTCGCATGAGCATCCTAAATGCTCAATCCCTCTATTACTCCCGTCAATCCAAATTCTCGTCAAGGATCGCGTGAAATTCAAGAAAAATTCCGTCGCATCGTAAAAAAAATCTGGCGAAGAGACAACGGTGGTTATGGTAACGATCACCAGGATCAGGGGGTCAACCTCCAAGCATTGACCGACACCATGGCCACCACATTGGCGCAGCAGCAACTATAGGTTGTGCAGTGTCAGTAGCAGTTGAACTAGCGTCTACCGACACCGGCGCCACCGGGTCTGAGGTGCTATTACTAGGAAATGCATAACATCTGGAATCCAATGTGTAGAAGGATCATTCAAGGGGAAGCATAAATATGCGACATGGCCGCTAATAATCACAAGACCGCTCGTGACAAAAGTACAACCACAAAGTAGTGCAGGGCCACTGCCGCCACCAAGTGCTCAATGTGGATGCCACACTACCAGGTGCTCAATGTGGATGCCACACTATGGTCAGTGGGTGGGGGGGCTATGCAAATATCAGTACGACAACCGAGACGTTTTACAAAAGAGGACACTGAGCAGAGGCCGACGCCACCACAACAGAATCAGTTACAACATAAAGGGAAGCAAGGATCAGTATCCAGATCCACGTGATGATTGATGCGGACATCAGGGAGGCTGGCGACATAGTGGCCGAGTCCAACTGTCGACGACCAGGTCTCAATGACTCATCATCAGTACAGATGATGTTAGTCAGAAATAAATAATCAGAGTTGCGCAGCAGAAGCGTGGCTTTCTTGAGTCACGTATGTTCAGAAGAGTGAACCTCAATGGATTCGAAGAAGATTAAGGATATTGCTGAGTAGCACTGATCGACCAAGGTGACTGAAGTAAGGAGTTTTCTTGGTTTGGACCAGCTACTACATGAAAGTAGTTGAAGGATTTTCGTCAATATTGGTGTCCTAGAGCAGCCGAAAGCAGAATAAGGCGAAATTCGAGTTGACCGTTGATATCAGCAAGGTTCGCTGAACCCAAAAAGAAAACCTTAAACACAAGATCATAATATACAATTTTGCTAATTAACTATATCTATACATACTGATCCATGCAACATACCTTAACGACCTATTACCACATATCAAACACGTACTAGAACATCGACCATACAAAATCTAACATAACTACACAAGGAAACGTAACACGGTACAAAAAAAAGGATATCACATAACATAATGAATTATGGATATACAACAACATAATTCAGCAAATTATACATATACATATACATATATATATATATACCACATAACAATCAGGTACACAAACACAAAATAATGCACACCCCACTCATACACGACACAAACAAATACATAACCTACCGTATCATATAAACAGAATAACTTAAGTTGTTAATAGCCAAATTGCAGTCACAACTGCAAAACTAACAGCTTGCCCCATCAACACATACACCACTCCATGCTTAATAAAATTTACAAACTCAAGTACAACATAAACAATAAACACCACATAAATGCGAAAGACAAATAATAAATGTTTATATACAGATATAACTATACATACAAAGTGACCAACATGAAACTACAAAGCAATAGATAAAAGCTCACAATACATATAAGATAACAACGTAGGATAAGATAATAACGTAGAAGTAGCAAACATACAAAAGATATACGATAAGACAGGAGTATACATGTTAAATGACCCCTACAAAAAAAACCTAGTCTCTTACAGCAGTAAGGAGGCATATAGACAAACAAAATCTGTTACAACATTAATAATATAACGTAAATAAGTCAATTTAAGGAAACATACAAATAGATACACGAAACAGAAGTAACTAAACGATGCTAAGTAAATAACACAAGTATATACACAACTATTTCAATGACACCGCAATATAACTAATACACCAAAACAGTGATAAACATCGTAATATATAACAACAAGAAACAATACAATTACAAAGAACACAGTAACACAAATACTTCTCATACAAGACATGAGTTGCGATATAGGTATACAACTACTTATTTTAAAACAAATCATTAACATACACAACTGAAGTAAAGCACGTTAATCACGGGTTAAGAATGACATATTATTGTATGACATCATAGTAATAGGTTAAGGTGTAAATAAATTAATAACAAAAAAAATTATATATATACATTATAGTAAAAATCTATGCATTTATGCGTTTCCTTCAGAATAATGTATATAACGATGTTTATACAACAATGAGATATGCTAGTACGGAAAATATAGAGTACATGTAACAAAAATTATTAACGACTAACATAAGTATAAAGAAGAGGGATCACGATAAACAAAGACTAAAATGAACACGCATAGCGTGTGTACCGCTTAAAACTCAACTAACAAACAAAATAAACACAATACATGTGATAAACTGCAGATAACGATTATGAATTCATGAGCTACACATGATACGTAAGTCATACATGCTAATACACAACATGCTATATGTCTATACCAAACATGTCCAAACAACTTAACCATTAAAACGACGCACATATTAAAACTCGTGTATACTGATATATATAATGGACGGAGCTACGTTGGAGCACAGTATTTCATCCTTAAACCAATGGACAGTCAGAGAAGACGATACAGACATTGGAGGACATGTTAAGGGCTGGCGCCATTGACAGCAAGAGAAACTGGGATGGTGTGATCAAGTTGATTGAGTCCTCCTACAATAACAGCTATCGTAGAGCCATCAGAATGGCGCCATTTGAGGTGCTCTACGGGGCGTAAGTGCAGATCCCCAGCCTATTCGAGCAACTTGAAGAGCGTACTATTACCGGTCCAGAGTTGATTGAGCAAACCAAGGAGAAGGTAAAGTTGATTCGGAAAAGACTTAAGGTTGCTCAAGACAGAAGCAAGAGTTGGGCAGATTCGAAGAGGCGTCCACTAGAGTTCACCGTCGGAGAAAAGGGTTACTTAAAGTTGTCACCTATGAAGGGGTGGCACGATATGGTCTGAAGGGTAAGCTGAGGCCTCGGTACATTGGCCCCTACGAGGTACTCGAAAGGATCGGTTCGTTAGCTTACCGTTTAGCGTTACCTTCGGTGGTAGCTCAAGTGCAACGCATTCTATGTTTCTCAGCTAAGAAGATACGTATCTGATCCGAGTCATGTATTGGACGCACCACCTTAGAGAATCAGATCGAACACGTTATATATATATATATAACTCATGTTCGGATTATAGACTGCAAAGACCAGGAGCTGAGGAGCAAAATCATCCTTATGTCAAAGTACAGTGGAGCAACCATATGGAGCGCAAGGCGGCTTGGGAGCTCGAGGAGTATATACGAGAGAGATAGCCACACCTATTCGATTAACGTACGACAAGTTTCGAGGACAAAACTTATTGAAAGGAGGGTAGGATGTTATAACCCGAAATTTTTGAACCAGCCATTACGTATTAATTTAAAACTAAAGCAGTCGTGGGATGTAGCGATACGGCGAGTGGAATTAATTATGGCATGTCGCGATGTTAGGTAATTTTGAAATTAACTATTGACATTTATTGTTATATAAAATAGGCTAACAATAGATGAAAAGAAATAATAATAATAATAATAATAATAATAATAATAATAATAATAATAATAATAATGATAATAATATAATCAAAAAAATAGAATAAAGAAGAGATAAGAATAAGCAAAATTTTAAAAAAAAAGGGGGGGGGGGTCAAACATGGATAAATGGAGGAGTAACTGCCTCCCCCCAAAACTGCGCACACGATAAAGGGGAAACACAGGAGAGGAGAACGGCGCAGAGAAAAGAGAATAGGAAAGAGAAAGAGAGAAGAGAGGAGAAGGAAGAAGAAAAGGAGGCCAACCGGATTCCGTCTAACCGTGTAGTTTGCTGCAAATAGGTAGGTTTCCTTTTTCCACTCAAATTCGTATGATCCAAGCATGCTTTGGTGATATATTATGTGTTTTCTTGTTGCTTTGATTGTTGAAATCTATACATGTGGTTTATCTGTGAAAAACATGAAAATTTGCAGAACCTGTGATGCGTGTTTGATGCTGCGTGGTCAAATTTGATGTTAGGAAAAAATTTGATAATCAAATTAGTAAAACTTCTTTGGTTTTTATTTTAGGGAAAATTTGATAATCAAAATAGTAAAACTGCAGCATGATTAGAGATTTTCATTTTGTTTTGGCCTTAGAATAGGTTCCCATAGACTGGAAATAGGCGAAAATGTAGATAGGGGTCGAAAAACGGCCGCCGGAGGCGGCTGAAGCGCCTCACCTGCCGCCGAGAGGAGCCGCGCGTGGCTCCACGTGCGCTCATGCGCCTCCCGAACATTCAGCAGTAAATATATATAAAAAAAGTTATAGGGCCGGCCTGCCAGCGCGCAGACCAGGCCAACCCTTAATGGACCGCGATCTGCAGCTGCAGGACCAGCCCAATTGCGCTGGAGAATTAAAAAAAGGTGGAAGATTGGTAACAGGCCGGGCCAGATGGCCAGCGGACCAGACCGGACACCTACCGGCCCAAACACCTATTATCAAAAAAAAAGGAAAAAAATAGTAGCGGACCATGCCAGACCCTTGGCGGGCCGGACCGAGCAACAGGCGGACCAGGACTGGCTGTAAAGGGGCCAGCCCACTTTATATATTAATTATTTTTTTATTTCTTGATTTAATAATTGTTATTTAATTAATTTTAAATAGTAAAAAATTATAGGAAAATTATAAATAAATATTAGAAAATTATAAATAAATTCCAGAAATTATAAAATGCTGAAATTAACTTATTTTCACTAAATTTCAGTATTTGTGATAATTTATTTAATTAAGATAATTAGTTAATAAATAGAAATAAATTAGGGAAAAATAAGGAAAAATATAGAAAATATACAATAAATATATACAAGTCATGGAAAAATAAGTTTAACGTCAAACAACATAAATCATTTCTTAGATAACGAATGAACCTAGAATTGAGTGCCGGAGGATGATGAGGATAGGCCAGGGGCCTCAGGCGATCTTTAATTGAACCTAGAATTGAGTACTGGAGGATGGTGAGGATGGGCCAGGGGTCTCAGGCGATTGTGTTGTTTACATTCATGGCACGTGTATTGCATGATGGTGGGTCATGACGTACGGGTTACGGGCGCTCAGGATGGTGTACGGTGGCAGGGCCAAGTACACTCAGGATGGTGACTGTGGGTGGGTACGACCCACAGCCACTCAGTAGGTCCCGGGATCATGCATTGTATGGCGGAGATATCAGCATTTTGTGTGACATGACTTTGTTGCGTGTGACATGCATAGTAGGTCATGCATCACGATGTTGCGCATTCTTTACCTGGAGTGATTTACTTTTTCGCATTCTTTCATATGCTTATGTGATAACATGTTATGTGTTATGTGTTATATCATTTGTGGTATGCTTGTCTTGTACTAGTTGGAAGCAGGTGCCTACTGAATGATTTCCTGTCACTCACCCCTACTTCCCCCCTCACCAGGTGAGCACAAGGAAGCGTACGACTATGTCTTTGCTGAGAACGGGGATGACAGGATAGTATGGGCAGACTGACGGTCGCGCCTAGGATATAAGAAGACCCTGTGACTGTTTGTCTTTATTTTATTGGATCTCACTAGACATCACCTTGTTTAGATTTTCAGACTTACATTATTGTCAGGATTTAGTTCATTATTGTATTGAGGAATTTTCTTTATCAAGAAAACTTTATGTTATGTATTTCGTTTCCGTGCGAAAAATTTCTACGTCTCTTCGGACATGTTGGAGATTGATTCGACGCTTTGTATTCTCCTTAGTGAGATACGGTGGGTGCACTGTAGGGATGTCAAACGGATAAAACGAATACGGTAACACAGTATCCGTATTCGAATTCGTTTTTGTCTAACTATATCCGAATTCGTATCCGAATCCGGACAGATATTTAGGAAGTCATTCGAATTCGAATTTGTTCGGATTCAAATTCAGTGCCGGATATCCGAATCCGTATTATATCTATTTCAAATTTGTTCGAATATCCGAATCCGGATATTCGAATTCGAAATCAGCAAATTTACAACAGTGGTATAGCGGCCGTATACATATTTTCATATATATTTTTTTAAAATTTTAAAAATAAATATTTTTACATATTTTTTTATATATTATTATATATTTTTATTTAATTTTAAAAATATCTATTCGGATACGGATATTCGGATACGGTAATGACTATACCATATTCGTATTTGTTTTTCTAATACTATTCGGATACGAATTCGAATACGGTGAAACGAATGTACAACTCTTACCATATTTGATTTGGACAGCCGAATTCGAATTCGGATGTCGGATATCTGGTAAGTTTTGACAGGCCTAGTGCACTGTTCCCGGTGCTAGGGATCGGGAGCGGGGCGCTACAGAAGTGTAGCCTTTCTCGGTCATGTAATTTCAGAGGATGGAATTTCTGTAGATCCCAAGAAGGTAGAAGCCATCACTGAATGGCCAAGACCAATGAACGTGACTGAAGTCAGAAGCTTCCTAGGCTTGGAAGGCTACTATAGGAAGTTTGTTGAGGGATTCTCAACAATAGCAGTTCCATTGAGTCGACTTACTCAGAAGAAGACTAAGTTTGAATGGACTGCTGAATGCGAGCAGAGCTTTTCTGAGCTCAAGAAGAGATTGACCACATCCCCGGTGTTGGCGCAACCCTCCGGCACCGACGGTTTTGTGATTTACAGTGATACGTCCAAGAAGGGACTAGGTATGTATATCATTACAACTAATACATTGTATATACATATTCCAGTCTTACACTAACTTTCTGTTTATAGGTTGTGTTTTGATGCAAAATGGACGAGTTATCTCGTACGCATCGAGACAGTTGAAGCCATCTAACAGAACTACCCGACGCATGACTTAAAACTCGCTGCAGTAGTGTTCGCCCTTAAGATCTGGAGACACTACTTATATGGAGAAAAGTGTGCCGTGTTCACTAACCACAAGAGCTTGAAATATTTATTCTCACAGAAAGAGCTTAACATGAGACAAAGAAGATGGTTGAAATTGCTCAAAGATTACGACCTAACCATCAACTATCATCCGGGTAAAGAAAATAGAGTGGCAGACGCGTTGAGCAGGAAGTCTAGCCATGCAAGACAGTCCCTTTTAGAGCGAGAGATCGAAGAGTTAGGTGTAGATGTCATAGACTCAGTGGCAAATGTTCTTACGGACCTATCGATAACCCCAAATTTGGTGGACAGAATCAAAGAAGCTCAGTATGAAGATGCAACACTGAGAGAAATCCCCGATAAATTGTCTACGGGATCAGTAAAAGATTTCCAGTTGCGAGGGGACAGAAGTCTATGGTTTCTGAATTGGTTATGCATACCAGATAATGATGAACTTTGAAAGGAATTTCTTCGAGAAACGCATAACTCAAGAATGTCTATCCACCCTGGGAGCACTAAAATGTACAAGGACCTCAAGGGGAATTATTGGTGGATTGGGATGAAAAGATCTATCGCAGAGTATGTTGAAAGGTGTCTAGTATGCCAACAAGTCAAAGCAGAACATCAACGACCTGGCAGTTTGATGATGCCACTCGAAATTCCTGAATGGAAATGGGAGCATGTAACTATGGACTTCGTGATGGGGTTACCCAAAACCAGAAGTGGGAATGAGATGATTTGGGTAATTGTAGACCGCTTGACAAAGACAGCTCATTTCATAGCTATGCCACATGGTACCTCTTATGAGAAACTGTCCAACATATATGTGGATAACATTGTGAGCTTGCATGGAGTCTCCGTCAGTATTGTATCGGACCGTGATCCCAGGTTCACTTCTAAGTTTTGGATGGCATTTCAGAAGGCGATGGGCACTGAACTAAGGATGAATACCGCCTATTATCCTCAGACAGATGGACAGTCGGAGAGGACAATCCAGACTTTATAGGACATGTTGAGAGCTTGCGTTTTGGATTTTAAAGGAAACTAGGATAGTATGCTAAAGCTGATGGAGTTCTCATGCAATAATAGCCATCACAGTGCGATTGGAATGGCATCGTTTGAGGCTCTTTATGGACGCAAGTGCAGGTCCCCAGTTTGTTGGGACGAGGTTAGGGAAAGAACGATCACAGCGCCGAAGTTGGTCGAACAGACAATTGAGAAAGTGAAAATCATAAGAGAGAGACTAAGGGTGGCACAAGATCGCAGTAAGAGTTGGGCTGATACAAAAAGACAACCCTTAGAGTTTGAGGAAGGTGAAAAGGTTTATCTACGAGTTTCACCCACCAAGGGAGTTGCGAGGTTCAGAATGAAGGGCAAGTTAAGTCCTAGATATATTGGTCCATACAAGGTGCTTGGCAAGGTTAGAGAAAGAGAATATCGATTAGCCTTGCCTCCGAGTTTGTCACAAGTCCACAGTGTATTTCATGTGTCTCAACTGAGGAAATACGTATCGGACCCGAGCCAAGTCCTTGAAGCTCAACCATTGGATGTTAGAGAAGATGTCACATATGAAGAACATCCAGTGAAGATTGTGGATAGGAAAGATCAAGCCCTACGCAAGCGCGTCATTCCGTATGTCAAAGTTCAATGGATTAATCATATGGAGCGTGAAGCCACGTGGGAAATTAAGGAGCAAATGAAGGAGCTATATCCACATCTTTTCCAATAAGGTACGTCAGTTTCGAGGACGAAACTTTTTATAAGGGGGGTGGAATGTTATGTCCCGCACCCTCCGTAAAATATTTAGAGGATAAAAAGAATATTAAATGCGATTAATGACAATTAATAGAAATAAATTAAGAATTGAATACTAGATTTATTAGTATTTATTAAGGGAATAAATGATAGAATTAAGTAGTATTTAATTTAGAATTGAATATTAGAATTTTATGAATTAAAATAAATAAGATAATAGGATATAATTTAGAAACTCAAATTTCACCCTTTCCCATACCAAAACTGACAGGACGTCAGTTTTTCTATTCTTTCACAAAAACCGACGCCAACTTCCCATTCTTCCCCATTGGCGATTTTTCTCCTTCTCTTTCTCCTTAGGCGATTTCCCCTCTTCTCCAACCCTAGGTGAAGATCCTTCAAGAACACAATCCGTTCTTCGTTCGTTCTTCAATCCATTTTCGAGTAATCATAGGCAAGTAATCTGCTTATAAGTCCTACGATTTGTTAAAGAGAAAAAGGCCTATTTTTGATATCAAAATGGACCACCATGCAGTAGTTTCTTTCTGTGAATCTATACGTGATTTATGTGTTTTGGTTTTGAGATTTGGCCGCTATTTGATTGAAATCATTGTTGTTGTTGTTGATTATGTGAGATCATGCAAAACCCAATCCCTTGAATCCCTATTTGATGCTATTGGCGGCTGAAGGGAAGGGAGAGGGAAAAAGGTGAGATTTTAGGTGTGTTTTTGAGGGATGATTTGAGTTTTAGGCTTGAATCTTTGATGCGAATGTGAAAGGTTTTGATTTGGTGAATTAAGTGTGGATTGATAGTGAGGATTAGGCTTGGAATGGTTGGAAGAAAGTTGGAAATCGATTGGGATTTAGATCTGCAGTTTCTGCAGAAATCGCACGATGAAAATTCTGGAAAAAGTTGACATCGATCGATTGACGTCAGAGGCTGACGTACGTCGATTGATCGATGTATAGAGAGTGAG
The DNA here is from genome assembly GCA_036186865.1 of Eustoma russellianum. Lineage (NCBI taxonomy): Eukaryota > Viridiplantae > Streptophyta > Magnoliopsida > Gentianales > Gentianaceae > Eustoma > Eustoma russellianum. The sequence continues at coordinate 10,711,256 of AP025048.1, read as the reverse complement.
AGACTGATGTGTTCCAGATGTACGTGGATCGATCGACGTAGAATGAGTGAGAGATCGACGTGCCTTAGATGAACGTCGATCGATCGACGTAGGTTGAGTAAGAGATCGACGTGCCTCAGATGGACGTCGATCGATCGACGTCAGGGTATGACGCCCATCTGTTTTGTGGGGAAATAAGGAAAGAAATAGGGAAGCTAGGGGATCCTTTGGGTGACCTTATGGACTTCTTAGGACCTGATTGAGTTTAGTCTAAGTCTTGGGAACACGACTTAAGATGTTGAATCAACGGTGGAGTCTTCGTAGGGTATCTGAATGGGACATCAAAGTGAATGACCTAAGGAGTTAGGAATGAACGTATGAGGCTCTACAGAGTTCAAAAAGGAGAATGTGAGGGTTCCTACATTATCCTTTGGATTCTAGAACGAATGTTTAGGTAATGTGGACTTGTCGGAAAGGATATGCTCGAGTGTGTGAATGAGGTGAGTCTCGAATGATTGATTGACATTTGAGTGTGATTGAATGATGAGAAGTCGTGCATTTTTGCATCATGGCACTTGCATTTGCATTATGTTTTGATAAGAGCTGTGCCTCGACACAGGGTATAAAGTTTGCGAAATGAGTCGTGATGCGTTACAAGGTATAAAGACAAGCTGTAACCATCACAGGGTATAAAGTGAGCTGTAATTATGTCATAGGGTATAAAGACAAGTTGTGGCATATTACAGGGTATAAAGTTAAGTTGTGATGCGTCATAGGGTATAAAGACAAGCTATGGCCCACCACAGGGTATAAAGTTATGTGACCGGACATTGTGACATGCATTGCACTGTTTTGAAAAGTGAAGCATAAGCATTTGGGGTTTGTGTAGTTTAGTGCATGCTTTGAAATGTCATGCATCACGTGAGTCGTTACAGTACGATTGAATTGAGATTGGATTGTTATTGAATTGTTAAATGCTTATTAATTATTGTTCTTATTCTATTATGATATAACTCTATATTCTTGAAGTTACACAAGACATGTGCCCCATCAACCCCTTGATTTAGATATTACTCATGTCTTGCCATGTGTTGATCCTGTATGTCTTATAAGCGGGTTACTTGCTCGCGTTTTTCGCTAAGGGTACTACCGTTGTTTTGCAGATGAGCCCGGGTAGGACATGATATTCATAGAGGGCGACGGCGAGTGGGCTGAATAGGATGTTTAAAGTTATTTTGGGAGATAGTCGAGACTGTTCTTAGTTATTTCAGTTTCTTTCATTTATTTGAGGATTTAGCTGGTTATTATCATGAACACTCTTTTGTTATCTTATTACACTTTGGTGTACGAATTTGATGGTTTAGATTTTATTCTGCACGTGTCTCCGTGCTTATTCTCTTACGTTATTGATGATGTGTATTCGAGAGATAAGACGTCTTGTAGTCTTCTCAGTAAGCTACGACGGGTGTACCGGTTCGGATCCGCTATCCGGGTCGGGGTGCTACATTTTTGGCTTCTGCTCTGGCTGCATTAACTAAGTCAACAAAAACTCTTCCTTTTGCCAACTGTGTCTTTGTTCTCCTTACACATTTGGGTATTGCTTTAGACCCAATCCATCTTGACCACATTGGAATAAAAGGGTGGTATGATATCCTGAATATTTCTCAAATTAAGAATGCTCAGAAGCACCGGAATCAAGTTGGTAGTTCACCAACAGGGGCTGTAACTGATAATGAAAGGGAGAATGTCGAAGCTGAGCTCAGAGGAAAAATTTCTGCATTGGAACAAGAAGTGATGGAATTGAAGGTTTTCAACAACAAATTGGAGCAGCAGCAGTCCCTCACCAATGCTCGCTTCAAATACCTGAAATCCAAACTTCCTAAGGCCAAAGTCTTTAAATCCTTCAAACATGAACCCAAATCTGTTTGAACTCTCTGCTACTTTTATTCACTTTCCTTAAACTCTTTTGATGATTTAGGGGGGAAATGGTGTCCTTCTCCTTCTCCTTCCTCCTCGGATGATAAGTTGTTGTGTTGTTGGTCATTTGGTTGTTAGTGTTTGTAGTGAAAATGTGTTGTTGATTGTTGGTGTTATTGATCAACAAAACACTCGATATGGCTAGTGTGTTTGCAGGTTGGTAGTTTCTCTAAGTACTTGGGATGCTCTGTTTTGTCAGTATGTGTAATGCAGTATTTGATGGTAATTGTTTCTCAGTACTTGCTATGATATGTTCTTGTTAAAATATGCAATGAAGTGCTTTATGTGATATGTATGATCTATTATGATATGATGAGCAGAAAAGTTGATGGGATCTTTGATGTGTTTAAGTAAAACAGGTGATATTATTTTTTCACAGCATAAATCATTCTTTGGTATTATGAAATAAAAGTATCCTTAGAAAAGTGCATATAGTAAGGGGAGCATAAGATGCATTTAGTAAGGGGGACTTATTGTAAAATCATCAAAAGAGGGAGATTGTTGGTGTCAAGATTGGTTTTGATGATTTGCACAAAAAGAGAAGTTTCAAAATCAAAAGTTTCTGGAACTTCACATGCAAATTAGGCATGTTACTCCTCAAGAAAATATAGCTAAGGAAATGCTCTATTAAGTCATCAAACACTGAATAGAGCGCTTCGTGTTGTAATAAGAAAATAAAGCCTTTGGACAGAGAGTTTCGAATAGCGGATAAAGCGCTTGATCTTGTAAAGCATAAATTAAGTCTTTAGACAGAGAGTTTCAAACGCGGCATAAGAGCACTCTATCAAGTAAGAGAAATAAGAAACTCTTGGACAGAGAGTTTCGAACGCTACACCGAGTGCTCTATCTGGTACAAAAAGTTTCAAACAAAATGCCTGAAGAAAAAGGTTAAAGCGCTTCATACATTATTATTCTTGAGTTCGAAGTCACTTTAAGCGCTGCATTCATAAGTTCTGATGCACGAATGGAAGGTTTCAAATGGTACACCTTTCCTCTCTCTTGCATTTTTTGATTGACAAAAAGTACTTTTTATCTTCCCTATGCAATCATGATATTTTTAGCTTTAGCCAAAATGTCAATCAAAGGTAGGTGAACAAATCTATCCTTTTTTGAGCTTAAGATGGGAAGCTTCCTCAAGAAGCTTTTGACTTTACCCAAGAAAAACTTTTCAAGATGATGAGGTGTCAACATACCATTGAAAGTCTTCTTCCAACTTTATCTTTCTTCTCCGACGGCTAGGAAACGTTTCTATAAGGGCTTTAAAGACTCCATTTTTGAAGACTAACTTTCTACCTCAAGCTCTCAAGTCTTCATTTGTATTTTGCTCTCAAAATCATTGTAAAATTACTTTATTGTTGAGAGTGTGTGATTGTAAAGGAGAAGAGGTATTCTTCTAAGTGAGGATTGTGAGGAGCAAGATTTAGATTGTTGGTCAACAAGCAAGGGAGCTTCTTGTTGGGCGAAAACTCAAGCTTCCAAGAGCTAGTTGATGGTGTAGGAGCTACATCATACTCTATAGAAGGTTTCTTTGGTGCAAGTAAGATCTTAAGGAGGTTAGGCTTCAAAGAGGTTGAGTTTTTCGTGTTCTTGTGCTAGGTTTGCTAAACCTAGTTTGTTCTTGTATTTTCTTTGATTGTTGTTTCTCCTCAAAGAGAAATAACAATCCCTTGTTCAAAAATCCTTCTTGTTCAAAGCAAGAAGGTAGAGGAGTAGAGTCTTTGACTTGAATCTCTATAAATTTGGTGTTCTTTCATTTTCGCAATTTATTTCCTTCAAAGAACACATCAAGTATTGGTTTAAACACTTCCACTGCAAAAAGATTCGAAAAAGAACCATACTTGTATAAACATACTATTCAACCCCCCCTTCTAGTGTGTTTCACGGACCTAACACTATCATGACAAATTTTTAAGAAGTCTGAAGCAGATACTGATTGTTTTCTTGAATTCAAACGCTCAATGATCCAATAGAAACATTTTAATTCTTTTGATCAGGATTTCAAACTTTTATGTGTTCATTTGAAAATGTTGATTTTTCTTTTGTTAAAACGGAAACTTAACCTGCTCAATTTTTCTAACCAGCAACTTTTTTCCTTTTTTGCTTTTGTTGTTTTCTTTAATACTAAAAAAACACTTTAGATTATCTTGCACCATCATGCTGATAACTTACTAGTCTTCACCATCCCAATCCGATCTTACAATTTCAGTTTGGATTGGTATGATGTAGTGAGACGCATGTAGGACGATCCAATAACGGTCGATAATATTCCATGCAATGTACTGTTGGAGAAATTGAAATGGGTGAATGAGAAATTAATTCTCAAAGTGGATGGAAAACGCGGTTGCACGGTTACGTTTAAACAAAACGCGGTTAAATTTGATAAGGCGTTCGGTTATGGTTTAAATCGAACGGTTGTTTAAATCTGATTCAAACGGTATCCTTCGATATAAGATAAGATCAATCTGGTTTGATCTAACGGTGGCAGGGAAGACAGCTTTAATCTAACGGCCGAGATTTAAACTGTCCTAACCACCCCAACCGAATGTGGTTTCCATCTAACGTTCCAGGTTTAAACCTGCTAATCTATCTTCAATCCAAAGGCTGAGATTAAACCTTCCTAATCTAGATAGGAGGTTTTCATCTAACGGCCTAAATCAAACTTCGGTTTTGATCCAACGGTCACGGTACCTTGTTCTCCAACCGACTCCCCTATATAAAGAGGGCTAAGGGTGCATTTATTCACACACCTTGCTCTAGCATTTCATAGCATTCTGCATTCATAGCATTCGAGGCTTGCATCACGTCCGGGAGAAGTCAGGACATTCGAAGGTTCGAAGTAGTTCAAGTTCACCAGTGCCGCTCAATTGAACAGGTACCCGTTGTATCCTGGGAGACGATTGCTAACGCCGGTTGGGCACAGTATACCGGAGCAATACGTCTTAAGGACAGAGTCCTCGACTCGCCCCGGGTTTGGTTTATTTTGTTATTTTACTGTTTCATATGCACACATTGAACGACTGCGTCTTGGTACAGGATTGATTGTCTCCAACATGTACTCTCACTGTCCAAGAGACGGATTTATCTTCATTAAAACCATATGCTTTCTTCCGGGGAAAAAAAACATAGACATCGTAATTACTACTTTATTGCAATTATTAACACCTTCTTAGCATCAATGTTATTTTCGTTACACCATAATCCTTTTGGCATCAACTAAATCAAGTAATCAATTGACAAAACTGCTTAATATTCTAAAAAATGATTTGTTTTAGACTTTGTTATGTGTAGCTAAACCTTCAAAGCTGAAACTTTTCATTTAATCACACCAGTTAGAGTTTAGTTATGTGCAGCTAAAATTAGAGTCTTAATTGATGCAATCATAATCTAGGGGCTAAATACTTCACTCCCGATCAGTTACTAATGAAATGTTATTCTGTGGTACTCTGATTATGCTATCTATTGCTAAGAATGCCTAACCTCTATTGTCTTTTTTTAAAAAAAAAAAAAAAAAACTCTTAAGTTTCTCGTCATGTGCCTCTGTTATATGCTTTCATGTGCCACTGAGATTGTGGAAACGTGTCATTGTGTTTATGGGTTCTTCTCCGCTCTCTCAGAAGACAACAAAGCAGCATATTGTCTCTCATTCTTCAACCGAGGTCGAGTATGGTCTATGGTTGTTACAACCTGTGCTGAATTGAAAACCTTACTTATTAGTCTTTGTGTTCTGTAAACGTGTCACATGTCTCTTCATTGTAGTCAGGTATCGTTTGCACATTGCTTCTGATCTGGTTATGTGAGCATATCACAACATAAGGAAAGAAAATCAAGATCATTAACATAATTGATATTATATTTATGATGACGATATTGTGATTGTATTTATGATGATGATATTGTGATTGACTCTAAATTCCTAAATTATAGCTTTCAATGTACTATTTCATCTGGTGATTAGCCAGCTATCAAAATAAGAAAAACAGTTTTTTCTTTGGTCTAATATGATGTCAGAGCTATTATTCCATCCATAACAGTAGTGAAATACAACCACTCATCATCTACCTAGCGACTTACCAAACCAAAATCGTTCTATGGCTGACCAAACACCTCAGTCCAACACGTCCTAGTCTGAGGGGGCAACCAACCTGATGGCCGAAACACTGAACCTATGCCAAGTTCTGGAACTATTGCAAAAATGGACACCAAAATTAAGCCCAGCAGAGGGTTCATCTAGTCAACAACTCAGCCTGACTGATAAACTCAATGACCACAATTACTCTGTGTCCGCAAGGAAAATCAGTCTTGCCATCGACGGGAGGGGAAGGCTCAGGCACATCATGGCCCCACCTTCCAGGAAAAAAGACACAGCATATGAGCAATGGTGGCAGTCAGACTCCACTATTCTCATATGGATTTTGGAGAATATAGAACCTGATATTGTTAATATGTACATAGATTATCCTACATCATGTGATCTATGGAAAAGTATAGAGTCCACTTACAACAGTGGCAAGGTTCCCCTACAGATTTATGACTTGACCGTTAGGGCCAACAGTATCAAGCAAGGGACCCAACTACTGGAACGAATTTATAGCCAGCTTCAGGCAGTATGGAAAGATATAGACAAACGAATTCCGAACCTAATGCACTTCCCAAGGACATGACAATGTGCAATCAGATTCGGCGACAGAACCGATTGTAATAGTTTTTACAAGCTATTTTTGAAGATTATTATGGTAAAAAGAGGGACATTTTAAAAATAGATCCTCTACCGTAGGCGTACGCACAAATTCAGAGAGAAGCACACCGAAGGGACATCATGAAAGGAGGCAGGGATGCCTCACTGGGAAGGAATCCACAAGGAACCGGAAGTGGTCTACTGACTCGGCTAGGGAGGACAAATGCCTCGATAACAGCACAACCTCCCCAACAGACAAGAATCATGTGGTCAGAACAGGCAAGGAGTGGTCTGCCCAGTTCATCCCTCCGCAGGAAAGATGAAAAGTCTCACATCTGGTGTACACACTGCAGTGGCAGCATGCACACAGCCGATGGCTGCATCCAGTTAATCGCATACCCAGACTGGTGGCCCGATACAAGAAAAAAGGAAAGAGAGAGAGAATTGCAGGGTCAGCCATGGGCAACCATGAGGTCACCATCGATGGCAGCGTGGAGATAGGATTTGGAGGGGTCACCTGAGAGGAGAATCCATCCTCACCGCCGAAGGATCCAAAAGCAAGAGCAGGAGGAAATAAGGGATTTAGAGGTAAAGGGCTTGGGGTAAAATTACCCCAAGCCCTCCTTTCTTAAATAACATAGGGATATGGGGAAATGGGACAACTAATTCGAGAAATAAGACAAATAATCCGACCGCACCAAAAAAATAAGTGTCCCAAAATTAAAATGAAGAAAAATAAAAAATTCCGCCCCACTATTCGTTTATAAAAGACAAAAACAGTCAACAATCATATCCAGTATGTCCCAACGACAGCAAAAGCTATCACTAGGGTATGGAAAGGGTGAGAGGCATGCAAACTATACCTCCATCCCAAAGGATAGAGAGTTTGCTTCCAGTTAGACCTCCGGCTCTATATATACTTGTATAGATAGCACCATAATAGGAATATGCACTAGTGAGGGGATTTTATTAAACATAAATAGAAAGCTTCCGATACGAAAATAGTCACAACAGTGGATATGCACAAATAATTAAAAGCCAAAGACCAAAACAAAAAAGTGTAAGTCAACCTAAAAGAATCCACAACAAAACATGAAGTTAGCGAATTTTCTCCTAACCTATCGACCCATAAAATTAGCGAGACCATGTCTTATGATGTCTTTGATTTCCACTCCCACACTAATCCCACAAAAAATTTATCAGTACTGCCAATATTGGGGGTTCTTCGGTCAAGGAGACGGGTAGTATCTATATTTCACAAACCCTCAAACTCGAAAACTGACTTTATGCCCCATACTATGTCCCATCACTTGATGTCTATAAGCCATCTTACTAAGGAATTGCAATGTACTGTACTGATGCACCTGACCTTTTGTCTTTTGCAGGATATTTGGACAGGAAAGATAATTGAGTGTGGTTCTGAACGTGGTGGTCTATACTTTGTTGATGAGGTAGACCAACACGGCACGACAGCGCTCACTCATGGGATGGTGGATAGGCAAGCTTGGTTGTGGCACCGCTGCCTCGGTCATCCATCTTTGGGTCACTTGAAAATATTGCTTCCTCACCTATTCAATAAGTTTTCTCAAGTATCTTGTGTATGTGCATTTTAACAAAAAGCCATAAACATACTTAACTTCAAAGAAATACTCAAACAATGAAACCTTTTTTTCCTTATTCACTAGGATATATAGGGTCCCCCTACACCGAGCATGAATGGTTTCTTATATTTCTTACTCTATGTTGATGATTGCCCCCGGATGACATGGGTTTATTTTTTTAAGCATAAATCTGATGTCTTTGATAAATTTGTCACTTTTTAACACATGATTGAAATGCAATACCAAACAAAAATACAAACTGATAACAGAACCAAATATGTAAATAAATCGTTACAAGACTTCTTTCTGAAGTACGATCTTATTCACCAAACCACATGTCAAGATACTCCTCAATAAAATGGGGTAGCTGAACGGAAAAATCAAATCCTTCTCGAAATTACACATTCTCTCATGATAGAATCCAAAGTACCTCGTTCCTATTGGTCGAAACCGTTGCCACAACAAATTATCTAATCAACAGATTACCAACTAAAATCCTCAATGTCAGACACCCATCGATTCGCTTGCTAAACACCACATTGTACTCCTTTATCTGTCTCTTACTCCCCAAGTATTTGGTGGGTGTACTATCTATGTTCATATACCTAATTCTCAACGGTCAAAATTTTATCCATGTGCCATTCGATGTGTTTTTGTTGGGTATTAAATAAATAAGAAGGGATACTTGGTGTTTTGACCCGCACACACGCCGTCTATACACAATCATAGACTCTAATTTCCTCAAATCAGAATACTATTATAACACCTCGCCTCAGAGTCAGGGCGTGATCTATCAGGATAACTCACTTGGAAGGCTACACAAACCAGTTCTGCCAGAAACTGTCCCGACAGAGGGAGCAGGCCAAACCACTAGACCAGTCTCTGATAATAAGGGGGAGACTTGCACGATGGATCATGACCCTCTATCGTCCCCAGACGAATGTCCCAAGGTAAGTGAATTAGTCTCTTCATCAGTACCTGTTATTGAGTCCTCTAACAATATCCTAGCCAACCAGAATCTACAAGTCACATGTATGTGCTTCCTCCACTAAGAAACCTCGGAGTTCCCCCAGTCAGATTTGAACCAGAGTATACTTATAGGAACTCTAAGTACCTAGTGCTGAAGATAGTAAAACGACTCTCAGAGACCACTCGGGCATTCCATACATCACTTTACACAGTACACATTCCCAGAACGATAGAAGAAGCACAAAACCATCCAGAATGGAGGAAGGCTATGGAAGATGAGATGGACGCTCTCAAAAAAGAATGGAACGTGGGAGAGGAGCCTGATGAGCCCGAGGAAGAAACATGTTGGCCAGAGATGGGTCTTTACACTAAAGTACCAAGCGGACGGAACCATTGAGAGGTACAAGGGGAGACTTGTAGCGAAAGGATATACACAGACTTACGGTATTAATTATTCAGAAGCATTCTCTCCCGTGGCCAAAATAGATACGATCAGAGTACTATTTTCAGTCGTAGCAAACCTTGAGTGGCCGTTCTACCAAATGGATGTCAAGAATACCTTCCTTCATGGAGACTTAAAAGAGAAAGTGTACACGGACCCCCCTCCTGGATTCATGGATGAATTAGAATATGGAGAAGTATGTAGACTTTGAAAAGCGTTGCATGGCTTAAAACAGTCACGCAGAGTGTGGTTCGGAAGATTTACCATGACTATGAAAAAAATATGGATATCGTTAGAGCAATTCTAATCACACACTATTCTTAAAATGGAAGAGGAATCTTATTACCTGCCTAGTTATCTATGTTGATGATATGATTATCAATAGGAACGACGACGAGGAAATCATGAACTTAAAGAAACAATTGTTCATCGATTTTGAAGTGAAGGACTTGGGCTTGTTACGATAATTCTTGGGAATCGAAATGCTCAGGGGGATATTCATATCTCAGAGAAACTATGTGCTCAACCTTCTGACAGAAACTGGTCTAGTGGATTGTAGGCCAGCCGATACACCAATAGTGGCGAATCATGGACTTAGAGTAGTACGGGCAGCGAATCCAACAGATAAGGGACAACACCAACGATTGGTGGGGAAACTAATATATATGTCTCACACAAGGTCGGACATAGCATATGCTATTGGAGTAATAAGTCAATTCATGCATCAACCACAAAAGCACATATGGAGGCAGCTATACTAGTTGTGCGATATTTGAAGGGGTTGGTAGGCAAACATATAGTGTTCCAAAGACATGGCAATCTGGAAATGCAAACCGTGCCAAGAATAATGTGTGAAAATTAAGCTGCCATAAGAATCTCAGAAAATCCGGTGCAACATGATCGAACAAAACATGTTGAAGTGGATAGACACATCATAAAAGAAAAGATTGATGATCAAATAATTTGCCTTCCGTACGTGAGATCAGAAGAACAGCTGGCATATATACTTACTAAGGTGGCAAGTTAAGCATTGAAGATCCGCAGATTTAACTTGACGGAGAGTATCAATATATCACAACATAAGGAAAGAAAATCAAGACCATTAACAAAATTGATATTGTACTTGTGATGATGATATTGTGATTGATTCTAAATTCCTAAATTATAGCATTCCACATACTATTTAATCTGGTGATTAACCAGCTATCAAAGTAAGAAAAACAGTTTTTTCTTCAGCCTAATAGGTTATTTACCAACATATCAAACATATTAAAATGGATTGTCATTTTATTCGTTATACTACTGAAGAGGTCATATTGTTCCTTCTTATTTCCTATAAAGACACAGCTTGTTGCCATTGTTCCTAATAGAAAAGCTAATTTATCGGTCACACACCAGACCAGACATCGCTTACACTGTTGGAGTTGTGAACCAGTTCAGCCATAATCCTCACGAGGAACACTTGGAGACAGTTATGAGAATAGTAAGATACTTGAAGGGTACACCTTGAAGAGGCATATTATTTAGTAAGAATGGACATTTGAACATTGATATATATACTTATTTTGATTGGAGAGGCAACTCGAATAACAGACAATCTGCTTCAGGTTACTTCGCCTTGGTAGAAGAAAACCTAGCCACTTGGAGCAGTAAAAATGCAAAAGATGGTAGAGTTGTACAGTGTAGAGGTTGAATTCAGAGCGATTGCTAAAGGCGTACTGGGGGCTCTATGGCTGAAAAAAATTAATGATCAAAATTGGATTCCCATCTGGACGTTTGATTCAGTTGATGTGGGACAACAAAACAGCGATTGATATCTCGAAAAACTCGGTGCAGCATGATAGTACTAAACATGTTGAATTTGATCGACATTTCTTAAAGGAAAAAACCAAAGACGGCACAATTGAGCTTTTATTTATAAAATTTGAGGATCAGGTGGCAGACATCATCATAAAAGTAATCGTCAGAAGGGCGTTCAACGTGATACTGTACAAGTTGGGTATTTGTGACCTCACTATCTAACTTGAGGAAGATTATTAACAAATATGGAAAATAATTAATCAAATCATGTACATAAATCAAGAGAACAATTGATATTTATTGTGTTTTATTATATTCCATAAATAAAGAAACGTTCGTACATAGATATTGTATTTACTTTTAGAAAATGAATAAAATATGACTTTGAGGGCAAGTATGTGAAAACTAAATCTCTAGATTTAGGAAAGGTAGAAAAAAGAATAGTGGAGGGAGGTGGGGATGAAAAACAAAGAAATCAACCAAGTATGATTTTTCCCATCTATGGCGACATCAGCTCTGAACCACTGAAATATTCGATTAAAGACCCTATGCATTATTTTGAAGGATTTTTCTTCTACTCAACAATTAAATTCAACTTTTCTTTTTCTATCTCAGAATAATTCATTCGAAACTGATCTGCTCCCATTTGCACTTTTGCTCACTTAGAGCTAATAGATAAATCGATTAATTAACATGTTGGTTAACCGTAATCTGAAATACGGAAACAAAATCATTGGCCTATCAAATAATCTAATTCTTGAACAATTAGGATCTGTAATAATTCTTAGCGAAAAAAATTCTTTTTTTTTTTGGTATTTGTAAAAGATGACTTCTTTCACTCATGTATTCAATTTTACCAAAAGTAAATGAATCGTAATAAAAGAGAACTTTGGCAATTGGAACCATTAGTTCCATCTATATATAAATTCATTGAATCACGTCAAGTTACATGATCCAACTATTGGCACATTAGCGGAACTGAAGAATCAACATATTCTTTTTATTTTTTGAAAGCAGAATCACCATATTCTAAGTGTTAGACTTATAGCAATTGCGTTCCTTTGACCCCTCGACCTCAGCTCCACATCGGCAGTCCACAACGTCACTGCCATATATTATATCTGGGCAGTCGCTATCAACACCACAAAAATATTCATCACAAGGATCTACGGACTTCTTGGAGTAGATGTCTGCAAGGAAGGCAGACTTCGGAGGTTGCGTTATTTGGATCATCTCTCTTTCTGCTTAAGAGAACATTTATGACCATTAGTTCATGCTATGAAATGGATAGCTCATAAGACATCATATAGAGAATACAACTAACAACAATATTATCTCATTGCTTTAGAGGCTTGCACATATGGCATAGTATGGAAGGGTCGGATATGCACAACTATACCTATGTGTTAAAAATATACCGAGGTTGTTTTCCGATGACACATAAGGAAATTGCGTCAAGATTTTACGATATAAGAAGCGCAGACACTTTAGTAAATTATTTTGCTTTATTCTATCATATTACAAAGTAAAAGGAAAGTGTATCTTTGAATCCATTAGAAATGGGAAAAAATCATACAGAGAATGCAAAACCTTAATATGAACACAGAGTTGCTGCATACAAAGATATTATTGTGCAATAAAATAAAAAAACAGAAATTACAAACAATAAAAAATAAACACACAAGATTTACATGATTCAACAATGTATCTATCTATAGGAGGAAATCTACTCTGCTCTCTTAATCTCCTGATCTCGGCCACAGAATATATCATAAAGAGAAAGATTAAAACAACAACAACATTACTCCATTGCCTTAAAGGCTCCCACCTATGACGAGTTACAGAATGCCAGATTAAAAAACCAAGTTACCAAATATATGACATACTAACCTGTCACAACATATGAAATGAAGAGAAAGAGAACGAAGCAACTGATCCAACCCCGCATTTCTTTTGCTCCTGTTGGAGAATGTTACCCTTCTGCTCAAAATTTTGACATTGCAACGAATAATAATTGTCAATTTATAGCATCTCCTTTATCTATCAACTTCAGAAAAGATGAACGAGTCTTTGTATTTCTATACATAACTTTGGTTATGTCGTCAGTTCAATACAAAACAAAACTAAGAGTCTTCGCCTCTCTGTCAGCCTATCTACAAAAATTTTGAGAAAACAATCTTTGTGTGTTTCTAACACATGGGTATAGTTGTGTATATCCGACCTTCATACTCTCATTATAGACAGAAGCCTCTAAAACAATAGGATAATGTTGTGGTGGTGCTGGCCAGGTTTATTTAAATGAACATATGTTTCTAGCGTATTTTTTTAGTCGACAAATAAATTTTTGAATTGTTAATTAATAAAAGACGGCACATACACACAAGCATGTTTTGGAATGTCACGACCATTTTGTTTGAACTTGTCAACTTTGGTGCTATATATTAACATTAAGTGCACCAACATAGAATGTTTCGAATCCTATACTTGTGGTTATGTTAGCTTTTGGCCTTTATGCATGTACAAATACGTTTGTGCAGGCATGCCATAATAGTCATTTACAAAATTACCATGTTACCTCGATATGTTTGATGTCGCTCAAACAATAAAAGCAGACATGTTATGTTTCAAAGACTTTTTCTAAGTCATACTTTTTTTTATCAAAAACATTATTATAGTTTCTATTTTGATGTATCTTAAAAATATTTTTTATTTTTTTAAAATAGTAGTATACTAATAGTCAAAGGCAAATACTGCCTTTTCAATTAATACCTTTTATCATTTTCTAATTTAAAGAACTTCCTCCTGAAGTTCCAAAGGGAAGATCATTATCATACAAACTATCAGATTTGGCTTTACAAATTAAATCTATGGGATGATTTGAGACGTTGTGTAAAGGCCCAAGAAAATAAATTTCAATTGAGAAGGAAAAGTTGTCCCTTCTGTATCTAATTAATGAGATATAGTAATACATTTGTTTTAAAATATAAGTTCGATTTAACTTTTTAAAATAATAAAAATTACACGATGTTGGAAAATCAAACTGGATTAATATTTTCCAACGGAGGCGTTATTAGGAGAAGATGTCAGCGGATTAGGAAAAGATGGTCAGCTGATTCATTCCTACAACATCATCATCAGTAAACATAACAAAGAAGGACA